>JALIGW010000005.1:25160000-25520000 GCA_023053685.1 Diadophis punctatus similis | reverse complement strand
TATTACACCTCTATAAAAGTCTGCCTACTTCCCTCTAAAATCGATAGGTTTTTGTTTGTTTCTCTTTCACTCTAATTTGGAAGTGAATTTTCTCTTAAGAGAACTTTCAATCCAGCCCTATATTTTACACTTTGCCCTTGCCTTTTCCCTAAAAGAGTGAATTAACCGAGGCACTTTGTTGGACTGATGAATGTTTTCAAGTAACAAAAAAATAAATAAATCAACATTTAGTTTTTTGTTAGCAAATAAGTTTGTTTCATCAAGTAATGTTTCAAGCAGAGTTCTCAAGAGAACCTAATAATATCTAATAATAGAAATACAATACTGTAGACAAATTGGTAATACCTATGGTATAACAGCACTCACAGACTATTTCAATCCAGACTCAAGGAGTTATATTCTGAGTTGAGCTCAGATTATAGTGTTCTATATTGCCACTCAACAGCTTTATAACTTCACATCTGAGACAAAACTTCTAGCAACTGATGACATGCTTACTATATAGAATAATATAGAATATAGCATAAAGAAGTCTTGTGTCTATAGAGAAGTCTGATGAAATATGACACAGCCATGACAAAGATATGAAAAAATATTAAACCTTAAGCTATTGAAAGTTTTCAACTTATTCAGTCAATATGAAAACAATTAAAAACATTAAATCTGAGACCAGAAACACATGACTTCATGATTTGGGCCTTCTTTTGTTTTAGGGGAGTGGTCTCATATCTCCCTTTCTTTATCATAGATAGACAAAATCACTTTAAAATGCCAAATCTTCAAAGGGGAGATCGTCTATGTCAGTGATGGCGAACCTTTTTTTCCTCGGGTGCCGAAAGTACATGTGCACGCACTATTGCACATGCTCTAGTGCACACACCCATAATTCAATGCTGCCCTGCTCACCGTGCATGTGCACACGATCCCCCCTGCTCCCCCGGTCTCCCGTTTCCCGACTTCTGGTGGCCCCGTAGGCCCATTTTTTGCCATCCCCAGGCTCCAGAGGTTTCTTTAGAGCCTGGGAAGGGTGGACACGCCCTCACCCGCCCACCCTGGAGGCCCTACAGAGGCTGAAAACACCCTCCCAGAGCCTCCACATGAGCCAAAAATCAGCTGGCCGGTGCGTACATGCATACTGCAGCTGAGCTAGGGCAACGGTTCACGTGCTGGCAGATATGGCTCCGCGTGCCACTTGTGGCATGCGTGCCATAGGTTCGCCATCACTGGTCTATGTGTTTGCTTCATGTGACCCTTTTCCAAGTTCATAGAGAGAAACGTAACCCTGGCACTTGCTAGAATGAAATACTGCCAAACAGAACACCCCTAAGTACACCTGAGTTAGAATTATCTGTCATTCCCTTCTTTCTCCTCCTTCCCTGCCTTTCTTTTTTTAGTCAGTGATATCCAGAGAGGTGACTTAACAAAAAAAAGAAAAAGAAAGAAAGATGGGATTTAGTATAAACGCAGCTCTACCAACCTCAGTTCTGGTGCTCTATTGAACTATATTTTGCCAGCCCCTATGTACAGTGCCTTAGCTTGTCTGGCAATCATGTTAGTGATTATATGGGTAATGAAACACGTGCTATTTTTTTTGTCTGTAGCTCTGATTAATCTGCTTTCTATTTAGCCTTGATTTATGGTGCTCAACTGTTGAGGTGAACACTGCCCCATCAGTTCCGTACCCTATTACAGACGCAGTGACTGCTAAATGCCTGCAAGGCTTGATCTGTTTCTTGACAGCCAGGCTTCCCGCTACATTCCCTCCAATCTGTTTTGCTTCCTGGTGTGACCTTTCATACAGTAAAATACATTAGTTGAATAGCACCGTCTCATTAAAAGAGTGAATTAACCGAAGAGTCTTTTTAACTAAATGACAGCCAAAGGACTGAGTGCTAATAGCCATGGGCAGTTAGAAACTTAACTCATGAATCAGACTGTTAATACTGCTTGATGCCTGAAGCACTGAGGGCACCACGCTCTCTGCTTGCTCTCATAAGAAGAAAAGCTCATTACTTTCCTCCTGATGGGAGAGAAAGAGTGAGTGAGCAATAATAAAGCTTGAATTTTTCAATACTGTTAAAAATGGGGCTGACAGATTGCCGACAATAGGAGCAACGGCCTAGACACCGAGTAAGAGAGACACTGAATTAACAATACCATATATCATACAATCTAATTAAATCAACCCGAAGAATGAAATTAGTTTTCTGTGAGTGAAATGGCCTTTGAAAGAGCGCTATTAAATGAACTGTAGAGCATTAATTAAATAATTCACAGTGAGGGATTTTGCATTTATACAAAAATTGTGCACTTAATTGTCCATGCCGTATTACAGATTTGGCCTTATGTTAACATTGTGTCTAAAGCACACTTATTGGAGCATATCAGGAACAGCTTAATGCAAATGCAGCTTATAAAGTTTCCAAGTTGAGAAAGGAATCAAGGCAATGGTGGACCAGAGAGAGGTGTGCAGGATCTACATGGAAATGTGAATTGCACAGCAGGTGACAAATTACTTCATTTCATTGCAAAGTAATTATATTTCATTATAAAATGGGGAGTTCAAATCTCTCTTTTTCCTTTGACACTTAAAAAAGTTTTCTATTTTGAACACCAAAATATACTAGACAATATATACATTTTTACACACACACACACTCACACACACATACACACACGCGCACACACACATGTTATATAGCATATTTATTTAAAGTATGTTTCAAAAGGTACAAAGAAGAGGAAGCCCATTTTAAATCTCTACTGTTACACTTGTGTAATTAATTGAATAGATAACAGCAACTCATGTTAACCAGAGGAAGACCATGTCATTAATTTCTTTTATTTGTCTAAAGTATCTCTATTTCTAATTTTGGTTTGAAACCATGCTTACTTGCACCTGAGGTCAATCATACAGAAGTTAGCTGGATGAAAGCTGAAAGTGCATATATATTTGAAAATGTTGACATTATTTCTTTGGTATTTTATTTTGCATTTTCCTTCTTAGGCATCCTCCTCCTCCTCCTCCTCCTCCTCCTCCTCCTCCTCCTCCTCCTCCTCCTCCTCCTCCTCCTCCTCCTCCTCCTCCTCCTCCTCCTCTCCTCCTCCTCCTTATGCTGCTATATTTGTCTGACCACTTTGGGAGAACATAGTTCTTTACCTGCCTACATCAAATACTGAACTATGTTTGTTCAGGACTAGACTTTAACATAAAGTTGCTCTATTGGTTTTTCTTTCCTCTCAATATGAACGAAAGACAGAAAATTCAGAACAATATTTTATTATGGTTGGTTGCATAATCAGCTAAATGTTTACACTGAATTTGGCATTTTTATCTACCTATTGAGCAGGGGTGAAATTCAAAAATTTCCCCTACCGGTTCTGTGGGCGTGGCTTGGTGGGCATGGCAGGGGAAGGATACTGCAAAATCTCCATTCCCACCCCACTCTGGGGCCAGCCAGAGGTGGTATTTGCCAATTCTCCGAACTACTCAAAATTTCTGTTACCGGTTCTCCAGAGCCTGTCAGAACCTGCTGAATTTCACCCCTGCTATTGAGTCCTCACTAAGGATGTAGGATAGGCAGATATTGTTGTTTAATATTACCATTATTTTCACCATTACTACCAAAGAGAGCCATCTCTCCAGGCACGTCAGCCATCACCTGTTGCTCTTCGGCTGGTCTTCGCGCATGCGTAAGGTGACCAGATTTTAACATTGGTAAAGAGGGACACCATTGACCAGGGTGGATGGGTTCCTGATTAAAAATTTGGTCTATATGGAGCAACAAAAATTTTCATAGAAAATAATGTCCCCCCTAGTCCTTCTTTTCTCTAGACTAGTCAAACCCAAATCCTGCCACCGTTCTTCATGTGTTTTAGTTTCTAGGCCTTTAATCATCTCATTTGCTCTTCTTTGCACTTCCAAAATATCAACAACGTTTTTATAATGTGGTGACCCAAACTGGATGCAATATTCCAGGTGTGGCCTTACTAAGGATTTATAAAGCGGTACTAATACTTCATGTGAGTTTGATTCTTTGTCTCTGTTTATACAACCAAATATTGTATTAGCTTTTTTGGCTGCTGCTGCACACTGCTGGCTCATGTTTAAGTGATCGTCCACTAGGACTCAAAGGTCCCTCTCACAGTTAGTTTTTGAGCCAGGTTTTGCCTAATCTGCACTTGTACCTTTGGTGTTTCCTGACCAGGTGTAAAACTTTGCTTTTCTCCACAATAAATTTCATTTTGTTGGATAGAGCCCATTGTTCAAGTCTGTCACGATCTTTTTAGATCCTGAGCTTGTCTTCTGGCAGATCCTGCTCTGGGCAGTGTACAATAAAACATCCAAATATATAAGACAGAATATTAAAAAAAATAAAATATGGAAAACATTTTCTTAACCCCCTCTTTCTCATGTTAAATGACTCTGAAGGCAGAGTCATTTATTTTTTTAAAAAACAACAACAAAGTAGTAAATCAGTGATCCAAAATTATCATAACATCTTAATCTTCTTTCTCATTTTGCTTGTGGAATGGATTGGAATAGTGCTTTGGAATTTTCAAGCTTCTCCAAGACTTAAATGCACCTCCTGCCTCTGCTCTAATTTGTAGCAATCAGGAAGGCTAGTTGGGGACACCTGGAATCACAGCATTGTGAAGTGTTGCCTGATGGCTACAGACGTTGCCATATGTTTCCCCAAGAAAGATTGCGATCATCTCTATCAACAGGAATCCCTGATAGGAGATGAAAGATGGTATCTTCATTTTTTTTGGTCCTGCATCATTTTTAACACGCGCAAGGAACCTGTTGATCAACTTAATACTCTTTCTGCTGAGAAGGAACTTAGATGATACCAAAGCACTATGACCCCCACAATACAAGCCATCTGGAACTCAGTGAGACATCTGATGGAAGGTCTTTGCAAAGGAATGACAGTTCTTCATGGACCAACGTGATGGGCTGGAAGTTAAGAGCTGGATTTTTTCCTACTTTATCATCAAAGCATTCTCCGTGCCTGTCTGTATGTGTAATTGTGCATGTCTCTCTACAAATATATGTACACATACAGGCACACACTTAGGGCAATTTTGAGATCTTCAGGTTAAAATTAAAATTAGTTAAAATTCCAAGGATCAACTAAATTTGCCCCCACTGGAGAAAGGACTCTCTCTCTCTCTCTCTCTCCTCCTCCCTCCCTCCCACCCTCCCTCCCTCCCGCTTGCCCGCTCCTCAGGCTCCCAAAACCCCCTCCCTTCTTCGAAATCAAACTTGTCCCACCACCCAGTTGGAAGACGGTGCTGCTTCATCTTAATTCATTTGCAGCAACCAATCCGCCTGAGCACGACCCCCCTCCCCCCCGCTAACCCGAGTTTGTTTTTGCTTCGTTTTCTCCCCAGAAAGCAAGTTTTTTCCCCCTCTATTAACCTGTTAACTTGAAATCGCGCCTTTCCCCTGCCCGGGCTGTCTGTCTGGCAGGCGCCTGTTTTCCATGTCGTTGTGGGAGGTGGGTGGAGGAGGGGGGGAACCTCGGGCACTCTCCTCCTCCTCCCCCCACCTCCGTCTTCCTAGTTTTGCTAGAAAGCTTTTCAACCGCTCTGAAAGACAAGTGCAAAGTGGCGCTCCCCCCCCGCCGCCCGAGGGTTCGCTCTGCCCCGCCCCGCGCCACCCTGTGAATAGAGGGGACTGAATCGGAAGCCTGTCGCACGGGCGCGCGTCTGGCTGGAGGAAGAAGCAGGGGCTCATTAGACGGAGCCCGACCCAACATGGCTGGCTTAAAACTCTCGGAGTTTTAACTCCCCCTCAATCTCGCATGCCCCCCCTTCAGGCTGATTTTTGGAAAGAATGCCATAGCTTGTCGTGCATTCTTTCAAAAAATTGGGACTTTTTATAGGACGGGCGGGACGCGGGACAAAGCATTAAAAAGCGGGTCTGTCCCGCCAAAATCGGGACGTCTGGTCACCTTACGCATGCATGAGCACTGGAAACCGGAAGAGCAGCTCTAGGGCGTGCATGCACATGCTGGGAAACTGAGCTTCTGGTTTCTGACGCACGCATGCGTGGCGGCCAGCTAATCTTCGTGCATGCATGCATGCCAGAAATCGGAAGACTAGGTGACCGGTGTGCATGCACATGCCAGAAACCGAAAGCTCAGCTTCCCGGCACGTGCATGCGTGCTGGGGAACTGCTCTTCCGGTTTCCGGCACTCCCATGCATGCACGCCGGGAAGCTGCTCTTCTGGTTTCTGCTGCTCCCCCATGTGTGCGCGCTTCCGTTTCGGCACTTGGTGCTGAAAAGGTTCACCAACACTGCTCTATATCTTTTACCCTTTCCTGTTTCCTGTTTCCTGTTTCCTGTTGCAGTTAAGCAGAAAGGCCCATGTGAACTTTGTTTGTTCTATAGGGCTATATACATAATTTCTAATAGTCACACTGGAGGTGATAGATGAATTAAAAGGGAATTTCACTCTCCTTCCCAGGTGCATCCTGCTCCCTCCTTCACCATCTTTTAACTATAACTAAGTTTTGATTGTAGCTCAATTTTTATTATTTTAGGTATGGTTTTAATGCTTTCAATATTTCAAAATCGCTTCAAAACAAGATATGTGACAAATAAATAAACAAATAAATAAATGTTGTTATATCTATATATTTCATTCCATTGTATGTCCCCCCCAGAGATGCCTTGAATTATGAGATTTATTTATTTAATAATAAATAAATAGAAATAATCAAGTCAAACTATATTAGAAATGGAGATGACCAGGAGGTATTAGGTTCAACAAGCTTCTCTCTTGGTATTCTATTGATGTTAATATTTCAAAATATATAAACTTAGGATTTTGTATATGAAAATGTTTTGTATTGAAATGTTCTGTAGTGATGGATTTTACCTACATGTCTGTTCAATTAGACCATGGAAAAAAGACATGGCGGAAACCAGAAACGGCACCTTCCTAATAGTAATTTTCAAGCTTTGAATAGCTAATGTGATTAACATTCATAAGAGGTATGTTCTCTAATTGTGTTAGCAGGAATCCCTCTGATTTAAGTTAATAAATAGTGGAAACAGTAGGTTAACCCAAAAGGTTTCTAATAACCAGGTAAGAATTTGGTTGATATGCAAAAGAATAGAATAATGAATTTCATTTTGATAAAACTAGAAAATAGGGTTACAGACAAATGGATAAATAATGAGGTGGTGACATATACTGTATGTCTATAATGTTTATTATTTTTAAATGTTTGCTTTCTTCCATGACATCAATAGAAATATTTTTATTGCACAATCCTAAAACTATTCTGGAACTCTCCTCTGCCTTTTGTTCTGATGGCTTAGGTTTACTGATACATCATTCTGATTTTCCCTCAAGGTGACAAGGTTCCTATATAAATAATTATGCCTCAATATTTCCATTCACTTTATCTTATGATATAGTATTTATAAACAATCATTCATATGCAACAACGAATGATATTTATTTTGCAGGATTGTCAAAGATTCCAATCAGTTGCATCATTACCTTTAATTTTAAAGATATTCAGTTTAGTAAGACAAAACAAAACTTGTGTGGCAAAAATATATATTTTTTATTTTTATGTATCAACTTGTTTCAATCCTCCTTTGTACAAATTAAAAAAAATCTTCCTCCATTATTTCCATGATATTTTATTTCAAAGAATAACAGGTATAATAACTGACTTGAGTAAAATGAAAGATTTTTTTTCTTCAAAGTCCTCGAAAACTATTCTCAGTTTTTCATTGCAACTTTTATTAAGGATGTTCAGAATTAGGCAATGAACAAGGCAATTATATTTTTGAGACCACCCTTCTGCCAAAGGAGGATATAGCATGCTGATAGAAAACAGATCGGATATTAAACTGATACTACATTTGATCTTGTTGGAAGAAGGAAAGGAGGGGAAATTACTTAGGATGCGATATGTGTGTGTGTGTGTGTGTGTGTGTGTGTGTGTGTGTGTGTGTATGTATGTATGTATGTATGTATGTATGTATGTATGTATGTATGTATCATACATGGATTATTCATCTGATTTAAAATGAAAACCAAAATGAGTTTTGGTTTACATTAGTCCTCTTAGTAAGTTAGTACATTTGCTGTTATTCCTTTCTTCTGATTTTATTTGTTTAAAGATTTTTGATTTTAGCAATGGTATACCACAACAGAGCAGGCAGGTGGTCCTTCTAATACCACAGGAAACTTTATGGTTAAAATATTACTTATATGCAGTCTAATTTTATGGAATGGTTTGAGAAGCATTTACAAACTTGTCTGCTGATAAATTGGACAGATCTTTGAACAGGAACAGCAGAAATGCTGAGCACATTAACAATAGATAAATAGATAGATAGATAGATAGATAGATAGATAGATAGATAGATAGATAGATGGATGGATGGATGGATGGATGGATGGATGGATGGATGGATGGATGGATGGATGGATGGATGGATGGATGGATGGATGGGTGGGTGGGTGGGTGGGTGGGTGGGTGGGTGGGTGGGTGGGTGGGTGGATGGATGGATGGATGGATGGTGGATGGATGATGAAGGAAGGAGGGAGGGAGGGAGGGAGGGAAGGAAGGAAGGAAGGAAGGAAGGAAGGAAGGAAGGAAGGAAGGAAGGAAGGAAGGAAGGAAGGAAGGAAAGCTATGAGGGAGCATGAGTGGGGGATCAGAAATTCAAATGGAATATTTTTATTAAGGCAACTGAAGATCTATAAAATACCCGAAAACTTTTGAGTGTCTAAAGAGTTGTTATCAAAAGAGATATTAATCAAGGAGAAGGGGATATTTGCAAGACAAACATAATTGATGTCCATTATGTTAAGGGATTTTTGTGGTTAGAAACTTATTCTCAAGAAAGAAAGGGAACGTCAGATGAAAGGAGCATTTTGGTGGTTATCAGTTATGAGGAAGAGTTTGAATGAAGCTGCCTGTGTGAGGATAAAATTATTCTTGGATTTACTTTTCAGTCCTCTTGGAAGATAAATGAAATTAAAATGTTTCAGTTAGGAACTTGCTTTTCAGATGAAAACTTTTAAAACTTGTTTCCACGTGGAAGACATCAAAACTGATTTATGTCAGTGTTTTTCAAATTTCATATTTAAAACATACAACGACAAGCACATTAGCATAATGGTGTACCAATCCTATTTAATATGCAGCCATGGACATATCTGGTGGTGACTAGCATTGCCATAAGGTTGATAGACATATATAATACAAAAAGAATATAGCTTGTTAATCATTTTGTTTTGTTTTGCTTTGCTTTAATGAGAATATGATGGCAAAATTGAAAATGACATGTTTGGACATCTATGAATTTAAAGGATAATACCTTAAGGTAAGTACAAAGACATCATATTTAATTTCCACTGAACTTGGGAAAGGATTATTTCTTATTAGAAGTAAGGACTATATATGATCTGACTTAAACATCACATTGATTTCGGAGAAAATAAAATATGGCAATAAATATGTGTTTGAAAACTATGGGTAATGATCACTTAAAAAAATAAATCAGAATGCAACTTCATTTGTCCCAATAATTCTTTCATAAAAGTTACATTAAAAAAAACACCCTTTGACAATTGGGGTTCAGTAAATGCAGCACATTTCTTTACATCATTCCCCATCAATATTTCAATACTTTGGAATCTAGCAAGTAATCATTGTATTTTATATGTTCTAACAAGAAAGTAACAGATGCAAGTTTAGAGAATATTGAGTTTTAAACTTGTCCAGTAGTGATTTGTGACTGTGTCATGGCAAATATTTTTCAGTGTCATTTCCTGAGCCAGCCCTGTCAGTAGCTGGTCATCAGGGGAATGAAAGGCCTAACATTCTGATCTCAGTATTAATGGGAGCTGTTGAAAAAGGCAAAGGTGATAAAGTATTGTTTAGTTATCAGTGCCATACTTTTGCTGCAGGATATTATTATAAAATGTGGTGCTTTTTGGTCAGATTTCAATCATGTTTCCAATAACAACACTTAGAAACTTAACAAAAAGGATCTTGAAAAAATGGATACACAGAAAGAGAGATAGAGACATACAGATTTTGTTTAATAGGCATGTTCATAGCCTGAATCAAATGATATGCATGAAATTGTTCCAAAATCTATAGTATTAGCCTGAAAATTCAATCTGCCTATGTGAGATGACACCAATTGAACTCCATGAGCGGATACACACTTTACATCTTAACTCTGGTTATTTGGTTGGATGCGCACATAAGCTATAAATATAAGCTACATACCACGTTTTACATACACTGCTATTGGTTCTCTCAACATGTTAAACTCAAACCAGATTATTAACCTGAAGATGACATAGGGTGATATATCAAAACCAGTTTGGTTTTGGTGCAAGATTCTAACCTAAAGAGATGCTAAATATATTTAGCTAGAAATGATTTCTTTTTTATTTTTATTTTACTGGGATTTTATCATTGTCCCCAAACTGACCTATAAGAAAGACCAAGAAATAAAAAAAGAAACATGGCAAGGCAAATGCATAAAGATACTATCAGGCAAAACAGTTCAGAACAAGACCTGGCAGTGGCTAAGAGCAGGAAAGTTGAAAAAAATGAGACAGAGGTACTAATTCTGTCTGCACAAGTTCAAGCTTTAAAGACAAATGTGTATAAAACCAAAATTAAGAACACAGCAACAGACAGCAAATACTGCCTCTGAAGAAACAGAATTCAAAGCGATGCCACACAACACCCCATACTTAACAATTGTCAATAAGAAAGAAAGAAAAGTTTGGATAATGGATGTTGCAGTTCTTAGAGACAGAAGAATAAAAGAGAAAGAATTGAAGAAAATCACAAAATATAAATGTCTGCAAATAGAAGTAGAATGACTGTGGCAAAAGAAAGCAAAGATAGTACCAATAGTAATAGGCACCTTGAAATCTGAAAACATCTGGAACACCAGTTGAATATCATTGACAATGACAAAGTCACCATTAGTCAATTGTAAAAGGTAGCTTTATTTGGAATAGCTTACATCCTGCAATGATACTTTTAATATTATGAAAGAACAACATCTGCCTTTTACCAGTCCTAGAAGAGGACTATAGAGAAGGACAAAAATGCCAAATCCAGTCTAAACATCATTGTGTGACCAGCAATAATAATAGTAATAATTTAAGATTGCCAGAGCTGATGTACATAAATATAGAGGACCATGAGTAGAGAAATGTAAGAGTTTTCATATCTATTTGTTGCTATTCACTGGTCATCCAAATGCTCTAGTAGTCTAGTAGTTCTAAAATGAATAAAAACAATCAGATTTAACTTTACTTCTCTTGTGGACACTTGCAGATGATGGTCCAATTTTTGAGCACAAATCATTGTGTTAGCATTTGGGCACTTCTATTCTATCTCATCCTGGGATGAGGTTTGATATTATAGTAGGTATTACTGTAGTATTGTACTGTAGTATTGTAGTATCCCATTTGGGAAGGACAAAGGAAGAAAAACGAAATGTCTAAGTTCCCAAATAGCCCTCTGCAAACCATTACAAAGTGACATGAAGAAAACAGTTAATTCAAGAGCATGTGAATTAAATTAAAGCCAAAAGTAAACTACATTATTGAATGTAGGATGATTAGGAGAAAAATCTTGTGCAGAAGCAGGTCTAGAGCCTCATTCAACATTTGAGCTGTGGGTTGCCCTCCTCCATCCACTGTTTCATAAATGTTTCTCTGATTAGATTTCAGACCAAATAGACTGTATTCTATTCTATTATTGGTACTTTTACTTATGTTATGTTTATACAAACAACTACTATCCTGTACATGTTTGACAAATAAAATAAATAAATAAATAAATATAGAATGAACTCTTGCAATATGCTATGAGAGTAAGTCAAAAGTAATGTTTCTGTTAAGTTTCCATCTTTCATCTTTTGTTTTTAACTTGTCAATTGATCGGCTAAAATATTACTGTGTCTCAAACACTGTGGGTATTTGTTTGTTTTGTATTTTTAAAACAACCAGTGCTTTGGGAGACTGATTCAGAAGGTATAATTGTTCTTTGGAGAACTTCATTAAGGGCTGTTCCCTTCAATCCACCTCAAGCTCCTTGATTTGCAGCATCTAAAATAACTTTCTGCATCTGGGGATATAAGTCTCTTGACAAATGCAGCCTGCATGTTGAATACTTCCTGAGAGGGAAATTAGGTCCAGGGTTTTGTCAATCTCCCTTTGATTTTCACAGCATAGGACACCATCCTAAAAGAATCAGTGCAACAGGAAGTTCAGTGCTTATGTATATTCTAATCTCAGTTTCTCTATTTAACATGTATAAGTAATTGTGATATTCAAAGCTGTCCCTGGTAGGAAGAGGAGGAGGAGGAGGAGGAAAGGCAATAACAACAATTTGCGGCAGCTTTGAACCCCAACATTTATTCATGGATTTAACCACTTCATCTTTAAATTCTTATCTTATTATTCTTATCTTATTGTATTTTTTTTGTTTTTGTTCTTCACATATCTATAATATGTCTCTGTTACATCTTAGCTGTTTGAATTTCATCTCAGAAAGTACAACTTAGAAAAAAAAACACGGTGAGGAGTTTCCTGGTGAAATCCTCCCTTGAATTTAATCAAAGATTTGGAAATTTTATAGGAAACTATCTAGTGGTTACTATTTTGAATATGTGATCCCCCTTCTTCCCAATGTATATAACTCACTTTTATTGCTTATAAGTCACTGAGGAGAAATAAATGCATGATTTATAAAGCATTGCAGCTATCTTGTTTAGCTAAACTTCATCCCAATAAAGCTGTCCTTTAGCATTGACAAGGAAGGAACATAAATTGATGAATTTGTATATGTTACTGTCTTGGCCAATAACAGCACTACTGAATGTAGTTAAATTATCATTACAATAACCTTTCAAATTCATTTCTTTATTAATGGCAGCGATAACTAGATTTGAAGCTCTCTAATAAATTCATTCAATTATTTAATTTTTTAAAGGAGAAGTTTTAATGCTACTTTATAGGACGGAGGCATAACATTAGATCATGGTAAATTCTAAAGTTTTTAAATATCAGGCTGTCAAAACTTGTGTTAAGTAATATATTATGGCAGAAGAACAGCAAAGAAAGAGTTTATTTTAGAGTGAACGTTTTCACTCTAATTTCATGCCATAGACTATATAATAGAAGTTGCTCTTGTTTGCCTGTGCTCTGAATCTTCTGACCTCCATTTCCAGTCAAGATTGGCTTGATAAAACCAACACAACCTCAATAAAACTCTAACAATGGAACAAAGTAAATAGAAATCATATTAAGCAGCAGCAATATTGCATGAATGGAAACAAAAATTTAGGTATAATAGCCTGGGTAGGTTTTAATATTGTTTCCAATCACATCACAATATGAATCATATCATGGAGATTCTAAATAACATTTATCATCTTCAAATCTCCTTTCCTGTAGACGTTTCACATTATTTGAGGGTAGCTTTTATTATCCTCTAAAGAGAGAGAGAGAGAGAGACTCATACATAATTAAATATGTTGAAAGCAGAAGAGGTGAATACCATAGTATCGTTAGAAATGGCAAGTTAGTGTTCCACTTCCACTTTCCATTAAACGTGGCACTCTTGCATTTATCATTATTTTGCTACATTTTCAGAAATTAAATAAATAGAATCACACTATCTTACAGCATGATTAAAAAGTCAGATAATGAGAGATATGAAGTTAGGCCCGGCGGAGGGAAATGGGATCAGCTAATTGCAATATAGTCTTTCAAAATGAAAGGCCAGTTGATCAAACTGTCTGGGTTAAAGGGAAGGAAATCTTTGCTCCTTCAGATTGAAGTTCTTTGAAAATCCATTTAGTGGCTTTAGAAGATTCTGAGGACTTGAAAACATGATAAATTATAGTATTAATTTTTTAAAGGAACTGAAAATATTGTATTGAAAGTGGTTATTTAGATGCGTAGAGAAATATCTTCACGTGGGAGGTCTCTTTTGCTTTCCAGCCTCTGATTATGTCTCCACTGTACAGACATACCAACATAGGGCAGAATATCTGGAAATGGAAATCTAACATTAAATGTTCATTGGGGTTGGGCAGTACTAATAAAAGAAAAGGGGGCTTCAGAAAGTGTGAGGATACTAACCTAGCACTGGTAACTTAAAGGTGTGTCCCTTGGGATTGCATAGCTGCCGTTTCTGCAACTGCAACATTGTAGGATATAAGAAAATTCAAAAATAAAATAGTATATAGGAATTTATATAAATATAGAACATTTAATTCTGCTTGGGCAGGGGGTTGGATTGGAGGGCCTTTAGGGTCCCCTCCAGCCTGAATTTGTTAAACATTAGTTGCTTAAAAATATATGCTGACATATATCCTTTTGTTAATTAAGAAAGGGGACCAACCAAAAAGGGACATTCCTTAATGCTAGGGTGAGTGAAGTAGAAAGATGCTGTACTTGCAAAATATACTATTGGGAAGGTGATGAAAGAGATATTGTAGATCTTTCAGGCGTTACGGAGTAGGTGTAATTGGTAAATGTATCCGATAGGAGGGGCTTGGGAAAGGCGTCGGGGTAGAAACTATAAATTGTAAAGCTTTTGAAATCATAAGTGTGGCTTTTGGCTCAAACCTCATTTTGAGGGCAGGCTAAAAGATCTAATGACTCTTTGCAAACCGTCATTTTTTCTTTCTTTCTTCAAAAATAAAATCTCTTTATTTCAACTGATCCAGTTGTTGGTTTTATTTCCAACAACATGATCTTGAGAAGAGACAGTTTGGGTTTAAGGAGTTGCTGGTGGGTGCTACATGCATACTCCCACACCTGTTCCAAACATCTTTTACATTTAAAACTGAAGTCCTGCACACTTCTACCATTTATTTTTGGAATTATAGAGCCCTTGGTGCTCTCTGTGCTTGGTTGTTTGTTTGCAGACTTTTCATTACCCAACTAGTAACATCATCAATGTGAGTTGTAAGGATGATCATAATAATGGCACAATCTTAAATTCGTGTCTTGATGCTTGTGTGTTCTATACAATTAAAAACAATCAGGGGCATAATAAAGCATGATTTACTTCTCCTCCAATCAGACCTTTTAAAAACCATTCATGGTTTTGGTCTACATATTTCACAATGACATTAATCAGTTTTGCCCAGTGAAAATTTATTTCTAATTGAGCTTCCTAAAAATCTATAAGCTAAAAGGAGAAGAGAATAAAGAGAGAATGGAATTGAATTTGGAATTATATTGAGGAACCAACAGGCCAAACAATGATTCTTATGAATGCTAAAATGATGTTTCTAGAAAGGGCAGAAATACTGCTTATGCTGCAGGCTCTTGTAACACCAACATTTAACCTATGAAGAATTTGGGCTATATTGACCTTGGACAACTACAAAATGTGATTATATACTCATGGAAGTTGTTAACTAAAAGTTAATTAAACAAAAGTTAACTCTCAGCAGCTGAATTAATTTTCTAACAAATGAGAGTCAAGCCTGGACAACAAGATATTTAAGTTTAATTTACTTTTCAAAAAAATAGAACCATAAGGATGCAATGAAAGTTATATACCAACAGCTCCCTTCTATCTAATACTCATTGCTGTCCAACTATCTGCCCCTTACAGCAAGATTCTAGATAGTGTGATGCTATACTCACAGAAGGAAGAGAGAGGAGGGGAGGGGAGGTGTGGAGAGGGGGGAAGGGAGGGAAGGGGTGGAGAGGAGAGGAGGGAGAGGAGAGGAGAGGGTAAATATTGTAAAGTGAGAGTAATGGCACCAATTATGGTTTCTATTTCTGCCTTGAGTAACTGCTCTTAGGGCTGTTGCTAAAAGGAGCTAATGTTGTCATTTATAGGTCTTCTTTCCTCCTCTCTTCTACTGTTAGTGAGGTTGGACCTGCCATTAAACAGAAGAGGATTGCTTCTTCAAGAAGATACCAAGGATACCAATTCTGATGAGGTATTGGACTATGAAGCTACTTCTGTTGCAGGGGTGGGTTCCTCCCGGTTCGGACCGGATTGCCCGAACTGGTAGCAACCCGCTGGTGACATCACGATGGCGTCACAGATCCGGTTCGGTTGGTGCCAGTCCGTGGGCGCCGGCATCTTTTTTTGGATTTTTTTCCGAATTTTTTTACTGTTTGGAAGTTTTTTCCTCTGCTGCTGCTTGAAAAAGGGCTCTCCCACCTGCTCCCGCTTTTATACTTACCTTTATTCCTTCACCTGAAGCACAGCTGATAAGCTCCTCAGCTGTGTTTCGGGCTGATTATAGCTACTGAGCATACGCGGAAACAGAATTGCATGAGGGCACGCGCAGGCGCGCGTGAGCGGAGCGAGTGAAATATTGCGATGCGAACCGGTGGCGAAGGTAAGTGGAACCCACCCCTGCTTTGTTGCTCTGTGTCTCCTAAGATGACATAGACAAGATGAACAATCTTGTCTCTCATAAGATGTGAAGAAAAATTCAGCTAATATCTAGGAAACTTTGTTATGTGGATTAGTATTGTAGAGCAGATAAGCATATTAGCTTGTGCTTTATTTCAGGCACAACAATGGCTTGGCCTTGAGGTTTCAACATACTACTTGTTCATATGCTGCCCAAACTCACTGAGAGTTGGCCAACATATAAATTTAATATATTATTATTAAGCTTCACAGCCAGTTGTTTAGATTGGATTTGACCCTTTATCCACTATTATTTATCCTATTATTTTTATTATTCACAACAATTTAAACAAATTAAAACAGGTAAAACAGGAGCTGAGATAGCGCAGTGGTTAAAAGCAGCATTGCGACCTTCAGCTGATTGCTAGTTCAGTAGTTCAGCTGTTCAAATCTCACCAGGCTCAAGGTTGACTCAGCCTTCCATCCTTCCGAGGTGGGTAAAATGAGGACCCAGATTGTTGGGGGCAATATGCTGAACTCTGTAAACCACTTAGAGAGTGCTGTAAAAGCACTGTGAAGCGGTATATAAGTAAAGTGCTATTGCTATTGCTATGTTATTCAAATATTTTTGCAAAAGTCAATAATATTAATTTGTGTATTAGATGGTAGATGAGGCAAAATCATTTTAAGTAAAATCATGGTTCATAAAATTATTAAATATTAATATTTTGATATCCTGAAAGCTTAGCTTAATTTGTGTAAAAAACTTTAAAAATAATATTTATTTTATTCTGGTTTATTTCTATTCTATTCTATTCTATTCTATTCTATTCTATTCTATTCTATTCTATTCTATTCTATTCTATTCTATTCTATTCTGATTCCTAATTTCAGTATTGTTCAGTTCTTTATGGCAACTACTTTTTGTATTTGTGCTACGCTTTCAGATTTCTATTTTTATTGTAATCAAAATAATTTTCTTACCACTAATCAGTTTCTTTATTTTTTTTCTCTAAATATAGATTTGAAAATAATTGGAAGATTGGAGGAGAAATAAATGACTACATCTTATATAAATCCCTTTTAAATTTTGGATTTAAAGCTGGACATTCTGAATTGACCACCACTGGTCTATAGCTCACTGCAGGAAAAAATTATCATAAGATATCCACAATTCATGTAAAGTAAGCTCCCACATTAAATCCCTTCCTGCTATTTTATGTGTAACTCTGTGTAGATATATTTCTTGCTACTAGAGCAAAACTGATTTGTATGATGGTTCCTCATCATGAAATCACTTGGAAGGTTGTGAGATAAAATGTCGCTTAGGATAATGTAATTGGCCTTAAGGTACAGGAGCTGAATTATTTTCAGTGATTTATAATCTGGAAATTAAAGACTCACTCATTTTCTAATTTAATTCCATCTTCAATGGAAAAATGTTCACTCTGAACTAAATTGGCGAGTAATGTTGCTAATTCAAATGCAGATGTAATTTCGATTCTGGTAGCAGTTTGCCATGATTGACGAGTCCCCAATGGATCATTATGATTCTTATCTCCCAATCTCACAAATTCTCCAGCAGTTGTGATAATAACTTCAGCTGTGAAGAAAAAAGGAGGAAAAAAAATTCACTGCTGCACTGTCAATTCAGACTTCGCATTGTGCTTGACAGCGAGCGGTGCTTATTTCAAACCTATTACACGAAACGGGCAAATACAAAGCATCACTGCTAAATTATGTGCCGTCATAAAACTACACTTTGATTGTTTGCTGATACTTGTCCAAGTGCATTTAAATATACTTAAAATGTACTTTATGACCTTCACAATTAATTAGCTAGGATACAAAGTCTTATTTAATGCACTGTATTAAGCCAAAATACCAGACATGTCCTGCAATTAGCTTTAATCTTCTAGCTTTTCTGTTTTATATATTTATTACCATAATACTGAATTGATTAAATTCCTTTTTTATGGAGGTCTTGCATAGAAGCTAGTATATTTCAATACATAACCTCATAATTCAGTAGCATACAGTTTCTACTAAAAGCAGGCTACGATAGTTCAGCAGCAGAAAGTCTATGGAGATTCTCAGTCATCCAGGATATGATTGTGGGGTTGTTGTTTTTTCAAGAGGCAACTGGACTTTCTGGTTTTTCTTTGAAGACGTTTCACTTCTCACCCAAGAAGCTGAAGAATCTTTTTGGATGAGAAACGAAACGTCTTCAAAGAAAAAACAGAAGCTTCTTGGATTTTCTTTGAAGACATTTCTTTGAAGACATTTCACTTCTCATCCAAGAAGTGGATTTACTGATCCCTCGCATCCTGGACATATATTGTTTCAACTCCTACCCTCAAAACGACGCTATAGAGCACTGCACACCAAGACAAGTAGACACAACAACAGTTTTTTCCCTAACGCCAACACTCTGCTAAACAAATAATTCCCTCACCACTGTCAAACTATTTACTAAGGCTGCATTACTATTACTATTAGTCTTCTCATCGTTCCTATCACCCATCTCCTTCTACTTATAACTTGTTGCTTGTATCCTTATGATTTATATCAATATTGTTTCCTGATTGCTTATTTGTACCCTATGACAATCATTAAGTGTTGTACCTCATGATTCTTGACAAATGTATCTTTTCTTTTATGTACACTGAGAGCACATGCACCAAAGACAAATCCCTTGTGTACCCAATCACACTTGGCCAATAAAGAATTCTATTCTATTCTATTCTAGACTGAGAAGGATGAGAAGTGAAATGTCTTCAGAGAAAAACCAGAAGCTTCTTGGATGAGAAGCAAAACATCTTCAAAGAAAAACCAGAAGGTTCAATTGCCTCTTGGGAAAAAAAGCACCTTTGGGTCAGCAGCAGAAAACATATTCTGAACAGAAGACGACCTGTAGGCTGAGACCCCGTATTCAGTTCTGTCCCCTCTCCAGATGGGCTGGACAAAAAAAGCACATTAGCCTGCCACAAATCTAGTCAATTTCTCAGTCTTTCCAGTACCTTATTCATTCTAGTAGGTATTTATATCAGTATTTACCTTTTTTAAAGTTTACACAAACATTTGCTGACATTTTTAAACACATTTCTTTTACTTGACCCATTCTGGTATGCTTGTTCCATCTATAACTGGTCTTTACAACTGATGTTTGTATTAGAGTGGATTTTTATATATGCTTGAATTTCCTATCATAGCAACATTTTTGTATGTTTTTCCTTTTTCCAAATTGGAATACTACTATGAATTTATTATTGCATTCTAGTTCACATGATCAATTAACTACATACCATCAAGGGTGGGTTCCAGTTACCTTTACTACTGTTGCGCATCGTGATGTTTCGCGCATGCGCCCTCACTCTGCTTGTGCGCTGGCACATCTCGCGCAATTTTACTTCTGCGCATGCTCAGAAGGACGTTTCAGCCCAAAACACAGCTGAGGAGCTGTTCAGCTGTGCTTCGGACAAAGAAATAAAGCTTAGTATTAACCCGGGGGCAGGCAGGAGGGCTTTTTTCCAAAGCAGAGGACGAGGAGAAGCCATCCAGTCCCGAAAAATCACCGAAAATTCTGAAAAAAAGATGGTGGCATGCACGGACCGACACAGACAGTACCGGAACCGTGATGCCAAATTACATCACCAGCAGGCCGCTACCGGTACGCATGTACCAGTCCGAACCGGGAGGAACCCACCCCTGATACAATCATGTTGTTGATTGTTAGTGACCAAATCTTCTCCATTATGACCTATCGCCATTGTGATCCTTCCAGCTTTTCCAATAGTGCAATCATCATTACTGCAACTAAGTTCCTCCATGTTGATGCTGATCATCCTCTTTTTCCTCTTTCTTTCCACCCTCCCAGCTTTAGAGCTTTCTCCAGGGAGGACGATCTTCACATAATTTGCCAAAAGTAGGATTGTTTAAGCCTGTCTGATCATTTTTGCCTTGAGTAAGAGCACTGGGTTCATTTGTTCAATGATTTATTTGTTCTCTTGGCTGTCCTTAGTATGCTCAGAAATCTTCTCCAATACCAAAGTTCAAAAGTTTCAGTACTCTTATCAGCTTGCAAATAGGTTAATGGGTGAGGAAATTGACATGAAATGCAAACTGCTATTTTTGTTGCAGTACTGATCTTCAAGTTATGGATCAGTACAAATCAACCTTGAATCATTGAAGAACTGCTCTTGAGTAATTACAGTGATGTCATGTACATCTGTACATTTTAAAGAATTTTTTTCTTTCTTAAAGGGAATTTGAAGACAAATCTGCCTGTAAACTGGTTATTCTGTCAGTAGTGCTTTTCTTTAAAACAAGATTTTCTGTGGATTGGTTCACAGGACTGGTTCTACCTTTGGCAAGGATGACACAATTATTGCAGGTTGTAGTTGTTTCGATCAGAAATGGCAGTTTCACAGCTTTTCCTACTAAATGTCTTGAGATATTTGCATGGTGTGATTAAAAAAATAATGTAGTAGCTATAGTGATGTGATCACTTTTTAATTTTCTTTGCTGTGAACACATTGCGACCTGGATTTTGCTGATGACATTGTTGTACTTGCAAACACTAAGACAGAGCTGAAAGATATGGCACTAGTACATGAAGCAGAGTCAAGTATAGGCAAAAATAAAAATTAGTGAAAACAAAACCAAGCTGATGAAAGTTGACAATGTTCAGGACAACACTACAGTAACATTAAGAGAAGATGTCTTAACATTTGTGGAACAATTTAACTATCTTGGTAGCATCATGAATACAGATGGAGGAACAAAAACAGATGTGAAATGCCTATTAGGTAAAGAAACTGCTGTCTTCCAACTAATGCACCAATATGGATCACATCCATTATAAACACAGAAACCAAGATCGGATTTTTTAATGCCATGGTCACACCAACTGCCATCCATGCCAGTGAGACTTGGAAATGAATTATTCATAAGATCAATGTCTTCCAACAATGTTGTCTCAGAAGGATTCTTCGTTTCAGGACCATATCACAAATGAGGAAATTCTACAAAGAAACAATCCCCTGTCTGAGATAGTGACAGAATGTAGAATGCGCTTTGCTGGACATGTGATCTGCATGAGTGAGCAATCTCCAGCAAAGACTACAATTAATTGAATACCACCAGGTGGTCGGAGAAAAAGAGGAAGGCCAAAGAAAACATGTTGTCAAACATTTCAGGAAGATCTGAAAAACATTAACCTTAAATGGAAGGATACACAGACTGCACCTGCAGACCAAAAATTGTGCAATATGCTTGTAGCCCAATGTGCTTAGCATAGGATTTGAGAATAATAATAATAATCTGATGGACATAAGAAACAGGAAAAACCACATCATCGTGGTCACTATCTTGACTTTTTGACTGCACTCTGCAGACATCCTTGATCATTCATTCCTCCCTCCAGTCATTGTTTTTATAGATATGGGGTTTTTTAAGTTCTCTAACTGAATGTTGCCTTGTTGTTGTCAGGGTTCCAAATAGCATCCAAAACTAAATCAGAGTCTGAGGCAAAGTCTTCCTCAAAGTTCCAATTTATTAACAGAGCCATGTTGGCACATCTGTGAGAAACCCGAATCTAAAGCTACGAGGGTTTCTCCACCCAGTTTAAAGTTTAAAGTTCATTCCCTTGCCTCCACACCCACAAGTTCATCACATTGACTAGTTGTCTTTTGCCAATGTGTCCGTTACTCCCATCAGCTTCTGGGCAGGTGCTGAACGAAGGATGACCTTGAGAATCTAGAAGGAATTTGTTATGGCTATATCTCTACATCCCTCATGCAACAGCCCCTCCCAAGTTCCCACAGCAAGAATACATTCTAAAGCATAAAGCGTGGCAGGCCAAAGTCTCCAATCAAAGATGGCTTCGGCCTGACAGTTGTAGTGCATGGGTGTAAAATAACGGTTTCATGTTGTCGTCACATGATGTTTCGTGACGTTTTCTCCATTTGTGGAGCTGGGGTGGGCGTGGCCTGAGTGTGAGTGGCTGCCAGTTTGACACCCCTGTTGTAGTGAAACATTTCATTTCATCACTTGTATTCAGGTAAAATTGAATCACCAATCTAGTCATCTCACTGAAAGAAGAGGATACATCATCAATACACAACATTTACTTTTAGATCAGCAAGCAAATAAATCTTCCCCAAACCTATATTTAAATGGAAAATAATAAATACTTTTGTAGTATAGGTAGTCCTCGACCTATGACCATAAGGAAACATGCAATTACAGTTGTAAATTATGCTGGTTGTTAAATGGGTCACCAGGTGATCACACTCAAATTGCAACTTAAGCAAACCCATTGTACACAATGGCTGTTTTATGCTGGAAACTGAAAAGAAACGCCGGTTTCTGCCCAAAAATAATCTCACAAATTTCAGCCACGTGATCATGGGACGCTGTAAGGGCTGTAAAATGGGACTCTGCCAAGCACCCAAATTGTGATAAAGTGGGGGGGCAGTTGTTGGAACTTCAAAACTGGGTCATGAGTATCTTTTTGAGAGCTCTGTCATCATTTTGCAGGGCTGCTAAGTGACTGGTCATAAATGGAGGACTACTAGCATTACCCCTAGGGTAAAACCAGCAAGTTTTGAACTATGCACGTGTATTTACTTAATCTACTTACATCTTTTGTCCTTTAATATCTTCTGCTCCCTAGTTTTCTTGCACAATTTTTTGCACAATTTTTAATAAAGTAACCACCATATGTAAAAGCAAAATGTCCAGAAAATCATTGGGCTCCAGCTACCAGCCCTGGACGATATCTCTGCATCTCGCTGTTCTAGGAAGTTGCACAATATTCTCAGAGACTCTTCTTATCCTGCTTACAATCTTTCTGGACTGTTGCCTTCTGGCAGAAGATACAGAACAATTAAAACTCGGACCACACACTTTCTGAATAGTTTTTATCCCAGAGCTATAATTGCATTTAACAATGAACTAAAGGGTCACCATCAGTGAGCTGTTGGATAGTATTACTTGGTCTGTTGTATGGATGTTTGAGTGGTTCAGGGTGGGGAATTCATGGCGGGTGGGGATTGCTATGTGTGTTGGGACTGGTCTTGAAGCGTTATGTGAATTTCGTTGTATGTGTGTACTGTGTATATACGTACAATGACAATAAATTATTAATTAATTAATTAATTAAGCATACAAACAGCAGGATCCAGCATTTGAATGGTGTAAATGAAGATAAGTCTGGGAAAGCATTTTTTTCTAAAATATATTACAGTAAGTAAAGAGACCCAGAAGACAAATGGGTGAATTGGGAGTAGCCAATTGTTTGAGCAATTCAGCCATGAACAATGTATGATTTTAAAGATATACACAATTTGAATACAGCTCCATAGTAGATATGAGTCTAATAGAACTCTAGACATCAAGCAAGATATAATCCCATTTCAGATTTTGACTCCTATTACTCCTTATCACCAATAGCCTATTTTTAAAAGTGTATATCAAAGAATGCTCAGAAAAAAAATTACTAAGAAAGATTTTATATTAGCCAGTTTGATCTAATGGTTAAGGCACCAAAGTAGAATCCAGGAAACTGTGTATTCTAGTCCCACTTTAGACATGAAAGCTGGGTGTTAATCTCTTTCAGGCCAACCTGGCTCACAGAGTAGTTGTTATGGGCAAAATAGGTGTAGGAAGGAGCATTAGATATGTTTGCCACCTTGAGTTACTTATAAGAATATTAAAGGTGAGATGAAAAGAAATCCAATAAATAAATAATAAATAAAAGGGTTGTTACACTATAGGATTTAGAATTTTGAAGACTGAATTGGATTCCACATTGTTTACCAGTCGGTGGCATTGAGCTTTCTTCTAGTTTGAGGAATGGGAATAAGTTATACTAGCTGTATTTAAGGGCAATAGTATAAGTGAATCATACATAGCTTCCATGCTTTGGCTGCTGACATAATAAAATGGAATTTTGTTAGCAAACTGAATGGGTTCCCCCCCCCCATTCATATCGAAGACTGATACCAAGTTATTAAAAGCTTATAGAATGCTATTCCTTTTCATTAATGTAATGGTCTACCCCTACCCGGTCCACTAAACTGAATGTATATTATAAAGTGACCTGAAAAGCTTATAAAGCTTTTTTTTCTAAGCCATTAAACCAAAACCTTCATGTTTGGGACTTGAGGCTTTACCTGTAACTTTCAAAACTCTGCACTGGGTATATCCTTGAATTTTTGCTAAACACCATTTCTTCATTTGCCAAGCATTTTTTTCTCAGTGTAGCTGTGGTAGATAATTTAGGGCTTTAGGCACCAACATAACTGTGAATACTCCTTTCCTGCTTGCCAGACTCCTTGACTCTCATTACTTTACTATACATTTTTAAAAATTGCATATTTTAAAAAGGGAAACTGGACAAAATCTTATTCTCCAGCACTATTTTAATTCATAATAATATCTCTGAGACCTGAGAATGTCCTCTTGATATACTTGGAAAAGAATTTAAAAATGATGAGTGTTTGTAGCCATTATTTGATTTGGATTGTGCCTATCTATGCATAAAGATGTAAATAGAGTGAATGTAAATATAGAATTTAACGAAAGCTAGAGGAGGTGAGGAAGAGCATTATAATGTGTTTACCTTAATAATAAATGAGTATTTTGTGATAGATCAGGCTTATTAAGGCAGCCATTTTGTAATTAGCAAAATGCTCACAATGCTTAAAATTCCTGAAGCCTTCAGGGATTTCCTATCCCCATTCTCAAAACATTTTTTTAAAATTTGAATTCCTGCACAGACTTTCACTGCCCATTCCCAACCCCCAACCTAGCTGTTGAATGTGATCTTTATCATATTTTATATTTGCACAATACTACAATTAACAATTCATCCTTCCAAAAAAATCAGTAAAACCTCTAAAATTGACGTATATCAAATAGTCCCGTATTTGTGCAGATATGTATATGCAGTGAGGTCATCCAAAAACTGGGGGTAGGGGAGTTGAGATTTTAATTACTTATTTTACAGATTGTAAACATAAATGTAAACAAAGTCTGATGCAACTGTATATTATTCTAGAAGTCAGAAAGACATTAATGCTGATTCAGTAAAGATGGCTGCCAAACACATCTATATTGATTTTTACAAAATATTGTTGGCCAGATCTAAACCTGTTATAAGAAAAAAGCAATTCCATGAAATGTAAGATACATTCTGATTTGAGAATCAAATACATCATCCACTGCAACTCTCATCTTGATGTTGGACAGGACTGCCAAGATCTATTTCTGCAAAAATTACAAACGGCTGCTAGATGTTATGGAAAATTATCTTTGCTGCAAGTAGTGGCAACCATATTTTTGCAATCCAGATCTTGTAGCCCTATTTAATTCTTGGATTGAACTGTTACTGTAAGTGTAAATGTAGAAGAGAATCCAATATGCACTGCTTTCAGTTTACAGATGGACAACTTACAAATACATAACAAATTTTGTTATTTATCATTGGTTTCAGACACAGGTTCAGAATGTCATCTTCCTCCTGTGGTTTTAAAGCCATGAGATTATTTTTGGTGTTGAGCAAGAATAGGCCCAGTTGCTTGTGACTCAGCACCTGGGCTACTAATAACAAAATGTTGAACATCAATCAGAAAAAAGTGGTCTCATAAGGAAGACATCCAAAGCTTCATGGAACCAAGTTTCACCAATCAGATGATTACTGTGTGCCATGAAATTGGGGAAAGGCAAGATCTAGAAAAGCCCAAGGTAAAAGTGATTAAACTATAGAACTCTTAAGAAGTAGAACAAGCTTTATTGCTCTCAAACTTTGATATGGCTTCTATACTTTCCTGATGTATATTCAGATATCTATTTTTAACAGATTAACAGAGTTGGAAGAGACCTTGTAGGTCATCTACTCCAACTGCCTGCCCAAGCAGGAGACCCTACACCATTTCTGACAGATGGCAGTCTAGTCTCCTCTTGAAAGCTTCCAATGATGAAGCTCCCACAACTTCTGAAGGCAAGTTGTTCCATTGGTTGATTGCTCTCATTGTCAGAAAATTTCTCCTTATTTTCAGTTTGAATCTCTCCTTGTTCAGTTTCCATCCATTATTCCTTGTCTGGCCTTCAGGTGCTTTGGAAAACAGGTTGATCCCCTCCTCTCTGTGGCAGCCCCTCAGATATTGGAACACTGCTATCATCTCTCCCCTGGTCCTTCTCTAGCTTCTAATAGTTATTCCCAATACATGCAAACTGAAGTATTTGGGGATACACCTAAGCAAACATTTATTATGGTTATATACAGTGTCATTAAGATCTATATACACTTAAATCCTATGGCATATAAAAATATAGAAAGAAAGCATGCTGAGATATCAAAGATGCTGGACAACCTTATACATAAGTTATAAGAGACCACAATGTTTCTTAAATCATGTGTTTGGGAAATAGGCTCACTTAATAGGTTGAAAGTTTGCTATGCAGAAATGCTTATAGATAAAGATTACATTGTCAAGACTTCACATTGTTAAATTCTTTAAGATCAGTAAAAAAAATGAAGTGATTTAGAAGATGAAAGCAAGACAAACATTAAAAAAATAAAAATATAACCAGTTTAATCTAGGCCTGCCATAAAGCCCTATCTGTCACAGTAGTACTAATAGAAAAATTACTGATTAACTCTTATTACTCTATGAGAAGAACAAATTATTGTTGATTAAAGCCATGCAGGTGATAAAGGAACTTAACCAACAAGAGCTGCTAGCTTTAGGTTAGAAGCCAGCTGTGTCCCTAATTATGCAGCCTGATTTATACTCTATTAAATCAGTATATAAGTAACCCATTTCTCCAAAAGCATTTAAACCTCTTATATTCCACCAAACACAGCAATTTTATTTGAAATAAATGTATCTAGCTCTTTGGGGAACATATGGTATATTTCTCACTTATTAATAATTCAGTTCAAATGAGCAAAAATTAGTTGGTGCAGTTACAGCTGATTTTGTCCTGAAAAGATCTGCATTAATTTTAGACGTTTTGTAAATTGGGCTATTAAATAAAAGCATTATATGTGAATTACCCTTTAAATTTTAACCAAGTTGGTAGTTTAATGGTATTTTCGAGTCGGAGTCATTTTCGATCTTTAAAAAATTAGAGTCATTATGGTAAGACAAATTTTTGAGTCTAGCTGTTTCCATCCGATTACATACTGTACTAATAAGTAAACTAGGAAACTTTTATGCTTGCATTCTGGTGTTTAGCCTAACACATCAGTAGCTATATTCCACTTATTTCATTTTCTACAGAAAAATAAGCTGTCCCTAGTTTTCTACTACATTACACTATACTGTTCTTGAACTTTACCAAACATAGGTTTACTTTTTATTTCCTCTTGTGTCCTACAAATTGTAGCAATTTGTATATCAAACTCAATGCTACTGCGGTTAGGATGTTGGTGAATATATCTCTTTTTGGGAGAAAACTTTTAGCCTGCAACATTATTAATCTAAGATCACCAACAACTTAAATAATTTTATTCCTGAATCAAAAGATGATGTCTTTTGTACAGCCCTTACAAGCTGTACATATGTTATAAGATGTTGAAAACCTTTGAATAAGATGAATTTATAGGGTCTAACTAGAAAAAAATACAATTCTTCCAAGTTTAAACCATGTAACAACTGATAGGCCAATGAATCAAGTTGCTACACATTCACCTTTATTATACATACTGTATATGACTTTTAATTGTTCCTAACACAGCCATGAATTTCATTGATGCCATGAATTTCATTGATGCTTATCTCTCATACCTAAATAGAATGTCCACATCTAGTCAGCGAAAATCCAGGCAAGCACTAGGTGGAAGCAAAAAGATTTCTATAGCTCTTTGCTGTCTTCTAGTGGTCATCTGAATTTCTACAGACCTGTATCATATCATCCGCGTGCTGGAAAATGAACTTCCAGTTTCCAGTGTGCACATGCGTGCCGGCCAGCAAGTCTTCCGGTTACTGCCGTGCAAGCTGGCTGGCATGCATGCTCACACCCGAAAATGGAAGACCAGCTCTTCCAGTTTCTGGCACTGCCACATGCACAAAGGCCAGCTGATCATCGTGTGCGCAGGTGCACCAGAAACTTGGAAGAGGAACAGGTGAAGCCACGCGTGCCAGGTGACATAGTCCACATACCACGTCAGGCACTTGTGCCATAGGTTCACCATCATGGGTCTAAGTGCTATTGCTATTAGATAGATAGGTAGGCTATCCTCAAACCATTAAAATGAAAATACTTTCCTGATGTGAGCTACAGTTTGATTCTAAGGTAGAAGTGGGTAGCCACATCCAGATCCTTAACCCTAATCTGTTGACCGATTTACTAAAATTTGGTAGTAATTTAATTATTTGTCAATGTATTTACTGTAATTTACATGGCTATTCCTTCAAATACATGATTCTGTGTGGCCTAGACTTAAAATCAGAATTAAATCAGAATTAAAAACAATCAAAATTGGAAACAACATTAATGGCATAAAATAGCAGCCAACAATACTCATAATATTCCATACTCAATAAAATCAAGACACCGGGTCAGGGCTCCAGGCTTCATGGCAAAACAGGTTGAGACAAGTCTGGTGAGGTGATGTTCCACCAGGTAGGTGACACAGCAAAAAAAGCTCTCTTCCTACCAGATGGTATTCTGTTGCGGGCTTCTCTTAACCAATCTAAAGGATGGGTAGATACCACTGTAAATAACTTGGTCTTGAATCATGGGGGCCTTCAAATACACCAAGACCTTGAACTGTACCCGGAAGCATACTGATAACTAATGCAACTCATGGAGTAGAGGTATCACATGTGCTTGTATGACTGGCACCCATAATTTCTCATGCTGCCTTATTTTGCACAAGCTGAAGCTCCCAAATATCTTGAAGGGCAGCCTCATACAAAACATGTTATGTTTTTGCCTTAATCCAAATAAGAGAGGAATAAGGCACCAATGACTGTGAACTTTCCATCTAGTTTTCATTAAATTGTTCTTTTATGAAACAGGCTTAACATGCCAATTAAGGCTAATAATTAGAATAGAATAGAATAGAATAGAATAGAATAGAATAGAACAGAACAGAACAGAACAGAACAGAACAGAACAGAACAGAACAGAACAGAATAGAATAACAGAGTTGGAAGGGACCTTGGAGGTCTTCTAATCCAACCCCCTGCTTAGGCAGGAAACCCTACATCACTTCAGACAAATGGTTATCCAACATCTTCTTAAAAACTTCCAGTGTTGGAGCATTCACAACTTCTGGAGGCAAGCTGTTCCACTGATTAATTGTTCTGTCAGGAAATTTCTCCTTAGTTCTAAATTGCTTGTCTCCTTGATTAGTTTCCACCCATTGCTTCTTGTCCTACCCTCAGGTGCTTTGGAGAATAGTTTGACTCCCTCTTCTTTGTGGCAACCCCTGAGATATTGGAACACTGCTATCATGTCTCCCCTAGTCCTTCTTTTCATTAAACTAGACATACCTAGTTCCCCAACCGTTCTTCATATGTTTTAGCCTCCAGTCCCCTAATCATCTTTGTTGCTCTTCTTTGCACTCTTTCTAGAGTCTCAACATCCTTTTTACATCATGGGAACCAAAACTGAATGCAGTATTCCAAGTGTGCCCTTACCAAGGCATTATAAAGTGGTATTACCACTTCACGTGATCTTGATTCTATCCCTCTGTTAATGCAGCCTAGAACTGTGTTGCCTTTTTTGGCAGCTGCTGCACACTGCTGGCTCATATTTAAATGGTTGTCCACTAGGACTCCAAGATCCCTCTCACAATTACTACTGTTGAGCAAGGTACCACATATACTGTACCTGTGCATTTTGTTTTTCTTGCCTAAATGTAGAACCTTACTTTTTTCACCATTGAATTTCATTTTGTTAGATAGCGCCCAGTGCTCAAGTCTGTCAAGATCCTTCTGTATCTTGAGCCTATCTTCTGAAGTGTTGGCTATTCCTGCCAGCTTGGTGTCATCACCAAGTTGTGGAGAAGGTGGTGGCTACTCAACTTCTGCGACTTCTGGATGAAACAGAACATCTATATGCCTATCAGTCGGGTTTCAGGCGTGTTGGAATATTCATGACTGGGAGAGCCATGTGATTGAGTCAGCCAATTGGGCTGAAGTGTTAATTGAGCATGTCCAGAAACTTAGCAAGAAGAAGGGTGTGGTTTTGTCTGTCCACCATTATACTCCAGTATGAAAACATCTCAACATGTGATGAAACAAAGTGTGGTATTGTAAATGTTTTATTCTACTTATAAAGAAGTTATTTGAATCAGCAAAATGCAGTTATCTTTTGAAGCTTCTGATTTATTGCATAACTCTGACAGGTTATGGGCCCAGGAATCGCTCAAGAAGTAAAGTTAAAACTGCATTGTAATTTAAAGCTGATAAGAAGCTGTCTGTGTTGTTAAAGGAACAGGCAGACAAGAAAAATAAAGCAGGATGGCTGCTGCTATGGAATTTAAAGACAGTCCAATACCTAAATTGGGGAAGAAAAATTATTTAATTTGGGCTGCAAAAATGGAATGTTTTTTGAAAGCAAAAGAATTATGGGACATCGTAGCAGACCCCCCGCAAGTGCTTGGAGCAGCAGATCAAAAGGCTCATGACAAAGCTATGGCTTATCTTCTGTTAAGTCTGGGGGATGATCAATTCTTAAATGTAGCTGAATTAAAGTCTGCAAAAGAAATATGGCAGAAATTGAAAGCAGTACATGTCAATGTTTCTGCGTGTAATGTGGTCCAACTTTCAAGAAAGCTTTTCAGAATGAGTTTGCAGACAGGAGATTCTATGGAAGATCATTTAATGAAAATGCAGTCTAATTTTCTAGAATTGGAGCAACGTGGAGTAAAGTTTCCAGAGTCCCAAAAAGTTTTATTAGTGTTAAACAGTTTGGATCAAAGCTGGGAGACTGTATCAGCTATTTTTGAAAGTAAGCCAGAAGCAGATTTGAATTTGGAGGCTTTGAAATCGTGTTTATTGAATGAATATGAGAAAAGGCTTTTCAGCCATGCTGATGGAAAATTCCACAGGCGGGGGCTCAACAAGGAGTACAGTGGAAACTTACAGCAAGTCTCCAGCAAAATTTTCCACAGGCTGCCTATCTCTAGCAACAGCCGAGATGTCTGCAGACAAGAGGAGAGCAGAGGCAGGAGAGATCAAGTTACACAGCAACAATTCTGCAAGCAAGATAAGAAAGCGTGTTTCATTTGTGGAGAAACCAATCATCTGCAGAAAAGCTGTGCACAGAGAAGAAATATGCAAGACAAGAGACATTATTTGCAAGGACAGATTGCAGTTGCAAAAGTTTGTTATAATAACAATAGAGACAAATGGTTGATTGACAGTGGGGCTAGTCAAACAATTGTTAATAATTCTGACTTATTTTCCAGATTTTTCCCAGGAAACCATGAAGAAGTGGCCTTAGCCAATGGTCAAAAGGCTAAAATCATTGGAAGAGGCGATGTGCAAATTCCATATTTGGAATCCAGGTTTACTGATGTGTTATGTGTACCTGAAATGGAGCATAATTTGTTAAGTGTGTCTAGTTTAGACAAGCAAGGTTATGAAACCACATTTGTTAATGGGAAGTGTCTCATCCAAAGAAATGGGAATGTTTGTGCACAGGGCATAAAAGAGGATAATCTTTATGTATTGCAGGGACAAAAGGTGCCACATTGTTCCCAGATATTTAAAAATGTAGCAGAACATAATTCGTGTGTTCATCTTCTGCACAGACGACTTGGTCATGCTAATTTTAAGGTTGTTCAACAAATGAAAGAATTTGCAGAAGGATTAGATTTGAAGGGATGTAAGGCATATTTGGATTGTGCAGTATGCAAAGCATCGAAATCCAAAGCATTCCCAGTGAGCAAGTTTAGCACAAGACAAACCAGAAAAGCTCTAGAACTGGTGCATGCTGATTTAATTGGGCCCATGCAAGCCAGTTTGGGAGGAGCAAAGTATGCGCTGGTCATTGTGGATGACTACAGCAGGTTTGGGTTTTGCTACTTACTTAAGAGTAAAACAGAGGTGCTACAGCAATTTAAGCAATGGTTAAGTTTTGTAGAGAGAAGGTACAAACAACAGGTATGTCAGTTGCAAACTGACAGAGGTTCTGAATTTATGTCAACAAATTTTCAACAATGGTTGAGACAATTGGGAATAAGACACAGGCGCACAAATCCTTACACACCGGGGGAAAACGGAGTGGCTGAAAAGAGGAATGGTGTTTTGCAAACAATGAAAGACTCATTACTGGAGGATTCTGGTATGAGCAGGTCATATTGGGGTGAAGCCATACTGACTGCCAATTATTTAGTAAATAGGCTGTGGAGTTCATCCATCAATAATACTCCATATGCAATGCTATATGGGAGAAAGCCTTCTCTAGCACATTTAAAAATATTTGGAAGTACTGCTTGGGTACATATTCCAAAGGCAATCAGAAGAAAGGGACAACAAAAGGCTAGAAAGCTCAGATTTGTGGGCTATGAGCCAGGCTCAAAAGGGTATCACTTTAGTGATGGAAGTAAAAGGATAGTGATTTCAAGGTCTGCTAGTTTTGCAGAACAAAATTGGAACAGAATTGATGCAAATTCTGAAAATGTCTCACTTAGTGACGGTGAGCCACTTAGCGACGGTGATCCACTTAGTGACAATAACTCATGTAATGATGGTGAATCATTTACTGAAGGTGTCAATGTTCAGGGAGGAGAGTCTGAACAAGATATGAAGCCAGAAAAGCTTGAAACACAAGTACAGGCAATGCCACGTAGGTCAGAGCGTAGGAACAGAGGGGTTCCGCCAGACAGGTATTCTGCCAGTAAAGTTAAAGTGTGTAATGTGTGGTATGAGCCAAGAAACTATAAGGAAGTATTGGCATTACCAAAAGTTGAACAAGAAAAGTGGAAGGAAGCCATGGATAAAGAGATGAAATCCATGGGAGATCATGAAGTGTTCACATCTGTGACTTTGCCACAGGGTACGAAAGCTGTAGGATGTAAGTGGGTATATAAGAAAAAGGTATTACCCAATAATGAAGTACAGTATAAGGCAAGATTGGTGGCACAAGGTTTTTCTCAATTAAAGAATGTGCACTATGATGAGGTGTTCGCGCCAACTGTAAAAGCTGAGAGCATAAGACTAGCACTGGCATTAGCATCAGCATACAGGCATAGAATTTGGCATTTTGATATAACCACTGCATTTCTCAATGCTGAATTAGAGGAAGAAATTTATATGGTTCAAGCGCCAGGGTATGAAAATAAAAAGCCTAACATGGTGTATAAATTGAACAAGGCTATTTATGGGCTGAAGCAGTCAGCCAGAAATTGGAATATCTGTTTAGATACTGCATTGAAAGGTCTTGGGTTCAAGAGTTGCAAAGCTGATGGTTGCATATACACTGGAAAGTTACAAGGTGGGAATTGTCTACTATTAGCATTTGTGGATGATCTTTGTTTCATTGCAAAGGATGCATCACAAGTTAAAGAATTTGCTAATAAGTTAGAAAAGAAATTTGAATTAAAGAATTTGGGAGAAATAAAGAATTATCTCGGTGTAGAGATACAAAAAACTGAAAAGGGTTATATTCTCAGTCAAAGGAGAAAAATTGAACAATTATTAGAGAAGTATAACATGAAAGATTGTAATATTGCTCCTACACCTATGAGCACAGATTTTTACAATAGTTTGGGTGAGGACAAAAGTGAAGCCTGTGATCAGGAGATATATCACTCTGCAATAGGGAGTCTGTTATATCTGTCACAGTGGTCCAGACCAGACATAGCTTGTGCAGTGAGCATCTTAAGTCGCTTTACTGCTACACCTACAAAGTTGCATTGGATGGGTGTGAAAAGAATTCTCAGGTATTTGAAGGGAACTGTGAATTTGGGTCTTCAAATACAGGTCACTGAAGAATTAAAATTGAAATGTTACATTGATAGTGATTATGCAAATGATGTAAAAACCAGAAAGTCTAATTCTGGAATTGTAATAATGTTTGGAGGGGCTTTAATTGGTTGGAAGTCCAGAAAACAAACAACGGTTGCTATTTCAACTGCAGAAGCAGAGTTTATTGCATTGTCTGAGTTATGTTCTGAAGTAGTTTGGTATGTACAGTTGTTACAAGATTTAAATGTAAATGTAAATGAAGCTGTTACTGTTTATGAAGATAATGCTGCTTGTATAAAAATGGCAACAGGTGACAGAGTGAAGAACAGAAGTAAACATGTGGACATTAAGTATTGTAATGTCAGGGAAGCTGTAAAAGAAAAATTGATACGTTTACATCATTGTTCTTCAGAGGATAATTTAGCAGACATGATGACCAAACCATTGGGTGGCGTCCATTATAGGAAATGTTTAAATCCAATAGGTCTGGTGTCTCTCCCAGTAATGAAGGGAGGAGTGTTGGAATATTCATGACTGGGAGAGCCATGTGATTGAGTCAGCCAATTGGGCTGAAGTGTTAATTGAGCATGTCCAGAAACTTAGCAAGAAGAAGGGTGTGGTTTTGTCTGTCCACCATTATACTCCAGTATGAAAACATCTCAACATGTGATGAAACAAAGTGTGGTATTGTAAATGTTTTATTCTACTTATAAAGAAGTTATTTGAATCAGCAAAATGCAGTTATCTTTTGAAGCTTCTGATTTATTGCGTAACTCTGACAAGGCGCGGGTACAGTACAGAAACTGCCTTGGTCGCTCTGATAGATGATCTCTGGCGGGCCCGGGATGGGGGAAATTCCTCTATCCTGGTGCTACTTGACCTCTCAGCGGCTTTCGGTACCATCGACGATGGTATCCTTCTGCATCATCTCGGCGAGTTGGGAGTGGGAGGCACCGTTTTACGGTGGTTCTCCTCTTATCTCGCCGATAGGATGCAGTCAGTGTTAACAGGAGGGCAGAGATCCTCCCCTAGGCCCCTGTTATGCGGGGTGCCTCAGGGGTCGGTTCTCTCGCCCATCCTGTTTAACATTTACATGAAACCGCTGGGTGAGATCATCCGCAGACATGGGGTGCGTTTCCACCAGTACGCTGATGACACCCAACTGTACATCACCACCCCGTCTGACTTCAGTGTGGCAGTTGATGTAATGTGCCGGTGCCTGGACGACGTTAGGATCTGGATGGGGAGGAACAGACTCTGACTCAACCCCGACAAGACTGAGTGGCTTTGGATATTGCCTCCTAAGGACTATGACAACTGTCCCTCCTTGGTTCTCGAGGGAGCGAAACTGACTCCCCCGGACCAGGTCCGCAACTTGGGGGTCCTCCTAGATCCACAGCTAAAATTGGAGCATCATCTTACTGCTGTGGCTAGGGGGGGCCTTTGCACAGGTTCGCCTTGTGCACCAGTTGCGGCCATACTTGGAGAAGGAGGCTCTACTCACGGTCACTCACGCCCTTGTCACCTCCCGTTTGGACTACTGCAACGCGCTCTACATGGGGCTACCCTTGAAGAGTATCCGGAGACTCCAACTGGTACAAAATGCGGCTGTGCGTGCTGTGGTGGGTGTACCAAGGTACACCCACGTGACACCTATACTCCGCCAGCTGCATTGGTTGCCCATTAGTCTCCGGGTCCAATTCAAGGTGTTGATCATCATCTTTAAAGCCCTTCATGGCTTAGGACCAGGTTATCTCCGGGACCGCATTCTGCCTCATACTTCCCTTCAACCGGTTAGGGCCCACAGAGTTGGCCTCCTCCAGCTCCCATCAACCAAGCAATGCCGGCTGGCGGGCCCTAGGGGGATGGCCTTCTCTGTGGCAGGCCCCGCGCTCTGGAACCAACTTCCTCCAGAGACCCGAACTATCCCCACCCTGCTGGCCTTCCGAAAAGCTGTTAAGACGTGGCTTTTCCTGCAGGCAGGGGGCAGAGCTTAATTCCAGCTGAACTCTCCCCTGGGTATGTCTGGTTGTTGAATGGTTGTTTTCTTTATACTGTAATTTTTAATTTTTATATTATGTTTTTAATTCTGTTTATTGGTTATTTCTTGTATTTTTCTTGTGTTGTACGCCGCCCTGAGTCCCTCGGGAGTTGGGCGTCATATAAGAAAAGCTAAATAAATAAATAAATAAATAAATAAATAAATAAATAAATAAATAAATAAATAAATAAATAAATAAATAAATAAATAAATAAATAAATAAATAAATAAATAAATAAATAAATAAATAAATAAATAAATAAATCTGCAAATGTAATAAAACTTTTAAAGCCCCAAAGTAACAACCACAGCACAGACTAAGTCTCCATGTGGCTTCTGTGGTGATGCTTCATGTCAAATACATGAAAACATGCCTTTTAAATTGTTGCTTTGGTTATGAAAGGAAGAAATGATCTGGTTATTGTAGAATCCACTGATATTAAACAAATCTCCAAAAAAGTTCTGAGCAACTTTTTTTGAGCAGGATGATAGCTTGTTATAAGCATCCAAAATTGGCTTGGGCATCCCCTTAATGATATAACGCAACATACTTGTGTATTTTGACTAAGATAAATTTCAGTCTCCTTTTATTATTCTCACCAAAGTCTATGGTCATTTTTCATTTGTTTGTGGATAGAGCAATGTAAGTTACACAACTTTTCTGCAACAGCTACGTTATCTTAATGCCTGAGGCAGAATGGTGGGATGGTATCCCGTACTGATATAGAAAAGATTCAACTATCAATCCAATCAAAGTTTGTCTGTATTAAAGTTAATACTTTCATGTTTTTTTCAATAAAGCATTCTTTTTAAAAAAAAAAACAAATTTTCACCAAACTTACACAAACATCCATACATATACCATATTATCAAAACATCCATAATTATATATTTCTATCCAAAATATCAACAAAGCATTCTGATCTCCTACTGCTCCTATAATCATTTTCAAGTTAGAAATAACATCCTGAAGTCTAATGTGTCAATTTCAAGTCCAAATTCATATGCAAGTAAAACATCAAAATGGTAATTTGCTTTTTTGCTTAATAAATATTTCTAGTGCAATACAAAACTTGGAATTGAAAGTGAAAGTTAATCTGTTTTCAAATAATTGTGAGACTAGGCAGTGGATCCTGTCATGTATAAGATCCTACTGATATAAAGTAGATTTTGCAAAGCTAAATAGATTAGGATGGTTCATTGAAACAGCATTTCTAAACATTATAATCTCATAATGCTCTCACTTTAAACACATTCCTGAGCTTTTTACAGAGAACATGCTACCAGTTTTAATTGTCAATTCCATCAAATAAAAAGCAGCTCAAATGCTGTGCTATTTTTAAACAGCAATGCTGCTTAATTTCCAATGTTTGCTGCATTTTAGTGGTCTATGTTTTCTTCTCTATACGTTTTAAGTTGTATTTATTATATGTACCCAATCAGTCAAAATAAAGGATACAAGATAAAAGATGGGTTCTTGCAAGAGTAAACAACTGTGAAGGAATCACTACTTTCACTTTTAACTGAAATGGCATAAAAGTTCCAGAATAGATATATGATAGATATTGTAAACATAATAGATAGATAGTTAGATATATAGATAGCAGAGGTGGGTTGCTTCCAGTTTGGACCGGTTCTATAGAACCGGTAGCGGGAATTTCCCCCCGCTCGCCAAACTGGGAATGATGGCCAGCTGACCATGCCCCCGAACTGGCTCTCATCTTGTTTTTGGCATCTGCGCACACGCAGAAGCTGTTTTTTGCTTCTGTGCATGCACAGAAGCTGAGTTTTTGCCACTGCGAACATGCGCACGTGGTAGGTAGGTAGGTAGATGATACTATGCAACTAGAGTAAGGTGACCAGACGTCCCGCTTTTGGCGGGACAGTCCCACTTTTTAATAATTTGTCCCGCATCCCGCAGCGTTTCAAAAAAGTCCCGCTTTTTGAATTTGAATTTGCCCTGCACACCCCTCTGCCTCCTGCCTCGCCTGCCTCCTCCTGCCAGGTGGGGAGGGAGGTCAGTGAGAGGGGCAGCGGCGGTCTTGCCTGTTCATCGCCGCAGAGCCGAAGAAGCTGGTGGCGTTCGCGGCGTGGGGCTTCCCCCGCCCACTTTCCCCGGCTGCCGGGATGCCGCCATTTGCGTTCTTTTGCCCTCTGCACAAGCAGAACGCTTTGCGCATGCGCAGAGGGCAAAAGAACACAAGTGGCAGCATCCCGGCGGCCGGGGAAAGTGGGCGGGGGAAGCCCTGCGCCGTGAATGCCACCAGCTTCTGTGGCGACGAACAGGCAAGCCCGCACCTGTAGGAACCCACCCCTGGCTGCGATGAAGGGGGGGTGTTTGGGGTGTGTGCACAAAGCTGCAGGATAAGAGAGATGGACCCCTCCCATCTTGCTCCCCTAGAAACCCCCCACCATCAATGGTGTCCTGCTTTACAAATATTAAAATCTGGTCACCTTAAACTAGAGGTCTCTACACATGAGAATCTAGCTCAGTGTGTAAAGTGTTGATCCTTCCAACATGATCCTTCCATGGAAAGAGAATTTTGACACAAACCAATATTGAAATGTGAGATCATTCACCAGTTTTTGAAACCAAAGGAGCTTGATAAATTAAGTAGGATTTGTAAATAAACACACTCTTTCCCTTATATTTCAGCATTAAAAATATTTTGTTTTTGATACTCACAATAATTGAAATGCGTTGTACTTCACATAACATTTGATGTCTTACAGTGGTGGGTTCTAACTTCCTCCCACGCCGCATGGCTGCGCCTCGTGGGTGCGCAGTGCCGAAAAATAAAAAAAGCTGAAAACAAGATGGCGACCACATGCACAGTGCCAGAAACTCAGCTTCTGCACATGCTCAGAAGAAAAAAATATATAAAAAAATTAAAAAATGGCGGCACCCACAGACCGGCACCCACCAAACCGATTCCATGACATCATCATGATGTCACCAGTGGGTCCCTACCGGTTCGGGCAAACCAGTCCAAACCGGGAGGAACCCACCTCTGATGTTATAGTAATAGCACTATTATGAAATCACTTTTCCCCTCTTCCCAAATAGCTAAAATAACTAATCTTGCAAATCCATTTAGCTTTGCAAGTCTAATTTCTAATCCGAAGAAAGTAAAACTAAAGTACAACTAGACACACTGCTGAGGACCAACCAAGTGAAATTACTTCATTGCTGGAACCTAGAACATGCCAATTGGCTAGATCTGCCAGGATGGACAGAGACCATCAGGGAGAAGGGATCCTATGTGTAACCTGACCCCAGTTTGCATTAAGAAGCCTACTGGAAGCCAGTATAGATTACAAGCAGCAGTTTTATGTGGGTGCACTGTGGTACATCCAACACCATCTGTTGCTGTTGCATTCTGGACCGACTGAAACTACTGAATGCTCTTCAAGAGCAGCCCCATGTAGAGCATGTTGCAAGAGTTCAGATGAAAGATGCCTAAGGATATTAAGAATGGATCTCTTTTGGAACACATTTCATATCGGTTCATGACTTGCACCATCTTTTATTATTATATTTTATTCTTTGCCTTTAATTCACTTTTTCAACTGTTGTTGAGGTGATTTATTGGTTCTGATTCAATATAATATGTTATGTTTAATGTACCTTGGATATACAATGCATATCATGAAAGCCCCCGAGAGTCTTTGAATTGCAGTCAGATAAAAATGTAATAAAAGGCAAAAACAGAAAGAGTATGAATTGAAGAAGTGGTATTGTAGTAGGAGTTTTCATCTTAGCTAGTGTATATTCCTTAGAACAGTGGTCCCCAACCTTTACGGCACCAGGGACCAGTTTTGTGGAAGACAATTTTTCCACAGATTGGAAGAGGGAGAGAAGAGTATGTAACCTAGATCCCATGCACACAGTTTTGCTTGCCCACCCCTTACCTCCAGCCCTGTGGCCTGGTTCCTATCAGCCCATGGACTGATACTAGGCCATAGATGGAGGTTTGGGGATAGAACGCCTTAGAACCATAATAGCAAACCTATGGCACGGGTACCAAAGATGGCATGTGGAGCCATATCTGAGGGCACGCGAGGCTTTGCCCTATGTCAGCTCCAGCGTGCATATGCGCACTGGCCAGCTGATTTTTGGCCTTCTGGAGGACAGGGGAGGCCGTTTTTGCCCTCCCCAAGTTTTAGGAAAGCCTCTGGAGCCTCTGGATGGCAAAAAACCGCCCAATAGGCCAACCAGAAGTTTGTTTCCGAACTTCTGATTGGGCCGTTTTTCGCCATCCACAGGCTCCAGAGGCTTTCCTGAAGCCTGAGGAGGGCGGCAAACGTCACAACGGGCCTACTGGAAGTCCGGAGGCTTCAGTGAGGCCTGTGCTCATGCACAAGGGGGCAGCCCAGGAGGGTTGTGTGCACATGCGTGGAGGGGAGGGCATTGCATTATGGGTGTGGGCACATATGCGCGCACCCTTTTGGCACCCGAGCAAAAAAAGGTTCGCCATCACTGCCTTAGAACATCTCAAGATAGCCTGTACAGACATACAATTGTAGATTAGATTCTCTAACCTGCATAGATGAAGTTAAAGCTACCTTGTCCCAAATTCATGTTAAATGACATGATTCTCTGAAAAGGTTCCATGCTGTACTTTGATTTGTGAATATGTTGATTTTTTTTTTTTTTAGTAACGGTGAAACCTTTAGTCCTTACTGTCTTGCTATTTGTATTTTCAACACAGCATTAGTGTACATCTATTTGGGCTAAGTAGTTTATATTTATCTTCACAAAATTATTATGTATTATTACTTCTTGCCCAAAGTTAAGTATTTAAAACATGGGCATTTTATATTGAATATTATTCATGTACCTGATGGACTTATGGCACCTCATGGTTTTTAAACCAAGAAATTCTTTTCCTTAATTCCATATTACAAAACACATAATGGGAGGATGTAGTGTGCAACTAGAGATACTAATCAGTCTTTATTACTAAACATAGTTACAGGACAAGCCTATCTGTATTTATTCAGGAGAAAGTCACAGTGTTCAGTGAAGTTTACGTCCTACCTAATTTGCATCTTCAGAAATATCTGCCTAAGATCTTTTTATATTAACTTACTCCCTAAGACAAACTCTTTTATGCATCATTCTATATTTGCATTTCAGAAAGAAATGAATTTTAAATCACAGCAGAAGATACAAATAATAGGAGATGCTTAAAGATGTATCAGGAGCAATGAATTCATTGCCCTGATATATATTTATGTCTAAATATCTTAAGGGTCTTTTATATTCTTCTGGATATTAGCTTCATGTTTAAAGACAGGCCAAAACACCCTAGAGAAATAACAGATTACTTTTCATTCATGCAGCATGATTTACCACCATTGTAATTTTCAGGTTCCAGTTTTTTGCTGAAGCACTTTGGACAACAGGAAAAAGATCAGCCTTACTCTTTTGCTGAATAAGATGCTTCTAAAGCTCAGGAAAAGTGTTTAATTTAGCCTGTTCACAGTACAAGGCTTTCTACCCACCCCCTCTTCGCCCCCAATCAAAACTAGGCATCATCTTAGGGCTGAAGTAAAAAACTTAACTGAATGCATGTAATCCATAAGAAAACGAATTTCAAACATTTAATTATCATAGAAACAGGCAGTGCTATTCAGTAAGTTATGGGGAAATCAAATAGTCATAGCTAGCAGCCACTCTTTTAAAACCAGAATTGGAGCACAAACCCCAAGGGCTGTTTCCACCCATATTCCAATAAATCATGTAATGACTTTTAGAAAAGACAGTTATTTAATTCTTGAATTAGAGCTACAGGACCATAACCAAAGACTGACAGCTCTCTTATGCCACCATGCTTTCCTATGGACCTTTATAAAGTGCCTGGCTGAGAAATGATGCATTAATTAGGTAAATGGGGATACGGAGAAATAGGAATAAAATGCAGATGGCTGACCTTTCAGGCAGAGATCAAAGTTCACTAAAAGGAGAAAAATGATTTTATGTGTGCAGGCTGTGTGTGTGCATGTGCATGTGTGTGTACGTATACAGCCTACCATTCAGATTCTTTTTCAGCCCCTTTACAATTTCAGCCCCTAAACCTTTCAACTGTCATTTGAATTTAAGGCCACGATTATTATAATTCTATAATTCCAAATTAGCCATGATGACTTTTAATAAAAGCAGTTGGGCCTCATTTGGAAAGTAGGTTGATTATTCATTTATGCAGCCTTGAAATTAATGTATTCTTATTGACGGTATTGAAATATAACAGATTCAGTATTGACATCAACTATTGGATCCATAACAGCTCCGGAACAAATCCATATGTAGAAATGATTTTCAGCATTCCATCTTGACTAGATTATTATGATATGCTGGTAGAATTCCCCTTCCAGTGATTCAGAGGGCAAAGACTCTCCCAAATAACCCCTAAACCCGGGGTCTGCAACCTTAAACACTCGAAGAGCCATTTGGACTTAAATTTAGTGTGCTTCACAATGGAGGAGATGGCATCCCCTCCTCCTCCTGGAGCCCATTACAACACAGCACATCGGCCACAGCTGGGCCGGGCATGTCTCGGAGCAGAGATCAAGTTGCCCGTCTTGAGTGACTGAGGTGCATGCGCAGTACCAAGATGTGCTGGAAGATGCGCCCGTAAGATGAGAGACAAGTACAGGGGTGCTTCCCTTGCTCTTTGGAATATGGAGCGAGTCTCCATGTCCCCTGTCGCCCTTACCTTCTCAGGCCACATGAGGAGTGACTGGGAGGGAGGACGAGGGGCCGGGCCAGCCAGCTGACAGGGAGCCACAGTAGGGGGACAAAAGAGCCACATGTGGCTCAGGAGCTGCACGTTGCCGACACTCACCCTAACCTCTAGTTTTGATTCCAGGTTTGGGATTAATGTTGGAAATGCTCCTGTCAGTCTTGTAAGATTGGTGAAACAACAACAACAGCAGACCCAGAACTATTGTCAAGTGCTGGGGAAATCACGAGAACCAGGCAGTTCAAATCAATATGAAGATTTATTGCAAGATTCTCTGCAAGAATCTGAGCTACTAATGATTAAGGGAAATTAGAAGGAGATAAGATAGGCATTCAAGGTGGGATGGACTTAGATCTCTTGTGGTCTCACAGGGACTCATGACTGATGATGCGTTTCACCCCTTTCTCGGGCTCAGCCTGATCATCTCCTAGAAGTATTCGCTTTAACTTTTATTTTTATTTTATTTTATGTCCTGTTTAACATTTACATGAAACCGCTGGGGGAAATCATCCATAGACACGGGGTGAGTTTTCAACAGTATGCTGATGACACCCAGCTGTACATCACCCCCCGTCTCAATTCAGGGAGGCAGTTGATGTAATGTGCCGATGCCTGGATGATGTTAGGACCTGGATGGGGAGAAACAGACTCAAACTCAACCCCGACAAGACTGAGTGGCTCGGGATATTGCCTCCTAAGGACCATGTCGACTGTCCCTCTTGGTTCTTGAGGGAGAAAAATTAACTCCCTCGGAATGGGTTTGCAATTTGGGAGTCCTCCTAGTTCCACAGCTAAAATTAGACCAACACCTTACAGCTGTGGCTAGGGGAGCTTTTGCACAGGTTCGCCAATTGTGACCATACTTGGAGAAGGAGGCTCTACTCACAGTCACTCATGCCCTTGTCACCTCCTGATTGGACTACTGTAATGAGCTCTACATGGGGCTACCCTTGAAGAGTATTCGGAGAGTCCAACTGGTGCAAAATGCGGCTGCGCATGCTGTGGTGGGTGTTTCAAGATACACCCATGTAACACCCATACTCCGCCAGTTGCATTGGCTGCCCATTGGTCTCTGGGTACAATTCAAGGTGTTGATCATCATCTTTAAAGCCCTACATGGCTTAGGACCAGGTCACCTCCGGGTCCGCATTCTACCTCATACTTCCCTTCGACCGGTCAGGTCCCACAGAGTGGGTCTCCTCCAGGTCCCATCAGCCAAACAATGCCGACTGGCAGGGCCTAGGGAGAGGGCCTTCTCTGTAGGGGCCCCTGTTCTCTGGAACCAACTTCCCCCAGAGTTCCGAATCATCCCCACCTTGCTGGCCTTCCGAAAAGCCATTAAGACATGTTTCTTCCTGCAGGCAGGGTTCTGAGACAATTTTACATCTGAGGTCTCCCCCATGTATGCATGGTGTTGTATGTCTTTTTAAAAACTTTTTAAAAATTGTTTTTAATGATTTTATTGTTTGGTGTTCTTTAAAATGCTGTACGCCGCCCTGAGTCCTTAGGGAGTAGGGCGGCATAGAAGAATTCCCAAATAAATAAATAAATAAATAAATAAATAAATAAATAAATAAATAAATAAATAAATAAATAAATAAATAAATAAATAAATAAATAAATAAATAAATAAATAAATATTGCAAGGTTACATTCACAGAATCTTGCCAATCTGAAAGAACATGTATTTATTCATTTATTACATTTATATAGCTGCCCAGCTTATAATAAACTCTGGATAGCCCCCAATATCTCCCCACTCATCTTTACAGTCCAAGAAACAGGAAGGTCCCTTCTGAGGTGTTTGTCATGTCTCTATTGCTTCTGCAGGCTAAGCTGCTGCTTCTGCTATCATTGCATGATCTGCAGCTCTTCCTCCTGTCTCCCAAGGCCGTTCCCATGTATTGCTACAGCCCCTGCCATGTTGTATGTTGTTGGGGCCATTTTTAGTTGACACCATCTTGTATTATCTATATTTGTAATTGTTTTAACCATGGATTAGATTTTTGTAAGCTGCTCAAAGTCTACTGAGGTGAGAGTGGGACCTAGCATTTAAAAATAAATAAGTAAATAAGTAAATAAATCAGATAGCAATGTAGGTTTTGAACAGAACATGGGGAAGAGTCTACACACAGTATTCTGGTCTGGGCAAGATCAAGTAAGGTAACATAATTTCCTTAAATGATTTTAATGGCGTTAGCATCCTCCCCATCCTAATAGCAATAGCGCTTTGACTTATATACCACTTCATAGGGCTTTACAGCCCTCTCCAAGTGGTTTACAGAGTCAGCATATTTCCCCCAACTATCTGGGTCCTCATTTTACCGATCTCGGAAAGATGGAAGGCTGAGTCAACCTTGAGCCAGTCAGGATTGAACTTCCGGCAGTGGAAAGCAGAGTTAGCCTACAATGCTGCATTTTAACCAATGTGCAACCACTGCCCTCTCCCTCTCCCTCCCTCCCTCTTCCTGTCCCCCTCCCCCTCCCCCTCCTCCTCCCTCTCCTTCTCCCTCTCCCTCTCCCTCCCCCTCCTCCTTCCCCTCCCCTTCCCTCCCTCTCATTTTGAAAAGAAAAGTCAGAAAATTCAAGCCCTGGGTCAGTCTAGGGATTACTGACCTTAAAAAGGCCAGTGTTTTGCAACAATCTGAAATGGAATTAAAGAATTATGGAGAATCTCTTGTTGTAAAACTGACATTTCTTTTGTTTGTGCCTGACTCACTCAAATTCTTCTCTACCAAGGTGTCACATAGAAGACTTTGCCTTCCAATTTCCTGGCTTTTGTCGGCTTCTGTGGCAAATTCACTGTTATTGAAATCTGAGGTTTTTGTATTTAATATTATTAAACATCTCATCAATGGCAAGCTTGTAATTGGTTCCAGTGAATGGGTGATTAAAGATAAAATACAACCATGATTGCAAAGCTATCGCTAGCATTGGCAATAACAATAATTGCGTTGCTTGCAGTGTTTGAAAATATTGCCTAAATCTCTTTCCCACATGTTGTTTGTGATGGAAAACAATTAGACAAAAGGCTCTTTTTTTCTAGGATGCCTCAGATTCAGATTGGCTTGATGAATAGTCTTTATGTGGCCCTAAAGCATTTGTTCCAAGTAAATTATATGTCATTGTGAAATCCAAAAGGTCTGCTTCACAAGGTTTATTGGGATAAATTAAATCTTTTAAAGATGGTAAACAGAAGGCCTTAATAATGATTCACTTTTGTATAATTTAAACTGAAAAGGATGTCACAGTTAGAAAGACGGCGATGAAGCAAAACAACACTCCCTGCATTATGTTCCCAACACAACAGCTACAAGAGGGAAATTTAATTTGATACTGATCTACATGAGGCAAACATGGTAGCAGTTTCAAATGCTTCTTCGAGAATGACAATTTTAGAATTGCAAATTTTAGTCCCTCCCTACACCCCCCCCACCGCCATCAGTCCAGTATAAAAGACGGAGTCTACTTCAGAAGAATTCCATTAGAAACTCTGGGGAGAGAGAAGAATACTTTTCATCGGATGTCAAAGAATATGCAGATGAACTAAATAGATTTAACCTGATATTAGCAATTATATTCTTATATATAAGGCATGATTCAGAAGTCTGAATCCAGGATGTAGATTCTGAAGCCTGAGGTAGGTAGGTAGGTAGGTAGGTAGGAAGGGAGGGAGGGAGGGAAGACGGAAGGAAGGATGTTGTTTCCTCTTGCAGACTACCGGTATATTGCTCCACCATAATATGCATGCCTTTGTGTACGTGTATGTCAGGGGCGGTTTCCTAATTTTTTTACTACCACTCTGTGGGTGTGGCTTATTTTGTGGGTGTGGCTTGCCAGCCATGTGACCGGGTGGGCATGGCTTCTCAGACTGCTGAAGGGAGGGAAACTGAGATAGGTCCTGCCGCCCATTCCCCCTCCCCTCAGCAGCTCGAGAAGCCTCGAACGTGCAAAAATGCCTAGGATCATCACCGCACGTTCGTGGCTTCTTGGACTGCTGAAGGGAGGGGAATGGAGATAGCTCATGCCGCCCGTTCTTTCAGCATCTCACACGCTCCCTCAGCCATCCTCCCCTGCTTGGACTCACTGTGGGGTAGGAAGGCAGCGCATGCGCAGTGCCGGAAGCTCGGCTTCTGGGCATGCGCAGAAGAAATTTTTTTAGAAAATTTTAAAAAAATGTTTTTTAATGGCGGCGACTAGGCACTGGCAACCGACCGCACCGGTACTGTGACATCACCAGCGGGCCGCTACCTGTGCTATAGAGTGAATCGCACCTGTAGGAACCCACCACTGGACTGTATGTGTGTATTGTGCAGACATAGATGTCTGAAACAAATCATTTTGACAGCACATATGTTGGACACATAACTTCATTAGAAAGCTAGTAGTTCCAAACATACCTTGTGTTTTGTCTGAAAAAAAAAGTCACCAACTTACAATGCCCAAGTAAAATTCCATATCATATGGAAAGTTTTCACTTCCTCTGAGGTAGCTCCTATCAGTTAGCCAAAGTTTGTGTATGTGTATGTGTGTTTGTGTGCAGACATAGGTGTCTGAAACAAAACATGATGATAGCACATATGTTGGACACATAACATCACTAGAAAGCTAGTAGTCCCAAACATACAGAGTGTTTCATCTCAAAAATAATTTCCAGCTTACAATGCCCAAGTAAAATGATGAGAAGTAGAGATACCACCTTGAATTTCTTTGAGGAAGATAGTATTAAACTAACTAACAAGACATATTTTAAAACAATTTGAATTTACCTCAAAAAACTTTACACCTGTCATTATATAATATTTCCTTCTCTTCTTCCTCTACAGGGTAATGCATCACGAAAGCATTAACCATGATAACAATGTAATTTAAGTCCATTCAAATAGAAGACTTCTTTCCTCTCAAAATCCTCCAGAAGTTGGAGAAGACTAACTCCAAATCCCTAAAGACTAACTCAGTGATGGCGAACCTATGGCACGCGTGCCACAGGTGGCACGCAGAGCCATATCTACCGGCACGCGAGCCGTTGTCCTAGCTTAGCTCCAATGCGCATGTGCACGGCGGCCAGCTGACTTTTGGCTCACGCGGAGGCTCTGGGAGGGCGTTTTTTGCTTCCTGAGGGCCTCTGGGAGGCGGGAGAGGGCATTTTCGCCCTCCCCAGGTTCCAGGGAAGCCTACTGGGCCCACCGGAAGTCAGGAAATGGGCCATTTCCGGCCTCCAGAGGGCTTCCGGGGGGGCAGAGGAGGCCGTTTTCACCCATCCCAGGCATTGAATTATGGATGTGGGCACTCGCGTGTGTGCGATACCGCGCACGCACACGCTTTTGGCACCCGAGTTAAAAAAGGTTCACCATCACTGGACTAACTCCTAACTCCAAATGTATTGATTTTTCTAAAATGAGACAGGTTGCATCATGCTAAGAATCTACAATATCTCGTCTCATTCTATTCAAAGGTTTATAAGATTGGCATTTTGCATTTTCTTTTGCTAATGAAGCAAAGTCACTAAGCTTTGCATTTCAGCATCTCACTTATGAATTTGGGCTCTGGTCAGTGTTGGAAATTCATGCAACTCAGGATGCCTCTTTAATTTAAAATATTCTCCATTTATGGCCGGTAAGCTATTTTAATGCTGCATATTAATTGCTGCATTCTCAGGGCAGCATTGCTCAGAATGGGAGGATTAACCTTTCTCTTCCTCCAATACTGTCTAGAAATCTCTGCCCCCCCTAATAAGGCAGTATCAATGGAGACTACTTGTAAGTCCAGTTGCCAGGGTTTGTACAAGAAGGTGTGAACATGTACCTGTATGTCTGAAATGGAAACATGTGCATGAATGTGTCAGAAGGGATAAATGTAAGAGAATGGAATGTGAGTGTATATAAAGGAATGGCTTTTCAGTCTAAATCCTTCCATGAATAAAAAAAACCTCCCTTTTTACAACCCTATAATCCCTTAATTTGGGACAGAATCAGGGCAACTGGATGAAGCTGAGCGTTTACTGGCCGGATGCCCTTCCTGATGCCATGTGGAGTTTGCAGCAGATATTTGTAAATCCTTACATGAATATTCCTCAAAAAAAGGGGGGGAGGGGAATGTTCATATGAAGGAAGCCCTACCCACTGGTTTGTGGTTCTTGGGTAATACAGTCAGTTATTCATTTCCCCTAATAGAGCTTCTCAATGAGTCACGAAGAATTGCCTGAACTCCTTAGTCAATATCCTTTGGTTTGATATAACTAATAAAAATGGTGACCAGAGGAAAGAAAAAAGGAGATTGGACGAATCTGTCTCAGACTGCCTCACAATTGAAATACCTCCAATAAAACCATACCAGCAACTATATCAATAATAGCCTCCAATTTTTTGTCCTACCATTTATAGTATATAGCAGCGATGGTAAACCTATGGCACGCGTGCCACAGGTGGCACGCAGAGCAATATCTGAGGTCATGCGAGGCATTGCCCTATGTCAGCTCCAGCACGCATGCGTGCACTGGCCAGTTGATTTTTGGCCTTCTTTTGATCCGGAGCTCTGTTATCAGCTAGAGAAGCCTTCAGGAAAGGCCTTTAGGAAAGGCCTCTGCAGCTGATAACAGAGCTCCGGATCAATCCGGAGCTCTGCTATTGGCTACAAAGGCCTTTGGAAAGCCTTGCTGACTGCAGAAGAAATGGGCCGAGGTGTGTGAGGCCTGGTTGCAACTATCTGAAGGTAAGTAGTAGAGCAGCTCCACTTCCGTTTTGTTTCAGAACTTCCGGTTGGCCCATTTTTCGCCGTCCCCGGGCTTCAGGAGGCTTTCCTGAACCCTGGGGAGAGTGAAAAACAGCCCAATGGGCCTATCGGAAGTCTGGAAGCTTCAGTGAGGCCTGTGCTCCTTCCTTCCTTCCTTCCTTCCTAACTTCTTTCTGTCTGTCTGTCTGTCTTCCTACCTTCCTTCCTTCTTTCTGTCTGTTTGTCTGTCTTCCTTCCTAACTTCTTTCTTTCTGTCTGTCTTCCTTCCTTCCTAACTTCTTTCTTTCTTTCTGTCTGTCTGTCTTCCTACCTTTCCTTCCTTCCTTCCTTCCTTCCTTCCTTCCTTCCTTCCTTCCTTCCTTCCTTCCTTCCTTCCTTCCTTCCTTCCTTCCTTCCTTCCTTCCTTTCTCCCTGCAAACCAATCCCCACCGTGGCTCCTTTCTCCCTCGCCCAGCCCTCTTCCAAGACGCCAAGTGGAAGCAAGGTAGGTGGATGGGTTGCTCCCCTCCCCTCGGAGGAAGAAGGAGCCTCTGTCGCCGTCTCCCGCGGGACTCCAGCCACCCGACTGAGTCCCCGACCACGGCGCTGGCAGGGTGAACGCGCATGGGAGGGAAGGAGAGAGAGCGCTACGGCCGCTGCTGCTGCTATCGTACTGAAACTTTGGAGCCGGGGGGAGCTCAAAAACGGCCGCAGCTGCATCCCTGCCATTCTCCAGCCAAGCGGCCGAAGGAGCCCCGATGCTGCCCTGTGTCTCGGTCTCCTGCCGCCACCGCAAGCTGCAGCCTTCCCAGCAGGTGGGCGCGTGCGGGAGGGACCGCGGAGCAGAGGCACCCGGCGAGCGGTGCGAGAGGCGCAGGGATGCCAGAAGTGGCATCAGCGGCAGCAGGCTCCTGCCCGCGTCTCCCGCCTGCCTCTTGCCTTAAGCCGCCGGGAGCCTCTGCTCCGCGGTCCCTCCTGCGCGCGCCCACCTGCTGGGAAGGCTGCAGCTGGCAGTGGTGGCAGGAGACCAAGACGCAGGGCAGCGTCGGGGCTCCGGGGCTCCTTCGGCTGCTTGGCTGGAGAATGGCAGGGATGCAGCCGCGGCCGTTTTTGAGCTCCCCCCGGCTCCGAAGTTTCAGTACCCAGCGTATAAGACGATCTCCGAATTTTGAGAAGATTTTCAAGGGGTAAAAAGTCGTCTTATATGCCAGAACATACGGTAGATCAGAAATAATGTATGTCATCTTTTAACACAAATATACCAGAAAATCAAGCACATCATATAGGAATAAATAGCATTAAATTTACGAAATGGATGTATCAATAAAAGGATTTGCTTCCTTCCATGAGTGTTATTTAAGAAATAAATAACACTCATGCCCATTTTGCTGTTTGTGTACTGATATTTAAGTATTCCAATGCTTTGTGGCAATTTAGTTCCTTACCAAGCAACCAAGTAGAAGGAGATTAGCAGCTCTCTTGGAGATCAAATTGATCCTTTGAACTGGTTATTTAGTCTCCTAATTAGCTATTAATCTAATCATTCATGTGTTAGCCCCACATCATAAATTTTTTATCTTCCTAACATTTCTTTCTGATGTATGTATTTGTAAAGTATTACTGGGACTATTGTCGGCCTCCCAAAGTTGAATTTGCTGTGCTCTGTCAATCTTGCACCACTTTCTTTATCGCTTTCTTAATCACTCTTGTTAATCTTCTGGGACTCCTTCAGCTAAGAATCTCATCCTGTATTGAAATAGAATATGTGATTCACTGTCTAATCGGTCCTATTACATGCATGTAGCAATACAAGCAATAGCACTTAGACTTATATACCACTTTACAGTGCTTTACAGCCCTCTAAGCAGTTTACAGTGTCAGCATATTGCCCCCAACAATCTGGGTCCTCATTTTACCGACCTCAGAAGGATGGAAGGATAACAAATATATATATATATATATATTTCATAACCCCTCAGAAGGATGGAAGGATATATACCGTATTTTTCGGAGTATAAGACGCACCGAAGTATAAGACGCACCTTAGTTTTGGGGGAGGAAAACAAGGGAAAAAGGCCTCTGCCTCCAAGCAATTTGCCAAACAGCAAACAGCAAACAGCACAGATGATATACATTGTTTGCTGTGTATTTCTGTGCATGTGTGCCTGACCCATAGAAATAGCAAAGAATTGGAGAAATGTACATTATGCCAGAAAGTTTTCTTAAATGTAGTCACACTAACTCTTCCCAATTATTTAAATAGATCTACTCCAAGGTAACTAAACTCTAATACTAAACAGGACACTGTTACATTTCATACTATACTTGTACAGAGCTGTTAAAATTAATTAAAATTTCTGGAAGTATACATTATTCTCTATTATTTAAAAGAAGATACAATAGAACCTCTTCAGAGCAAGCATTTATTTTAAAAAGCTTCTTTATTTTGTTAAGTTGTCTAGATTTACAGGGGTCTCCAACCTTGGCAACTTTAAGACTTGTGGACTTCAACTCCCAGAATTCCACAGCCAGCAAAGCTAACAAAGCTGGCTGTGGAATTCTAGGAGTTGAAGTCCACAAGTCTTAAAATTGCCAAGGTTGGAGACCCCTGGCTCTAGAACAATAATAAAGCAGTCTTTAAAAAATATCTAATAATTTGAACATTCTACAGACATTTATAGTTATTCACTTACCCCCTTTCATCCAGTTCAGCAGAAAATAAAAATCTGCGTGTCTTTCCCAGCTATTTGCCTCTTTGCAGTTTCAGTTTCAGTTTCATTTTAGCATGTGGCAAATCAGCTGGGGATCGGGAAGCTGCTAAGGACTTGCTTGTCTTAACAGGCTCTTCCCTGTTTATAATAATAATAATAATAACAACAAAGTTGGAAGGGACCTTGGAGGTCTTCTAGTCCAACCCCCTGCCTAGGCAGGAAACCCTACACTACTTCAGACAAATGGTTATCCAACATCTTCTTAAAAACTTCCAGTGTTGGAGCATTCACAACTTCTGGAGGCAAGCTGTTCCACTGATTAATTGTCCTAACTGTCAGGAAATTTCTCCTTAGTTCTAAGTTACTTCTCTCCTTGTTTAGTTTCCACCCATTACTTCTTGTTCTACCTTCAGGTGCTTTGGAGAATAGTTTGACTCCCTCTTCTTTGTGGCAACCCCTGAGATATTGGAACACTGCTATCATGTCTCCCCTGATCCTTCTTTTCATTAAACTAGACATACCCAGTTCCTGCAACCGTTCTTCATATGTTTTAGCCTCCAGTCCCCTAATCATCTTTGTTGCTCTTCTCTGCACTCTTTCTAGAGTCTCAACATCCTTTTTACATCGTGGCGACCAAAACTGAATGCAGTATTCCAAGTGTGGCCTTACCAAGGCATTATAAAGTGGTATTAACACTTCGCGTGATCTTGATTCTATCCCTCTGTTAATGCAGCCTAGAACTGTGTTGGCTTTTTTGGCAGCTGCTGCACACTGCTGGCTCATATTTAAATGGTTGTCCACTAGGACTCCAAGATCCCTCTCATAGTTACTACTGTTGAGCAAGGTACCACATATACTGTACCTGTGCATTTTGTTTTTCTTGCCTAAATGTAGAACCTTACTTTTTTCACCATTGAATTTCATTTTGTTTGATAGCGCCCAATGCTCAAGTCTGTCAAGATCCTTCTGTATCTTGAGCCTATCTTCTGGAGAGTTGGCTATTCCTGCCAGTTTGGTGTCATCTGCAAATTTGATGAGTTCCCCATCTATTCCCTCATCCAAGTCATTGATAAAGATGTTGAAGAGTACTGGCCTAAAACAGAGCCTTGGGGTACTCCACTGCAAACTTCCCTCCATGTAGATGCAGTTCCATTGAGCACTACACGTTGAGTGCGGTTGGTTAGCCAGTTTTGAATCCATCTGATGGTGTTGCTGTCCATCCCACATTTTTCTACTTTATCTAGAAGTAGGTTATGGTCTACTTTATCAAATGCCTTACTGAAGTCCAAGTAAACCACATCGACAGCATTCCTCTGGTCCACTAATTTTGTCACTTTGTCAAAGAATGTAATAAGATTAGTCTGGCATGATCTGTTTTTGACAAACCCATGTTGGCTTTTGGTTATTACTTTGTTTGCTTCTAGGTGTTCATTGATTCGTTGCTTGATTATCTTTTCCAGAATCTTCCCTGGTATTGAGGTCAGGCTGATAGGTCTGTAGTTTCCTGGATCAGTTTGCTGCAAACAGGTAAATTGCTGGAAGACAGAGGCCAAAGGGTGGGGGTGGCTGGGTGGGTGGGGCTGCATTCGGTGTATAAGACGCACCCAGGTTTTCACCCTCTTTTTGGGGGTAAAAAGGTGCGTCTTATACTCCGAAAAATACGGTAGGTAGTCCTCAACGTACGAGGACAATTGAGCCCAAAATTTATGTTGCTAAGTGAAAAAATTGTTATGTGAGTTTTGCCCCATTTTACGACTTCTCTTGCCACATTTATGAGGTGAATCACTGCAGTTGTTAAATTAGTAACACAGTTGTTAAATGAATCTGGTTTCCCCATTGAATTTGCTTGTCACAAGGTTGCAAAAAGAGTTCACATGACCCCAAAGCACCATCACAAATGTGAATCGGTTGTAAAGCATCCGAATGAAAATCACATGACCACGGGAATGCTGCAATGATCATAAGAGTGAAAAATGGTCATAAGACACTTTTTTCATTGCCGTTGTATCTTCAAATGGTCACTAAGATGAGGCCTGCCTGGGTTGGCACTGATGACATCTAGATCAGTAGGGACAGCTTTTGTAAAGTTCGAACTTAATGGAAGGATAGCAGCAGCCATTTTCTCTACCTCATCATGATCTGAATGGTATTTTATGGGATTGATCTGCCAGTGACATACCTTCTTCAGATCTACAGTAAGAAAATGCTCTTGATTCAGCAATGTTCATATCCCTAGTAATGTTTGCAGCTTATCTCTGATAAACAAACCGTCGGAGTGAAATTTAACTCCAGTAGCACCAAAACACATTCATCAATAAGAACGCCAATCGACTTACAATGCACTTTATGGATGCAATAAGTTACCAAGTGGTGTATTTAACATTTGCCGGTTCTGCTTTCTCAAGCGAAGTAAGTATTTGTCAATTGTAGGGTTTTGTTTTTTCTCTTTAAACAGCAGATGGCCAAAGCAAAAACAGTTGCACCGTGTTTGAACAATTCAGGTCCTTTTGCCCAAATAAACCATTATATTATCTCTCTCCCTCCCTCCCTCCCTCCCTCCTTCCCCCCTCCCTCCCTCTCCCCCTCTCTCTTTCTTTCTGTGTGTGAACAATTCTTTATTAATTCCTGTATTTAATTTTACTACCAAGGACTGGCACACTGCAGATGTATTGCTGAAAATGGAAATGTTAAGAGATATAAAGGAAATTACAGGCAAATATGTGTGTGTTTGTATAAAGAAGCTCATTGTTTTCTAAGGACGCTTTTTTTGCATGCATCTGCTGTGCATAAGGCAAGAGGAGGGTCAGGGCAGATAAAATATAACAGGCTCATTGAATAAAAAACAAATATTTATTTTCATCCCTCGAGTCTCCAGGGCTCATTTGCATTAAAACTGCAGAGCTGCTAAAGCTTATTAGAGGAATAAAAGCTTAGCAGTATTACCATGATTACCAAATACTTACTGTATTTATTTATTTATTTATTTGCTGAACTGGCATCCGGCTCTGTTCCAGAGACTGTCGGTGGCTCATAACCAGATGAAACAACAAAGCAGCAAAGTTTATAAACTATATTCCCAATTCATTAATTGAAGCCTTCCTAAAATAGTTTAAAATTTAGTTTTCTAGGAATGATTTCAGGCTATGTTTCAGACTTCTTTTTTGTTTTATACTTAAAACCCTGAAAACACATGTGAATATAGATAGTTCTCAACTTATGACCACAATTGAGCCCAAAATTTATGTTATTAAGTGAGACATTTGTTAAGGGAATTTTGCCTCATTTTACAACCTTTCTTGTCTCAGTTGTTAAGTGAATCACTGCAGTTGATAAGTTAGTAACGCGGTTGTTAAGTGAATCTGGCTTCCCCATTGACTTTGCTTGTCACAAGTTTGCAAAAGGTGATCACATGACCTTGAGGCACAGCAACGGTCCTAAATATGAACCAATTGCCAAGCATCTGAATTTTGATCACATGATCATGAGGATCCTGAAAAGTTTGTAACTGTGAAAAATGTCATAACTCACTTTTTTTCCAGTGTCGTTGTAACTTTGAATGGTCACTAAATGAACTGTTGTAAGTCGAGGACATGATCCCCTTTTGCGACCTTCTTACAAGCCAAGTCAATGGGGAAACCAGATTCATTTAACAACTGTGTTACTAATTTAACAATTGCAGTGATTCACTTAACAAACGTGGTGAGAAAAGTCGTAAAATGGGGCAATGCTCACTTAACACATTTCTCACTTAGCAACATAAATTTTGGGCTCAATTGTGGTCGTAAGTTGACCTGTCAATTGTCCTTTATGATCCCAGCTTACTTTTCTCTGAGTAGAAAAAGAAATTTGCACAGTTCCTGGGAAAACAACTGGCTGTAGTCAGCTTCCATTTTTACTTTCTAAGACAGCCTGTAGTGAGTTGAAGAGGGCGCCAGTGTAATCAATGTTGATGATGGTAACGATATTTGACTGTTGTAAGTATGTTTGCGATTAATAAAATTGCTCTACCTCATCCAAGCCCATCCAGTCTCTGGACACTGGCTAAGAATATCAATACCTTTACTTGGAAAATGTTGTAAGATGCTTCCTCTTCAACACACCAAGCCATTTTTAATTGCAATGTTTAAAAATGTAGCAAAGAAAAATGCTTAATCTAACCTGGTTTTGATGGGTAATGTCTAAATAAATGTCATAAAAGATGCAAAGTGTGTTCATATATACATTTTGTGGCTTCTCAAAAAATACAAAGAGGGCAGATATATATTTCATTGCAAAAGACAAAGTATGTAAAAATAATGCATGTACCACTAGTTAACAATGTACCACTAGTTAAGATGCAATAAATAGTTGATTCAGAGAAAGATGCTCACAGTTCCCCCACTCCAATTTTTTAAGGGCTCTGAATAACATTCCCCCATAATTTCTAATGGACAATATTATAATCTCCATATTTCCCTCCATTTATCTACTGAACTATTTGAGCAATGCTTTTACTTCTGATATTTGATATACTGAAATAACTCAAAATATTAACTTTCTAGAAAAAAAAATCTTGCTGATTTTGGCTGCCAGGAAAGTTCCATTCTCTAGGTAAAGCCAAGGAACAAGATATGAGTCCACCTGTATAAAGAACTTTTAGCTGGCATTTTGTTTAATCCCAAGGGAACTCTCTTTTGTGTTTCAGCCATCTCAAGTGAACACCTGCTATTTAATGAACAACTGTCATTAAACTGGAGAGTTTTGATTCTTTAATTAAAAAGCCAGTATCAAAATACCAAATTAATGGTGAAATGTTTAATAATGCATGCATTTTATTTGAATGAGTCAAGTTATAAATCGGAAAAATGATCTAAAGAACAAATATTACTTGCTCTATTATATAAAGAATCTACAAAGGCAAAAATTAGCCTATGTTAATTGACACCCATGTTAAATTTTTACCCAGGCTTATATATTGTTTTTCTCCTTCCTTATGATAATTTAGCTGATGATTATTGAAAAAATTAAACATAGATATAAGATGTTAACTCCTGAAGGAAGAGTAAGGTTAAAGGAGCTATAGACAAAACAGGGGAACCATGAAGAGAGTGGGATTAAGTGGGATTTGCGAAGGGACAAGGACAGTCGGACACGTCTAACTTTGAATTGAAGGTAAAATCTGGAAATCATTCAGTTCTGCCTCTAAATATTTTATATTATTTATTTGTTTTATATTTAGATATGGTGAGGTTTTCTGAAAGTTAATTCTCTATGTTCTGTTTCGCCCTGCTTAATTGGCTTCCTGTAAACTGACAAACAAATCCATATTCTACTGTAATTACCCCCATGTAAAAATTAGGCAATATCTATCTTCAAAGAAGTCATTCCAAAACAGTCAGTGAAAACACAAACAGTATTAATAGGCTTCTCTCTGAGGTTTCTCTTTTTGCCCTTGTTGGCACAGAGTATTTATCTCCGGGGCATGACCACATGGTGGGAATGCATCAGCAAGACATTTATCATGTCATTATAACTTTTAAGATCTGTTTCTGTAAGTTGATTGCACTGACTTTTGTGCTTCTGAAGTTCCCAGATGACATTTCAGAATAAGTAGCACTAAATAATCAAATAATAAATATATGATGCTGCAATCTTTTGAACATAAAACACTGAACCAAGTGGGCTTTTATTTTTAAGGACGTAGATACATGATTGTGTTCTTACTTATTAGAGTTTTATTGGTAAAATAATGTTACATGACAAGCAAATATAGCATTATAATTCCTTTTCATATATGGAAAATACAAAAAACATAAGCGTGTTCTATATCTTTTTTTGTATAGAAGTATTAAATGATGGATTAGTGCTATAAAATAATTTTTTTCAGTGTAATGTGAAGCTGATGGGTCAAATATGGGCTAATGAGCCTATTTGAATTAAACTTTCAAATCTTAGATTTTGCACTTGCTCTTAATAATAAGGGAGGCAAGTTTCACTCTTGCAGGTCTACTCTGTAGGCAAGGCAAGAAGGATTTGAAAATTAAAGGTTTGAGGGCCTTAGAATGCTACTAGCAGAAACTCTAGAAGTTTACAGATTAACAGAGTTGGAAGGGACCTTGCAGGTCATCTAGTCCAACCCCCTGCCCAAGCAGGAGACCCTACATCTGCCTCTACCTAGGATTGAACTCACCACCTCCTGATTGTGAGGCAAGAGCTCTACCTCTAGGCCAAAACAGCTGAGTCAAGTTGAACAGAGATTAAGAAAAGAAGAAAAATTAGAGAAGATAAATGTATATGAAGGATGAAACCTTGTGGATCAGAAAGAAGACTACATCTATATCTTTTATAATTCAACAGCCATAAAAAAATATGGAATAATTTTTCATCTTATTAGAGAAATAGTAGAGAAATAGTAGACTTTCTGCTGACTGATGGATTTTCACTCCACTCCACTACTACTTGTGTTCATCTATATCTGTATATAATATGTAGAGTTGGAAGAGATGATAAGGATCACCTGAACCAACACAATAATTTTTAAGTTATGATATTATGGATGAGGTTCTGGCTCTATCAAAATTGCTGAGAATTGTGTTCGACTCCAGTAGAGTGTGGATTCTTTCTTGGGTTGGTGCGTTTACCAATATCTTTCTATCTTCCTGGTCTATTAAGGGGTTCAATTTATAAACTCCATTGATTTTAGTAAAGTTCTTCTGATTTATAGTAATATAAACCTGAGAGGAAAATAAGGTCTCTGACTGTTTATGCAAGAGCAAGTAGCCAAGGTAAGACGCAGGAAGGATGCAGCATAAAATGAAAAATGAGTGACATTATTTTCATTGCACTGTATAGTCTGTGTTTCCCAACCAGCCAATATCTAAATCAATAAGTGGTACTCTTATTATTTATTAAAAGGGTTATCTGAATGGTCACTAACTGAACCTAGACTGTAATTACTGCAAAGCAATGAGTGAAGATAAATAAAGGACAGAATGATGAAAGGAAATGTCCTCCAACTTCTGTGCCTCCACTACAAGCAAAATCAGAAGTGCAGTTGAAGCACCACAGCAGTTAGTTTTTTAAGCATGTCCAGGTTGACCGAAGATGCATTTCAGTGTACTCCTATCATTGTTACAGTGTCTACAAATTTGCTATTACTATAAGGTGACCAGACGTCCCGCTTTTGGTGGGACAGTCCTGCTTTTTAATAATTTGTCCCGCATCCCGCGGCGTTTCAAAAAAGTTCCGCTTTTTTCGGCCGGGCCAGTCGTTTGGCGTAGAGCCGATGGAACTGGCGGCGGTCGTGGTGCGGGGCTTCTCCCGCCCGCTTCCCCCGCCCGGCTGGACACCGCCATTCGGGTTATTTTGCCCTCTGTGCATGTGCAGAACGCTTTGCGCATGCGCAGAGTACAAAATAACCCGAATGGAAGCATCCAGCCGGGCGGGGGAAGCGGGCGGGAGAAGCCCCACGCCACGACCGCCGCCAGTTCCATTGGCTCTATGCCGAACGACTGGCCCGGCCGAACCGGCAGGATTTCACCCCTGGCTCTGCGGTGACGAACAGGTAAGCCTGCGCCAGTAGGAACCCACCCCTGGCTGCGATGAAGGGGGGTGTTTGGGGGGGTGCACAAAGCTGCAGGATAAGAGAGATGGACCCCTCCCATCTTGCTCCCCTAGAAACCCCCCCCATCAATGGTGTCCCGCTTTACAAAAAATAAAATCTGGTCACCTTATATTACTATCATCACCATCTTGAATGGTGTGAAATATAAACGTATGTAAATTCTAAACTGGTTGTGGCTATACAAATATGGGATATTTCTAACATACTATATGGGTAAGGGAAGAGAAATGTCTTGCTCATTTACTTTTACAGAGTTCAGAAAGGAATCAATGGAGCTAATTTATATAGAGTTCAAATAAACCCTGTCTCTTTGGGATTTTTATCTGATCTGCCCAGCCATGCACATATACCTTTCATATGTCTACTTTCTAGTCTTTAGCATCGAAAGAACCTTGTATCACAATATTTTCTCTCTTCTTCTGCTATTTTACTTCTTATATAGAGCCATCGTGGCGCAGTGGTTAGAATGCAGTACTGCAGGCTAATTCTGCTGACTGCTGGCTGCCAGCAGTTTAGCAGTTCGATTCTCATGGCTCACAGTTGACTCAGCCTTTCATCCTTCCAAGGTTGGTAAAATGAGAATCCAGATTTTGGGGGGCAATATGCTGACTCTGTAAACTGCTTAGAGAGGATGTAAAGCACTGTGAAGTATGTGGTATATAAGTGCTATTGCTATATCTAGAAAGAATCTTTATCTTTTGCAGTTCAGAATTGACTGTTCAATCCATCAGGGATACAATGCCTAATATCTCCAGCTTCCTCTTTCTATCTCCAAACATTTTTGGGTTGTTTTGATACACTTTGTATTTCCACTTGGTCTATAGAAATACAAATTTTACCAAAATCCATCTCCAGGACAAGTCATGATAGAACATCATAATTGGATGCCATGTGGTGAGTTTTCTGTGAGTTCAGGATTTAAATCTTATTGAATATCCTAATTAAAATTCCAATGGTTCCTAGTGCAGACAGAGATTCACTATCTTTGGATTTAAAAAAAACAACTTCTTTAAAACTCTTTGCACAAGTACAATAATTATTACTAAGCATTAGTTAGAAAACTTATTGGTGGATAATAGATAGTTTAATAGAAATAGACATGAATAATAGAATCATACGGCTGGAATGGACTTTAAAGATCTTCTGGCCCAACCTCTAAGCCAAGGGAAGAATCACATACAATTAGCTATCCAATTGGTTTGAAAATAAGCTGGACAGGTGGACTTACGGTAAAATAATATCTTTTAATTTTGGTGATCCTATACTCAAGTCTAAGGAAGAGCTAGAATCAGAAGGACATGTCTGCCATTGGTTTACGTATTTTACGATTGAAAGAAAAATTTAAATTAGACAAAAAGAGTTATGGGTTTGACTTTGTTAAAATGAATTGGAATTCCTACTGTATGATAGTGATGAACATATTACTGCTAAGGTTTATAAAACGTTATTGATTTGAATTTGGAAAGTGAATGTGTAAAGCATTGTATGATTCAGGGGGCAAGGATCTTTGGATATAATGTAATGATCTTTGGATATAATGTAAAGCTTGAACAATGGGAGAATGGACAAAACTATGGACAAAAGTTTAACTATGGACAAAAAGTTAAAAATTTACACTAAATATCAATGTCAGATTCTGGTAGAGAAATAAAGAGTCCACACGTAATCCTGGCTTGTAATAAGTTTATAAGAAAAAAATTATAAGATGATGTTTTGTTGGTATTTAACACCAGATAAGTTATCAAGAATGTACAAAGGTATTTCAAATGAAAAGTTCCAATGCTAGGGCACTTATGATTTCAAGAGGCAAACTGTTTCACTGCTAAATAGCTTTTGCAGTCAGGAAATTCTTCCTTATTTTGAGTTTAGCTCTCTGTGTGTGAAACTTCTACTCACTTGTCTTGTCCTGTCATCATACATTATGAAGAATAAATCCACACCCTGCAACAGACCTTTAAATTAATGGGTGACTGCTAGCATGGCTCCCTGTAACCTTATCTTCTTTAGGCTAAGCCTGTCAAGTTCTTTTAATGCTATATGGCAATTGGCCTGAAAATAGGACGTGCATTGTAAAAATTCATTACATGCTCATTAGCATAATTAAATATGTATATTTCCCATCTTTAAAAATTATTATCAGCATAAATAAAATAAGTTATGTTTAGGTTTTATCACATTATCTATCCAAAATGATTAGATAACTTCATCAATACTGCAGCAAATTCTGCAAAAATGAAGAGCATATACACACTGAATTTAAAATGCTGATTTTAGTGTGAAGAATGGAGATGGGGTGCTTGCAAAACATCCTTGAAAACACCCATAAAACACTGTTAAACACAGGTTTGTACCATCGTTTTTCAAGAAAAAAAATACAAAGTTTGATGATTGATCAGAAATATAGAAACAGGGCATTTTTTCAAACGTATAGCTGTTATATAGTACCTTTTTCGTATCTTCGAATTAGTCTGCCAGATACACAGATTAATTTTTTGAAATATTGTTTTTATATCCACTAAAGGATTGTCGTACTTTTACCATATCTGGCTGCAAGTGGTTCTTGTATTGTTATTTATAATTAAATTAATTTTTTTAAAACAATTAGCTTTATTTTCTATAGTTTTAATATAACATGTCTTTTAGCTTTTTCTTAACAAAATGCACTGCTTTTAAAAGCTACACTGATCTGGTCTTGGTGCAAGGCAAGAATCCAGGAAGAAAAGGTCTGATTTTTGACCAATGGCTTCTACATGGACCTGTGAATGTCAACTTTTGAAGATTCATCATCAAAAGGCAGAAAAATATAGATGTGTTTGTCCTCACCAGAAGCCAGCTAAACCTAGCATATTATTTGGGAATAACCTGCTGAAGGAAGCCAGATCAAATCAAAGCTGTTCAGGTGGATAAAAGTAACCTGGGTTTAGCTAAATCACTGGTAGAATGTCTGTTAATGTCTCTATTCATCTCCTTAGCTACAATAACCTCTCTGGCTTTTGATTCAGGTTGTCTTCTGTCTTCCCATTTTCCTTACTCTTCTTAACATTGTTTTCCTGTTGAGTTTGTTTGTGTGAATATAGACTGAAGATATGAAGAGAGTGTTAACTTGATGGAGTTATTATTGCAATCATTATAAAATATCAATTGCAGTTTATATGGTCTGGACACACCCTTACTCCAAAGTAAGGCCTGTTGAGTTCTTTAATATTCATTTTCCTGGAAGCACATACAGTAAACCAAAGTTGTCCTAATGTTATTTTATCCATTGTTAATCTTTAGTGCTATTTCATCCATTGCTAATTTGCTGAAATGACCAGGAAGATCAGAGAGAGGCATTCACAAAGCCAGACCTTAAGTCAGGGGTATCAAACTCACGGCCCGTGGACCAGATGCGTCACACGCTGGCCATGCCCACACCTGGTTTAGCTAAGGGGGGAAAAGTTATGATACGTCATGTGACGACGCCAGGACGACGCAAGTTTGGCACCCCTGCCTTAGGTGATAGCCACACTATTTATTTGCCAGTTAATTTCAGATAGGTTTGCAGATGCTTGGATATAAATATGACTGATTCCACTTATGTCATGAACAGATGTTACAATGAAATTCTTGAAATGCTCAGAGAGTTTTTCTTTCTACTTTACTTAGCTTTAAATGGCTAGGGAATTTATTTTTTCAAAGAACACTAGTTGAAGTTTTCTGAAAAAAGAATCTGTGTTCTGTACTTAATAACCTATTAACTGCCCGGATTATTCAGCATGATCCAGTGATGGATAAGGTAAGTATAGTTTAACAGCCTTTCTTAAACAACCTGGAGTGTCATTAATTTTGTTATAGGACAGATTCATTTGAAATGTCAGGACTTGCTGTACCAGGCCTAAAATTGTATTTTGAAACCAATTTTTATAGATTGTATTTCACTCCTGACACAATATTCATTTACTTGCCTTAGATTGCAATTTTTATTGTAATTGTATCAAACTGAATAGGAGCATTATAACCATTCAGTACAAGCTGAAGCCTCTCATAAGGGTGTTATGTTACTTCGTCTCTAATTTTAGAGATAGGATGAATATGCTTTTGATGCAGCATCCAAATTTATATAAACAATTTTAGGGTTTTTAGTCAAATAAAGTATGATGGTTTAAAAATATTGGCTGCATTAATATTAACTTCACGTAATTGTGATTCCTTGTTAAATTGGAAAAAAATACTACTCAGGGCTTTGAATTATCTTTAGCTGTACCCAGAATCTAAATTTAGATTGACTTCTCTTCAATATGGCTTATATGACTAAATAGAAAAAAATGCAAGTTAGGTGGGAGATAGTCCAGAAAAAATAGAACTATTAAGGACTGATATTGTGCATTGAAAATTTCTTTGGTTAAACCTTGTTAGCAAGGCTAAACCTTGTTAGTGGATCTAACTTGTCTGAATTTTCTTCCAAAAAGTTGAATTGCAGGCTTTACCCTTGATTAAAAAGAAATCATGAGGGCAGATCTGAAAGTGACTTGGGTTTCAGAAATACGTTTTTGTCCTTCATATCCCAGTTCCTAGATCCTGGTGTTTTGTTGGTTTTTCCCTGCTTTATCGGTCACACACTAAATTTCACAGGTCAAACACTATAGCTCTCATCTCCCTGTGAATTGAAAATATACAGGGAGCAGTTCTCATTGTTACCAGAGTATAGCTCAGGATATGGTGACCCTGCCATGAACTGGAGAAGAAGAAGAAGAAGAGGGATCACCAGCAGGTGCAGCCTAACAGAAGTCAATGTCGCATTCAAGTTTACTCTTTGTACTATTCTGAGAATGGCAGGATTGTGTTTTGAACCCAATACTCTAGGGCTTTTGCTTGGATTCTCACAATTACACGAGCACTGGGGAGCGGACGGAGAAGGGGAGGGGAAGAAAAAAAGAAAAAGGAAAGGAAGAAAGGAATTCTTCCATGGCATGCTAGATACGGTCAAGAGGCAGTTCAGATTAAAGTCTGTGATTGACGCAGGTTAAAGAGTGGGAAAACCAGCAAAATAAAAGCTAGACTCATCCTGTTTAATAGAAACAAATTGCCCTCCACTTCCCAGTGACACAGATAGGAAGCCATTTGTACCTCCTGCCCTTTGTGAAGAACAACAGAAAGGAAATATACTCGTCCCAAGCAGGATAAAATTCTTCTTCTTCTTCCTCCTCCTTCTTTTTCTTTTGTTATAGTTGGCTACCTCCATCCACCGAACAAGCACAGCGGTTAAGTAGTTGAGCTTCCTTGTACATTTGTTTGATTAAAGGTCTGTAACACTGGCTGGAGTAGAAAGAGCTCAGCTGCACAAAGCTACCATGAATGGAGCACTTGTTAGAGAGCAGTCAGTGAGACACAGCAGAACCACTTTGTGAATTAGCCTTGAATAGAAGCTTGTTGTTTGGCCTGTTCTTTTTACTATGGAAGCAAAAAACTGTACACTTTAAATTATATGACATCTCAGGACTGGTTTGCATGGGCATATTGGAAGAAAAGTTCCTTTCCCCCCCCCCCCCCAAAAAGGAAGAACAAAAAGAAAGCAGGAAAGAAACAAGCTCAGTCATTCCATGGAAACAAATATACTTCAGGTATACCAATATACAGCACCAGTTAATGAAGCTGAGGAAGGCCAGTGTGAACAGTGTTAAGGCACATTTATGAACTAACCAAATTAAGGATTTTAGCATGGCTCCTTAATAATCAAGTAATAAAGAAATAAATGCATTTTTTTAAAAAAAAATCTAGATGTCCAAATATTAATTTGCAGATATAGTACTTTGCATTTCCAACTGATGTTTAATGACAGCACCAAGACTTAAAAGAACAGCAGGCTAGGAATTTCAGAAATCTAAGGTTTTCTCCTCACCTACCCTGTATTGTCTGTATTGCCTAGCAGTCCCCAAAATTGCAGTACAATTTAAAAGGTACACATTTGAAGGTAGACAGCAAGCATAGGAAAGTGGTTAGTTATGCTCCTTAATATGACTGGGTATGACTCTGCATTTTCAAAGGAATGTTTTGACATTCAGTGGAGTCTTCTGTTACTCTATATCAGGGCTGTCAAACTTGCAGCCCACAGGCCGGATGCATCAAATGCTGGCCACGCCCACGCCCAGTTTAGTGAAGGGGGAAAAAAGTCACAATATATCATGTGATGATGCCATGATGATGCGAGTTTGACACCCCTGCTATATATGGTTTCTCTGATATAACATGTCTTCCAAGATTAAGTTTTGGAAGAAGTTAAGCAAAGAAAAGATCAGAAGATGGAAAAACAAAATTGATTTACTTGAATTTGACTGGCTGGGTTTAAATTTGCTGAAGCCCTGACCTCTCAAAATTAATTCCATCCTTCCAGGATAAGCTTATTGTTACATTATCTTGAAAGTAAAAAAAAAATTCTATGGGATTAAGTACCTTTCCACATTCTTTTGAATGAATCTTCTGTCATTTTGAGTGGTGTTTTTTTTTTTACTGCCGATGTACCAGGGGTGAAATTCAGCAGGTTCTGACAGGTTCTGGAGAACTGGTAGCAGAAAATTTCAGTAGTTCGGAGAACCGGCAAATACCACCTCTGGCTGGCCTCAGAGTGGGGTGTGAATGGAGACCCCAGTATCCTTCCCGCAGGAGCGGGGAGGGAATGGGGATTTTGCAGTATCCTTACCCTGCCACGCCCACCAAGCCACGCCCACCAAACCACACCATGCCCACCAAGCCATGCCCACAGAACTGGTAGTAAAAAATTGGATTTCACCACTTGCTAGATAAAGGATACAAATTTAGCTATGATGACACAAGATACATGCATATCTGAGGGACTCTCATTGCCTGTGGGGCATCTTTGTATAAATGTTATTTCTTATATTTTAATGAATAATCCTGTCAAATAAGCATCTTCATCTTGAGGGGCCTAGGAAGGATGATTCCTTGGTGACAGTTCCTTTATTTTTCAGAATATTTTATATTCAGAAATTTTATATTATTTATAAAATAATATAAAATATTCCAGAAAATTTGTATTGCTTCTACTTCTTTGACTGTCTACAAACTTCTAAAATACCTATTTGTTCCCCCAGGCCCTAGGTAGTAGGATAGTGATTAAGATCCTGTCTTTGCTGCTTGTTTCGCTTCATTTATTTTGGTCTTTTAGTCAGAAGTCTTCTTTTTTTCTTAATATAGCTTGTTTTCTTTTTTCTTATTTATCTGCCCAGGGTTACTGTGGAGTTGAGCAGTTTGAGATAGAATAAAGAAATAAATAACTGTAGAAGGGCATAAAGGCAGTATTTCTTTACTTGCAGAAAAAATGCACAATCTAAACTGTGTTCACATTTGCTCCCATTGATCCACACTACAATATCTTCACCGCAGCCTATTTTTAATTGGAATACAATGCTTCCTTAATTAAGCACGGCACATAAATGATGTCATTTGGTTTAACTCAGCCATGGATAATTTGTTATTAAATCCCTTAATGGCTAACGTTGATGTTTCTGTCGTTACTTGTTTCTTTTCTCAAACTTGATTATCATATGCCCATTAGAATGCCGAACTGGAACCCGGCCTCATTAATCCTTTCAAGAAAAGGCTGCTGTACTAGATTAAGTAGAGTTCACATCTGAAACTCTGCTCTTCTGTATGACACATAGTAAGTGGCTGATAATCCATGCCTTAATCTCCTTGTTGCAAGGCTCGGTTTATTGTAATTGATATCCCTGTGACTCTCGCAAAATCCTATTGTATTACCTTGAAAGGTCCAACTCTTCTTCCTGTTTTTTTTCCGTCTCCCTGGAATGTCTGAAAAAAAATAAAAGCAGTCTTGAAGGTGACCAGCATCTTCTGAGAAAATGCTCTTAAGATTTTTTAAAAAAATGCAACTATATGTGTATAAGCTTCATTCCAAAATTATATCAAGATTCTCCTTGAATTATACTTATATGTATTTACGTGTCACCTGTAAATGCAATGGACTCTTTTCCTTGTGTTACATGTTGCTTTTTAGAAAGTTCTTTGCATTACACACAAAAAAAATACAATTTTAAAATGAATTGCATATTACAGTAATGTAACTGCATAAAAGCAGCCACTGAGAAAGAGAGAGAGAAAAATAATCTCAACTAACTAAGAGGGTCTGCCTGATAGAGAAGTGTGTTTTTTCTAGGTATTATTGTACGGCTGCCTGAAGCCACTTCTTTATCTCTTGATATTTCATCTATCAATGACATTCTCTTGCCCATAAACTTATATAGTAGCAGCATCTGCAGTGGGGAGCTATTGTTGATTGCAGTTCTGCAGCTGAAGCCATTCTACTGGCATGTGATGCCAAGGTGGAGATTTGATTACACTGCTACCATATTGAATTTTTTTGACCTTCCCTCCAGACCTGTGATGTTATAGAGGATTCCATACCTATTGACCAGAAAAGGTAATTGCCTCTACCAATGTCTTAAGTTTTGTTCCACTTTTACTCCCCTAGAATGCAACATTTTTATCCTGCACCATATTTTGGGCCACAGAAACCAGATTTCTTCCATATCGGAACCAACACGTATTTTGATATAGACCCAAATTTCTCCCCAAATAGCTTTTCCATATATGGAAAATTTTGTGCCTGAGCCATTTTGTACATGATCATTGCTATACACATGTGTATGCTTTTAAAAGAGAGTTAGATCACTTATAGACTGATCTTCAGTTTTATCCCCATTCTGAATCGTTTTGAACCCTTATTCTAATGTTGTACTCTCGTTTTCTGTTAACAAGGTTGCTTTTGCAGCATGTTGACATGATTCATTGTGGTTATTACTCCATTTATAGACTTTGAAACATGGCAATTTGATAGGTAAACACTGTCAAAGCATCAGTAGAACTTGATTCACCTCTGATCTCTTTTTCTTCAGTGGGAAAAAGAGCCTCTGGATTGAATAGGAATGGGATAGCAAAACAATCAGCAATCAAGACTCAAGACTGTAGACTTACAATGGGAAATCCCACAGCTTGGCCACTGGAGAAGATGTCCACGGGGAAGGCGCTAGATAGCAGAACCAAATCTTCTCTTTCTCAGATATTAAGGAGCAGCAAGAATTTTTCTCCAACACAGACAGGTGGAGCAAGAAAGCCCAGATGCTTCATTCCATTGGTTCAAGATTGTGTTTCAACAGCTGAATACAAAAATACAACAGGAAAAAAAAACAAGACATCAATGTCCCTTCCCCACAACTGTTTCATCTTGCATTGTAGGAAGTTAGCACCCACCCCTCTCCTAGAAAAAATGAAATATCCTAGGAAATATTGAAAAAGGAAAGAATATGTTTCCCTGAATGAGGAAAGGAGAAACATGTTTTAAATACAAAGCAGCTTCCTGCAGCTCCCTGCCCCACTCCTTCAGCTCCAGGGTGATGGTATTAAGATCTTCACCCTTAGGACATGAGAGGATTAGCCCTCTACCACCTGGAAAATTACCAGCACTCAAACAAACTTGGGAGACAGCCTAAAAGGCTAGCTAAAACCCCCTCCCCTAGGGGGGGGGTCTGACCACCAATTGGAGTGCATTATATACACAGGAACAGGAAACTAAGAGGTGGGGCCCAACAGAGGTTATTAAACCAAGGGACTCAGCATCTTCCCCTTCCTTTTCTCTTCACCTACATCTAGAAACATGTGATCCACCTTTTCTGTACAGGGGCTCATGCCATGTGCTCCTGTCCACCATAACCTTTCCAAGCAACCTCCATGAATCCAGTGTCTTTTTCCCTACTTGGAACTGAACCCAGAAGGATATTCCTTACAACAGCATGATTTTGTTTGGCTTCCTGCAAATAAATAAAAAAATAAATAAAAATATCCCACGATCTTATTTGCCTATGAAAGTGGGAATTTTATATGATGGAACAGATCCAGGACAGATCCAGAAACGATGCAAATCCTACAAGTGGAGTATACTGAAAATTTAACACCTTGTGGCTTGAATCTATTCTCAAAGGCTTTACTAAGCTTAATGAAAAAGGTCATTTTGAGCTTCAGCTTTTTGAGCTTTGGAAGATTTTTATAATAACTGACCAGCTTGATTTGTGTTCAAGCACTTTAAAGTTCACATATTTCTTATTTGAACTTTGCTAGGTGCAGTAATTTTATTCTCACTCAGGTTGGATTGGATCTGCTTATTCAGAGCCCATTAATTATAGGAAACTGGGCTCCAGCTCACATATTCTCTTTCCCCCTTTCCCCCTTAGGCTAGTCAATTTATCTGACATTTAATGAGGAGTTTTAGATTTTTGCAAGTTATCAGAAGTGGGCCTTGAGTGTGTTAGCTTGAGAATGCTAAATAAATGGTCGACTCTGAGACTTGTTTGAAGGCAAAATCTTGTCTGATTAAATGATCTATACTATTATTTTTAGCTACTCTAATATTAGTATGAAAGGACAATAAGAATTGATCCCTTCTTGATATATACAGCTATCAATACCTCGTTTGTGTTTGCTTCTATCTTTAGTTAACTGCAAAGTGACTTTCAACAGATTGTCTTTACACGTTGAAATATTAGGGATCATTGCAAAGCTTCCGATAATGCAGCCATTTTAAAAAAATACAAAAACACAGCTTTCACGTGTGTGTGTATGTTCTAAGGGAATTTTGATAGTGCTGAGGCTACAAAAAAAAAGGATAGAGGCCTTGATGATGTTCATCTGCACAAAACCTTTTAAAGGAATACACAGCAAGCAGACAGGCCAACTGTTTATAATCTTGTCCAGAATTATGAAATAAAGCTCTGTCTAATGTATAATAATTATTTTAAAGCATACATCTATGCATCTCAACCATCTCATGCAAATATTATTTAAATTGAAACCACCATTCCTCCTTTTTATGATGATCAGTGTCAAAATACAGACGTAGATAAAAATGGTGATATTATATGATATAGCCAAAGCAGCCTCTTTGTAGCTCTTATCAATTATCTTATCTTCTCTTAAAATAAAAGTGGATAATTATTTATTCTCATGAAGGATAATTGCCCTGAGCAGTGATAGATTTCCAAACTTTATAGTTGATTCCAAGTCACCGTTCAGATTTGTGACTTGCTGAGCAGGTTAATAATTACCAAAACAAAACAGAAGAGATGCAGGTAGATTTTAGCCGAGAATGGGAAAATGAATGAAGTTTGTGGTTTCAAATCAATTTAACACACAATTAAGATTCTGATTTTAAAAGTGAAAAAAGTTTGTAAAAAGCATGTTCATTCAAATATGGAAATTACTCATTCTTCATTCAAGACGTAACATAGAAATGAACAAAGTATTATTTTGTTGAATACATAACCTGAACCGTATGGTACATTGTAGAAATGTATGCAGAATGAAATGAAACTGTTATGGACATTTTCATCATAGTACATTTTATGATAATGGTATCAAGAAGCTTGGATTGTCATAATAAATTAGTTGTTACGGCAAGTATACAAAATCACATCCTATGGTTAATTCTAGAACTTTGCTAACTATATATAAGAAATCTTTGACCACAAATGGGATTAGAAGATTTGTCATTAGAATAGAATAGAATAGAATTCTTTATTGGCCAAGTGTGATTGGACACACAAGTAATTTGTCTTTGGTGCATATGCTCTCAGTGTACATAAGGAGAATAAAATACATTCATCAAGAATAGAAAGATACAACACTTAGTGATAGTCAAGGTTACTAATAAACTATCAAATTGTACTAGGAAACAAATAAAAACAATATAAATTGAAAGATACAAGCAACATGGTTATAGTCATAAGTGGGAAGAGATACGGTAGGTACCTAGGAAGGATGAGAAGAAGAATAGTAATACAGTCTTAGTAAATTATTTGACAGTGTTGTGGGAATTAGTTGTTAAGCAGAATGATGGCAACGCAGTCTTTAAATGACTGCACCTGATTTCATGAACTTTTTTTGCCATGGTCATTAAGTAAATTATCACAGTTGTTAAGCAAGCCATTATGTGATCATGATTTGTGACCTTCCCTGCTGGCTTCCCCATTGACTTTGCTTATCAGAAGCCAGTTGAAAGTTGCAAATGGTGATTAATTAATTCCAGGGCATTGCGGCAATCATAGATTCATGCCGGCTTCCCAGCACCTGATCACAATCATGTTACTATGGAGGATGCTGAGATGTCTGTAAGTGTGAAAACTGGTCATAAGTCATTTTTTTTGAGTGCTGTCATAAGTTTGAGCAGTTGCTAAATAAATAGTCATAATGTTTAATTAATACAACAGGTATTAAACAGGTACTGTTATAAGCTGCCTGTATACAATGTCCTGTTCATAGGATTAGGCAGCTTATAACAGTAACTGTTTAATACCTGTTGTATTAATTAAACATTATGATTTAATACCTGTATTAAACATGAGAATAAAATATCCTCCATCCTAGAATAAAGATATCAGAGCAAACAAAATATTTAAAAGTTGTACAGGTTTATTTTCTTTGAAAAATAATTTTAAAAACAGGCATTTTCTTTATTTCCCCTTTTGCCATCTTTCAAACATAGGAGCAGACCGTTGTAGCTGAAACTCTATTTTTATTCTAATTTTAGAATTTTAAATACTATTTTTTTTAAAGAAATAAAACTTTAAATATATAGGCAGGAGTATTTTATCCACATCATATTTAAGTATGCTGTCTTCTAAGAAAGACATTGCCCTCTATGGATAAGTAAACTCAATTGCATCTCATCTGGATTTATGGGAAAATATGGCAATTTAAAAGAAGTGCCAGTAATTTGTTCATTCACCACATCCAAAATCCATTTTTCATTTAATCAAGTACCTGTTATCCATTCTAGTATACAGAGACTTTTAAAAAATCCCAAATCTATTAATAATTTCAGTAAACTGAATAACCAGAGAAAAGGTGGCTCATAAAAAAAATGTTGTAAAGAATGATTCGTTTTAATTTTACTTTGAAAAATATGATTGAGATTTTTTTCAAAGTAAATCAGAAATATTTCTTTTGTAACGACTGCCCCTGCCTTCCTCAGTGATTTTAGTTATGTTTACACCATGCATTGGCTTTTCATGGATGACATACGATAGCCAAGCTGATTTTTCACAGCATTAATGTTATGGTCTAGCCCAGCAGTGGGTTCTAAATCCCATTGCTACCAGTTCGCGCTTGTGCTCATGCGTGAGATGCTTCTGTGCATGTGCATAAGCATCCTGGGTGGGTGGGCGGAGCATCCCAGATGGGTGGGCGGAGCATCCCACTGCTGCCACTACCGGTTCACAGAACCAGGCCGAACCGGGAGCAACCACCGTTGGTCTGGCCAGATCAAAATAATATTTTTGATTACCTACATTTCACTGAAGCCTCAACCCTTTACAACAGAGGTGGGGAACCATGGCCCTTTTATGACCTGTGGACTTCAATTCCCAGAATTCCTGAGCCAGAATGTCTCAGTCCACAAATCATAAAAGGGCCCGGTTCCCCATTCCTGCTTTACAAAGAGAAATCTGTAAAAGACCTCATTACACAAATAATATATACAGATCCCTGAGAAATAATAGCAGTTTGATTTAAGTAGGACACAAATACAGCTTTATTTGTTTTCTGAAAATGCCTACTTGATGTTAGCATTTACACTAAGCTTGATTCTTGGGAGATCAAAAGGTGGTGAAAGAAAACAATTAAAAACAAAAAGACTAACAAAGTGGATGTTGGTTAAACGTCTGCCAATAAAAACCTACTTCCACTAAAGCCAGAGGTCTCTTAGTTGTTTTGGCAGCAAATGAGTAACATAGCTGCCTTTCTGGAAAGTTAGAAAAAACAAAACAAAAACCCAAATCATTCTCCATGCTGTTTCAATTTTAAACCTTAGGATTGTTATGTCAACACTGGCATTCAATATGCAAGCTAAGGTTATGTGTTTGCTTGGGAAACAAATCTGTGGAATTCTAGTCCATCCCTTAACACATCATTGGAAACAGACTATTGCTTTATGTAACAACACCAAGGTGAAGAATTCAGATTCCAAGGCAATTTAAGACACTTTATTTCCTGAGGCTAAGGAGAAAATGATGTTCATGCCTTCATCTTCTTCTATGCAGAAGCTGAGTATAATAATGCGGACAGGACAATATCTTCCATTACACCTGAATGGAGCAAGCTTGCTTAAGGGTGTTCCTTGCTGGCATCTAACCATGAGACAAACATGTTTTGGTGGGGTCTTTTTTTCCCCTGTCTTGTTCCTATGATATTTGTCTTCATTTCAACCACAGCTCATACAGGTTTAAGTCATCTTCTGCTCTACCAGCTATAAAGTAGTATTTCCACATTCCAAGAACAGCCTTAAGATATATAACGTTAATTAGGCTTTGCCAGACATTTTCTTTTCTAGAAAGTTGGGTGACTGGCACTGCCTGGGAATAGGAGCAGAATAGGGATCAGCAATGGGGCAGCCAATTTCATGCTGGTGTAGCTTGAAACCAAGAACAGGATAGTGGATAACACTATAACTCAGTCCTGGGGAAAATCCCTTAGAGAGTACTTGGCAGGCCATATAACACAGAAAGTTCTGGCTGGGGAACTTTAACAATATTTTATTCATTTATTTCACTGACTGTATTTTTATCCTGCTTTTTAGGCAATTGTCTTCCAAAGTGGCTCACATCAGTTTTAAAAAGAGACAGACCCAGTCCTCAGGGCTATGGATTAAAAAGACAAAACAGAGAAGGGAAATATTGTCCTAGGCCCAGTACTCTTTAATATCTTCATAAATGACCTAGATGAGGGAATAGCAGGAGAACTAACCAAATTCGCAGATGATGGCAAGCTGGCGGGAGTAGCAAACACCCCAGAGGACAGACTCAAAATCCAGAGGGACCTTGACAGACTCGAACACTGGGCCCAAACCAATAAAATGAAATTTAACACGGAGAAAAGTAAAATTCTACACCTAGGTAAGAAGAATCAAAAATACACATACAAACTGGGTGAAACCACACTCAATAGCAGCGATTGCGAGAGGGATCTTGGAGTCTTGGTAGACAGCCAACTAAATATGAGCCAGCAGTGTGCAGCAGCCGCCAAAAAGGCCAATGCAGTCCTGAGCTGCATAAATAGAGGGATACAATCAAGGACCAGAGAGGTACTAGTACCACTCTATAAAGCCTTAGTCAGACCACACCTAGAGTACTGCATCCAGTTTTGGTCACCACACTACAAAAAAGACATTGAAACCCTAGAGAAAGTGCAGAAGAGAGCAACCAGGATGATAAAGGGTCTGGAAAATTAAACATACAAAGAGCGGTTGCAGGAACTGAGCTTGGCCAGTCTGGCGAAGAGAAGGACCAGGGGTGACATGATAGCAGTGTTCCAATACTTGAGGGGCTGCCACAGAGAGGAGGGGGGCAGGCTGTTCTCTATGGCACCAGAAAGCCAAACAAGGAATAACGGATGGAAGCTGACCAACGAGAGATTCAACCTGGAAGTGAGGAGAAACTTTCTGACGGTGAGAGCGATCAACCAGTGGAACAGCTTGCCAGCGGAGGTTGTGAGAGCCCCAACACTTGCGACCTTCAAGGGGAGACTGGACTACCATCTGTCTCAAATGGTGTAGGAACTCCTGCTTGAGCAGGGGGTTGGACTAGATGACCTAAAGGTCCCTTCCAACTCTAATAATAAATCTAAAATAAATTGGGGGAGGGGGGAAAGAGAAAGATCAATTCTAGAATGAAAGGATGACTCCTAACATGACAAGCAGTTCACGCTCCTGTGATTGTCTCTTGTTGGGATTTTTGTTGGAACAACAATTATTGGTCACCTGGCTGATGCATGGGACAAAAATGTGCTGCAATTCAACTGCTGGGTCCTAGAAACTTTTAATGTAGCAATTAGGTTTACATTAATGGGAGAATAAAGTAATGGTTCTTTCCTTGATTGGTATAAGAGGACAGAGTAGTCTACTCCATGCTATCATCAGCCAATGTGGTCTAGCAGGGAGGTCCAGGTTCAGGTTCAGGTCCAAGTTGATATTCAGGTATAAATGTTCACTGGATGATGTTGAGTCAGTCAGTGTCTCTCAGGTCACCCCACCATTCACGTTTCCTGGTTCTTGAACCAATTGCTCTATGCATGAAAAAAGGGGTGGGGCGAGAGGGAACAAGAAGTGAGGAACGAGAAATAAAAGAGGAGAAGGAAGAGGAGAAATCATCCCTAAAGTAATAAATGAGACCAGAATATGTTGTTTTTCATGTTCCATGGCCAAAATCTTGAAAGGACTGTGACTGCTGTTCCAACAGCCTAATAGCTTCCTACTGAAGTACCTAGATAATTCTGTCTACTTGCAAGGCAACACAAATATATTTTGAAATGCTTAACAAAAGCAACTTGATATACTGTATGGCCTTTGCTTGTTTTATGCAAGTAGTGCCCCAGTTATAAGAGAACAACAACATGTTTATTATTTATTCATTAAACAAACTTGTATAGCTCCACCCAACTCACACATAGTATACAGATATAGGTAGAGATTAATATCTATAGGTCTTCTGGTGATAATCATGGCATATATTGAGATCTTGAATGCAAGAAAAGGACTATGGTAAAGAGTATTGATGAATAAATGAATTAAGAGAAAGAAAAGGTTTTGCGACTGTGAAATTAAGAAAAAGGGAAATGATATAATAAACTAAGATAGTTATTGCTTAAGTACAATTGTTAAGTACATGCAGGGGAGCAAAAATGTAGATTTAATTATAAATGAAAGGGCAAAGCTGCATCAGAAAGTGTATATGGAGACTTTTACATTGTTGTGGGTCATAAGAAAGTAGTAATCCATAGGTCAATGATACCTGCAGGTCAGGGGTGGGTTGCTCACTTACCGATACCGGTGCACTGTGCGCGCATCTCCACATTTCATGCGTGCGCTCACTCACTATGCGTGCCCACCCCCTCGCGCAATTTTGCTTCTGCGCATGCGTGGAAGCAAAATCTTGCTGAAATCTCACGCGCGCGTGTGTCCCTTTATGAGATTTCGGCGAGATTTTGCTTCTGCGCATGCGCAGAAGCAAAAAAGACCAAAACTTCTTTTAAAAAGATGGCGACGTGCGTGATGGACCGCCAAAAACGGCACCAGAGTGGTCGTGTGCAAATAGCGCCATCTGCTGGCCGCTACCGGAACAACAGAGTGGACCACACCGGTAGGAACCCACCACTGCTGCAGGTTACACACTAGTGAATAGTAATAACAGAAAAACCAGAGTAGAGTTTTGTAAAAGAAAAAAAGTGCAACATTCTGAATGAAGGTAATCTAGAGGAAAGAATTATGTGCTAGATGTCATGAACAGGTGGCTGGGAATGAGATGAGAGAATACATAAAAAATGATTGGGCCAGAGTGAATGAAAATGGTGATTGTTTAGTGGGTGTTTGCTTAGAAAACAGTCCGTTCTGAAGATTTGGCTGAAGCATAAATTCATAGATGGAATGAATACAAAAGTGAGTGACCAGCATGAATGAGGTATATTGAAGTGATTTGGCTATACCAAGAGAATGAATAAGGATCAAATTGCAGAGCAATATTTCAAAGAAGATTGACTGGATCAATAAGAAAAAGAGGTTTGAGAAAGATGTGGCTGGATGGAGTTAATGAGATCCAGAAAAAGAGAGAAATTTAAAGAACAACAAGCACTGTATGAAGTGATGCATAGGACGGAAAGTTATGGAGAGGAATAGTGAATGTTGTTGCTTGTTTCAAATATATTTCTTTTGTTTTTTTTAATCAAATGCCTTTAATTCTTTACTTATCATTTCTTACACTTTATCTGCACTCTGTATAACGTTGCTCATACACACACAAAAACAGTCACAAGGGTGTGTGTGTGTGTGTGTGTCTGTGTTAATTCATATAAATCCCATCACCAGGGCCCAACTTACCACCTTTTTAGAGAACATGCTTAAAATCTAACTTGCTGTTGAATTCAAGGAAAACGGTGCTTGTTTTGTGTACCAAGTCATATTTCCATTTTGGATTATCCCTATTTATGTTTCAGGCACGCAATAGCACAAAGCTAATCTTAGTATTTTTTGCTTCATGAAAAAAAACATCATAATTATATCTAAAACTCCTGTAGTCAGGTTTTTCATCTGCTTTGACATATTTTGATTGATTTAGTTATTTGTCATACCTACTGACAAAAGGTAAAAATTCAGAAAGGCCTTTTATACACAGATTGCTATTTTGGACCAGGAATGTTTAGTGACTATTAGCATTGTCATGGACCTGGAACATATTTTTTCTACTTTTTCCTGTGTTAGTGTATGTTCCAAATATGTGCTGTCTTCAAAATGTCATATTGTACCTTGCAAAACTCCATGCAAACTTACCTGACCTTAGCAAATGAATAAATATTCTACTGGTTATAACCAGGTGTAACTACAAAGAGAATGCCTATTTACTGCAGCTCAAATCCTGTAATTCTTTTGAGCAGACAAGTCATGCCTTTGAGCGCACAAAGATATAGGTAATCTTAGCTGCATTTTTACATTGATCAGATTTCTCCATTTCATGAAACAGAAGAATGTACAGCTTCGTTTGTTTAGTCTTTATTTATTCTCAAATGGTGGCATGGCTGAGCATTTTTCCTTTTGCCAAGCCATGGATTTTTGCCAAACATTGTAAAAAACAAGGAATTATTGAAAGTTATCCACTACACTAGTAGGTCATTTCAGATGAAGGGATCACTCAGAATTTCATAAAGTATTTATTTAACTGCCCAAAGAATTCCCAACCTCCCTTTCATGTATGTCCGAATTGATGCTAAGTTTCCGAGACAAGGCTGCGATTGTGGCTGTCACCAAACAATGACATATTTCTTTTCTTCTCTTAAATTCTCTGTATCATTCTCTATAAGAGGGCAATTTGTCTGTCATGCAGCTAAAACAGGGCCCAATCACTGCCCTCATTAAACTGACAGCACAGTTATTAGCAGTAAACGAAGCCAACGGGCAATGAATTTAGCCACTGTTTTATGGCGAGCGCCAGTGAGATTTTTTCAGTAATTAATTTGATAAATATATTAATTATGAATTGAGTTGACAGTACAATCAGATTGTCAGCCTTCCAGACAGGCTCTTGTGATAAGTAGCTTTGTGATGAAGTGGTCGAATTTCAGTACCTGTCATCTTCCAGTGTCAGTTTGTTATCACTGTCCTGGCCATTCACTCTGTAATTTCCTGTGTGTTGTAATTAAATGGTGGATTTCTGATTGGAAGTGACTCTGCGGTCTTAATCTCTCTTTCTCTCAGTATATATTGTTTTCTTTTTTTTTAAGGTCCTTTGTTTCACCAGCTTTTAATGTCAACAGAAGATCTTTCTTCATAGGTATAGTTTGTAGTGATGCCTGCCAGCCTGTTTTTGGGACATGACTTTGACTTCTTCCAAAGGTTTGTTAAAGAACCAACGAAAATGAGCAATAGCAACCTCCTTCTGTTCAAGTCTTTGGTGGAAGCATTCTATTACTTCTTAAGCTGAAGTTAAAGAAGAAGAAAAACAAATTAAAAATTGTGCCATTGAAACAAACCTTTAGGCCTCACTTTTGTGATTTTGCAAGGATATATTACAAAGGTCATTGTAAATACTTCTCACCAGATAAAAAATAAATTTATGAGGAAAAGTGCTTCATGTTATACAGTATAATCCAGGATACAAATGTTGGGATAAAATCTCAAAAGATCTCAGAAACAGATCTTTTTAAAAAAGTATTCAAAAACATGGTTACAATACAATGACAATCTAAGTATTTTGTTTCTTCCTTGTTGTTTAGTAATTGCTTATTTTAGATAAGCAAATCAAATTCTTCCGTAAGTAAAAATATGAACTCTTTATATCAGTTATTTATATGCCAAAATTATGGGAAAAGGAAGGAGAACATTGACTTGGTTAATAACAACTCAACTTCATCATCAAATGGATGAGAACTCTTTTCTTCTCCTAATGATTCAGAATCTAACTGATTCTTCTTAAGGACATATTTTAAAATAATATAATTCCTTTTTTCCCCAACTTAGTCTAGACTGGAATTCTATAACATGGAAGATGAAAAGTGGAACCTTTCATTTCTGTGACTTTTCCAAACTTTCCTCAAAGTGATCAGAAATACCAAAAGCAAAACAAAGGATTCCAATTACCATCACTTCATAAAACAAAACAGTCTCTTATGAAATCAATAGGATTTTTTTTCTTTAGGAAAGCCATGATTTGCTGTATTCAGGTAGATATTTTCAAGAACCTGGTATTACACTGTCATTCCAAATTGCCTTCTTATGTTATTTTGAAACTACAGAAAGTTAAACCAGCATGGCATATGCTTAGGCAGTAGTCTATTCCATCATTTTTCTTCGTTCTTTTTTTAAATTTCATTTTTCCAAAGGTTGTACATAACTTCTTTTAGTATATGTATGCTGAATGCATCTTGTCATGCAACTCTCTGAATTATAGTGAAATCTTGGTGGAATGAACCATTAATGAGAACAGGAATTCTGTTCAATTTAAACATCAGCTTAATCTGAATCTGTGATTTTTGAGTCAATTTGTATCATTACAATCAGTTAATGTTATTTGCATAATAATTACATATTGACATAAATAACATCATTTGTTTTAAAATCTTGATTTAATGGGAACAATATATTAGATGAAGTACAAATGAAACAAATTGCCCATTGTCTCTGAAGCTATTAAGCTGAGATCCAAAGATTTAGTCTGTAATGTTTGTCTACACAGCTTTTTGAATGAAAAATCCTTCATATTAAAAACTTCACAAGAACATGTTCTATTTGTAAGCATATGCTTTGATGCGTTTATGACAATTTCTGAACTGAGAAATATTTTGATACCGTGATACCAATATTAGTAAATTCCATAAACTTCTTGCCATAATAAATTCCTTGTTGGCATATTAAACGTGATTTCAGTATCTAAGTATGATTACGTAGGAAATACCCCAAATACTTTGACAAGTGGGCACATTTATGGTAGCAGTATGGATACCCTATGTCCAAGGGGGATATTGCCAATTTACAAACTGGCTGCCTTATATAGGGTATCATATATGGAGTAGATAGAACATTGATAAGAAAGTACTATTTGCCAGACTGCAAAGCTAACCAGTGAAATTCTCTGTCACAAGATGTCATGATAGCTACTAACTTAAATGGCTTTAGGAACAGAGCTGATGAATCCATGAAGGTTTGCTGAAGACTATCAGTTTTAAAGACCCAGTCTTGGGGGGCAGAAGGCCTCCCGTTACTAGTTGCAAGAGAAGAGCAGGACAAGGATCAGGTCATGTCTCCCTCTCTTAATCCTACAAATTACTGTTTGGTCTCTGAGGAACACCCCAAAAAGATGTGCAATTATTTAAAATATACTAATCCAAAGTTATTTTGGACACACATAATTATTGCAGAATTCTTTAAATCTCGGCCTGTGCTCCAGATCTATGCTCCAGCTTTCTCATCTCCTATGCAAGTTATATATATATATATATATATATATATATATATATATATATATATATATATATATATATATATATATATATATATATATATATATATATATATATATATATATATAGAGCGCATATTAACATCTTTTAATGAAGTTAGCATTGGTTGCCTGATTCCTCCACAGGAGAACGATGGTGGAATGAAATCAAAACTATCTGTACAAATATTTTGGATTTTCTCCAATGACACTGAATGATGAGTGTAAACAGTATTTCATTTACCTTTTACATTCCTATTTTCCATTAAGATCCTTAAGCAATAGTTGATTATTAACAAGTGAATGCAGATTTTATTCTTTTTTTAAATAGAAAAAGCTTTACTGTAAATCTCAGATGTCATTCTATGATATTAATGTTAAATAAAATATTGAAAGAATTGTATAGATTCAAGCAATGAAACTGCTTCTGTTTGAAATTGTTGATGCCTTACATGTTCCAGGAGAAGACTATGGAGCTTTTGTGTGTCTGTCAAATGCTACTGCTTATTACAGAAGAAGGAATGAAAAATATGCAGAATGCTTTGATGTTAATATCAACTTGAACTCCTGCAGTATTTGACTAGCTGACACTCTTGTTTTCATTTACTGTAAGACTTTAAAAGACCATTGATGAAGAACTCCGTTATCTATACTGTAGCTTTTAGAATATTTTTTTTTAAAATAATGCTATTCAATCTATTGAACCTCTTCTTGGTATATAGAACCTTAACATTAATAACATTAAATATACAATATATAACTTTAAATCACCTTTTGTGAATTACAGGTAATGTAGGTCTCTCTTCCCTATGCTTTCAAAACCAAAATTATTTTTGTTGGCTTGGTCAAACATATTTGATGTAATAATTTTAGACCTCTTGGTATTTAGTAGATGTTTTGGTAGATATACACTATTTGTTTGTTATCAAACTTGAAAGTTTGGAAAATTGTAACAGAAAAAAAAGAATATTTAAACTGTCGTTCTAAATATGGTGTCATGGAGGAAGGGGAGAGAAAGGATAAGAAGATGTAAACATTTAGTTTAGAATTAACGAAGCTCCTTTTTAGGAGAGACCAAAGGCAAAATTGTTGAGTACATTTCGTACTGGAGGCTACCATATATCCCCTAACATTTCAAAACAATAATATAATAAGTAATATCTGACAAAAGGAAATTCATTGGTGAGAAAAGTAAGTTTCTACACTTAGTCAAGAAATACCAAATGCACAGGTATATAATAGTGGTACTTGGCTCAATAGTAATAAATCTGAGAGGGATCTTGGAGTTTAGTGGACAATCACTTAAATATGATCTAGCAGTGTACTGCAGTGCCAAAAAAAGCCAACCCAGTCCTAGGCTGCTTTAACAGAGTGATAGACTCAGTATTAGTACCACATTATAATGCCACACTTGGAATACTGCATCCAGTTTGCGTCACCATGATATAAAAAGGTATTGAGATGCTAGAAAAGTGCAGAAAAGAGCAAATAAAATGAATAGAAGACTGGAAGCTAAAACATATGAATAGTTGCAGGAATTGAGTATGTCTAGTTTAATGAAAAGAAGGACTGGGGTGACATGATAGCAGTGTTCTAATATCGAAGGGGCTGCCACAAAGAAGAGGGGGGTCAACCTATTCTCCGAAACACTTGAAGGTAGAACAAGAAGCAATGGATGGAAACTATTCAAGGAAAGAACCAATCTAGAAATAAGGAGAAATTTCCTAACTGTGAGAACAATTAATCAGTAGAATGGCTGGCCTTCAGAAGTTGTAGGGGATCCAACACTGGAGGTTTTTAAGAAGAGATTGGACAATCACTTTTCTGAAATGGTATAGGGACTCTTGCTTCAGCAGGAGTTGGACTAGAAGACTTTCACGTCTTTCCAACTCTGTTATTTTGTTTTTAGTGCCTTCTAGCATGGGGACTTGAGAGAAATTGCTAGTAGTGGTGAATCTACAGGTCTCCAGACACATTCAAGTAAAAGTGGATGGGCAAGAAAACATAAACTGAAGAACCAGAAAAATAGGCAAAAATAGGCAAAAATAGGCAAACGGCAACTACCTCGTTGTATAACTCTTTGAATAGTTTTATAAATCAGAGTTGATATTCAAACTGTTAGCCAACATCTGCTAAACTGTGAATAAAAAATAACCACTCAAGGAATTCCAGATAGGCCTATAGATGCTTTCCATCTTTTTCCTGGAGAGGCACAAATCTGTCCTACTGCTGGGAAAAAAAACCACTTTCCTACACAATCAGTGTTTGTATGCAGACAGAGCACTTACACAGACTTCCCCCCTTTCCTGTTCACCAAGATTTTTTTTAAATGCTGTAAATTAGCACTTAGCACTAGCACTAGCACTAGCACTTAGACTTATATACCGCTTCATAGTGCTTTACAGCCCTCTCTAAGCGGTTTACAGAGTTCAGCATATTGCCCCCAACAATCTGGGTCCTCATTTTACCCACCTCAGAAGGATGGAAGGCTGAGTCAACCTTGAGCCGGTGAGATTTGAACAGCTGAACTGCTGAACTAGCAGTCAGCTGAAGTAGGCTGCAGTGCTGCACTTTAACCACTGCGCCACCTCGGCAATTGAAAAGTGGTTTTCTTCTAATTGCTTTTTTATTCCTGAATCAAAAATATATTGATATAACAGCACAGTTCCAAACAAGAATAGAATAGAGTGGAGTGGAGTGGAATGGAATGGAATGGAATGGAATGGAATGGAATGGAATGGAATAGAATAGAATAGAATAGAATAGAATAGAATAGAATAGAATAGAATAGAATAGAATAGAATTCTCTGTTAAAACCAGGGGTGGGCTGCTGGGGGTTCGCAGGGGTTCGGGAGAACCTCTAGCTAAGATTCTGTGCAGTTTGGAGAACTCCCAAATCCCACTCCTGGCTGGCTCCACCCACCCTGCCCTGCCCCTTCCAGAAGTCCCCACATGGTCTGTTTTGGGTGCAGGTAAGTGCAGGGCACACGCGGAAGCTCGGTAGAGTAAAAAACGGGCATACCGGAAGTTTGGAAAGGCCGGAAACCTGCCTCTTTCCACCCTCCAGAGGGCCTCTGGAGCCTGGGGAGGCTGTTTTTGCCCTCCTGGAGGCTCGAGGAAAGCCTCAGGAGCCCGGGGAGGGCAAAAACACCCCCCCTGCCGTGGTGCAGGAAGCTGACTAGGCCACGCCCACCATGTCCATGTCCATGCAGCAACCAGACAGAAAACCCCATGCTAACATTTTTGAAGCCCACCCTGGTTAAAACAAACAGAAATCAAACCAACCAATCAACCACAATATGTTTAAAGTTAGATATGAACCAGGTGCATCTCCGTTCAGATGTAATTATCTTGATATAACAAACAAAAAGCTAGTTGAAGAGTAATTAATATACCTACTTCCTCCCCCTTAACTTTCAACTGGATGCTGTTAAAAAAACCGAGTTTGGCTTTCAGAAGAGCAGTCACCTGAACTCCTACCTTTTTACATAAACAAGGATTTGCTTGCAACCAAAGATCTCCAAGAATCTATCCATATTGGGAACATTCTTTTGTCTCTAAGGCAGTGGTTCCCAACCTGTGGTACGTGTACTACTAGTGGTACGCGAGGGCCTTCCAGGTGGTACGAGAACACTTTCGGGGTCATGAACGATTTTTAGTTAGTTATTTTTTACTTCACAAAAATGTTTACTGCCTAACACAAGATAATCTGGCAACGATTTGCAACTGTTGCCACACGCCACCCACCTGGTTCCAGCGGCCCGAGAATCCAGTTGCTAGATGCGCGGGGCCAAAAAAGGAACGGTACAATTATGGAAATAAAGTGATATCTGATCGAATTTAGTTTCTCTGGAACCAGGTGGTACGCGGCGACTGTACGGGACCTCCAAGTGGTACTCGATCACAAAAAGGTTGGGAACCACTACTCTAAGGAGATGGACAAAAAGTTTCAGCCTGTATATGTAAGGGGATGTGTGACAATCAAATTGTTTTTATCTGGTATTTGCAATGCACCACCGTCACCAATCCAGAATAAAGAGCTAATCTACCAATTCCTAGAGTTTGTTAAAATTTTTAATATTAAAGGAGCTGCATTCATATTTGGGTTTTTCTAGCAGAAGTGCCCACTCATAATAATTTTCTAAATGTCATATCTTACACATGCATCCTTCCAGCAAATATTTCCAGGTCTTCAAATTTCTTTCTATGAATTATGAGAGACTTTTGTAACATATTTATTGCCCCTGACTTGATGAATAACTGAAGGATAGGTTTTAAATCTATCTACTATTTTTACTTGGGTATGTTGATAGGCTTGGTTTTGTATAAGTGCCAGGTGCAGGAACATGTCTCACCATTGTTTAGAAGCAATCAGGAAAATGGCTTACAATTATGTTTTGCTACAAATATGGTTTTTAGTCCAAGATGTGGCCTGCAAGAATTAAGGGAAAAGACAAATAACACTTTGTTGTCACATCTCAACACTGTCTTTTGCATATGCAATACCGAAAACCAAATGCAGAAATAAACCAGTTTGAATCAGCAATGATTAGCTAAAGTTTATTTACACAAAACAATTATCATTAGGAAATGACATACAATGCCAAGATTCTCTTTCTTTTAACCAGCTGTGTACGCAAATGTAAAGTTGTCTGATTGATTATATTTCCCATTAACCAAAGAATATATCCAAAACTTTCTGACTCAGTTTTAAATATTTTTCTGTTTTCACATTTCAGTTTTTATGATTCATGCCGTTCCTAAGTTTACAAAATAATGCTGTGACAGTTGCCATTAATTGCATGGTCAGAAGAACAATACAATCCAAATTCCTGGCCAGTAAACTTCATGCCATCCACTTTAAAAAAGAATTGTACATAAAATAAGGGCATTCAAAATAGGGAAAATAACCTAGTAACACTTCAGTATCTCCTGCCTGTACTAAAAGGAATTGGAACTGTCAAAAGTTAAATATTGCTAAGTAAGAACAATTTGTTCTTAATTTGGAAAATTTCAATAAAATTATTTAAAAAACAAAAAAAAGTTAAATATTGCTGCTTTTCAAAGAGGACCATCTTACTGTAATAGATAGGAATTCCTATCCCATCTTTGAATCATCTTGTCTATTTTTTCTTTTGTCTTTGACTTTGCAGTTCAAAATGGAATCCCCAAGGGGCCACATTATGTTGGAAAGAGTCTTGTATTATTTAACTACAAAAGTCAGCAAAAGTACCTTTCCTGCAAAATTTGGCAAAATATATAGAACAGAGGTCTTCAAACTTGGCAACTTTAAGCATAGCTGACTGGAGAATTCTGGGAGTTGAAGTCCACAAGTCTTAAAGTTGCCAAGTTTGAAGACCCCTGATGACGTAGATAGATAGTATAATACAACAGTTAGAGTTTTGGCCTAGAAGCGGAATTATCTATGTAGGTTGGAGCACCTCAATCATAGAAACTCACGAGTAACTTTGTGGGTGACTCAATTCCTCTCTCTCAGTCCAACCGCATACTTGACTGTTGACTGAAGAAAAATAGGAGGAAGGATTCCTATGTATGGTACCTTGTATCCTGAATGAAAGATGGCATATAAATCCATTTTACAAACGAATGTAAGATGAATTACATAGATGAATTACAAATCCATGCAAAATATAGCAGTGCTCTCTGAGATGTTTTCCCCACCCCCTCTTTGCTAGTTTTGCTTGCTTTTGGGTATAAAAGCTGACCGGAGACAAATATTGATACAATGTGCTTCCTTTCATTTAAAATCCTATCTATTTTAACAAAATGAAGGATTTATTTCAAGAATTTGCAGGTTTTTACAATCTTTTAGGTTTAGAGATTTAGGCAGTGCAAAATCTTGTTGGACAAGAATGGGACAACTGGCTACCCTCACCATCTCACTATTGGCTAGTCTATTTCAGACTTCAGAAACCTCTAGAAAGCAAACGAAGAACCCAAGCCTCTCCCCCACCCCCCATTACCTTATAACTAGTTTGAAAAGATGCAGAGGAATGATGTAAGTAATGTTAGATGTTTTAATGAGGCATCAAGTTATATTTCAAATAATTCTATTCAATCTACTTTGAATGTCTTTATGTCGCATTGAAGATACTACCGTGTTTCCATGAAAATAAGACCCTGTCTTTTTTGAACCCTGAAATAAGCACTTGGCCTTATTGCCATGCACTCAAAAGCTCAATTGGGCTTATTATCAGGGGATGTCTTATTTTGGGGGGAAACAGGGTACATATTAGCAGGTTTTATCAGTATTAGCCAGGAAACTCTGGTGTAAATTTGGGTTATTGATGTGTAGCATGACACTGAAGTAAATACATATTAACTTGCTTTGGCTAATGGTGGAAAAGTGAAGATTAGAAAAAAATGAGGTTTGGATTGTGCTAGTTTTTCTTGTTTCAGTGTATGAAAGTTGATCAGAAACAAATATTGATAGAATGTATTTCTTCTCATTTTTTTCCCCTGGAATGAAGTTTACTGTCAGGAATTTGAGCTGTATAAGCTCTTCTATCCAAACAAATAATGACAACCATCACTGTATTATTTAGTAAACTTAAATGAATGACACTAATCAAAAACAGAAATGTGAAAACACAAAAATATTTAAACCCGAGTCAGAAACTTTTGGATATATTGTTTGATTAAAGAAAAATATAAACAACCAGGAAATGTTACATTTGCATAGACAGCTGGTTAAAAGGAAGAGAATGTTGGCATTATATGGCATTGCCTAGAGTGATAGTATAAAAAGTTTTGTGTAAATAATCTTTAGCTAATCGTTGCTGATTCAGACTGGATTATTTCTGCATTCAGTTTTCGGTATTGCATATGCAAAAGCCAGTGTGGAGATGTGACAGCAAACTGTTATTTATCTTTTCTTTTAATTCTTACAGGCCCTACCTTGACTGAAAGGCATGTTTGTAGCAAAACATAAGTATAAGTCATTTTCCTGATTGCTTCTAAACAATGGTGAGATATTTTCTACAGCTGGCACTTACACAAATCCAAGCCAAGTCAACCAAGTAAATAGATTTAAATTTTAACAAGTATCCTTCAGTTTCTCATAAAATTGCTAGCAATAAATGATGGTGTTACAAAAGTCTCCCTTAATTTATAGAAAGAATTTTTGAAATTTTGAAATATCTGCTGGTAGGATGCACGCATAAGGTATGAAATTTAGAAAATTATTATGAGTAGGCACTCATGCTGTAAAAACCAAAAAAATGAATGCAGCTCCTTTAACATTAAAAACTTGAAGAAACTCAAAGAATTGATACTTCAGCTCTTTATTCTGGATTGATGGTGGTGGGCCATTGCAAATGCAAAATAAATCAATTTGATTGTCAGACATGCACTTACAACTACGGCTGAACTTTTTTTGTCCATGTCCTTGGAGACAACGAAATGCTCCTAGTATGGACAGACTCTTGGAGATCTTTGGTTTATTTATTTTTATTTATTAGTGAGATTTATATACCGCTTCACAGTTCAAGCACTCTCTAAGCGGTTTACACCAGTAAGCAATGTATATTTATATTGCCCCCAACAATCTGGGTCCTCATTTTACCTACCTCGGAAGGATGGAAGGCTGAGTCAACCTTGAGCCGGTGAGATTTGAACCGCTGACCTGCGGATCACAGTCAGCTAAAGTGGCCTGCAGTACTACACTCTAACCGCTGCGCCACCTCGGCTCTTATGGTTATAAGCAGATTCTTGTTTATGTGAAAAGGTAGCAGTTCAAGGTGGCTGATCTTCTCAAAGCCAAACTCTGATTTTTTTTAAATAGTGCCCAGTTGAAAGGCCTTCTCTCACTAAGTTGTTCCAGTCTCTCTGCACGTGTGTCCACACAGGCCATGGTGATTGTCCGGTTTCTCAAATGTACTCTACCAAACTGAGAAGGCCTTGTTGCTTGTCTTACCTGCTGCAAAGCACAAAGAGCAAAGCCAGGGAAGGTGGAAGTGATGACAGTGGTGTTTTTTATCTGAGTATCTCTCCAGGGATCAGATTGCGTGGTTTGCAATTAGACAACCAGGTACTGTGGCATGATACATCATTTCCTTCAGCAGGTTATCATTTGGAAAAAAAATCAGAATCCTTTTAATATACAGTATACAGAACTGAATCTATTGTGCCCTTTCTATTGCCTTTCCTTTTAAAAGATTATGGCATTATACATTTAACTTTTTTGAATGAAACAAAGTTTTTAAATTAAAACTTTTAGGTCCTACCACAATTGCAGCTCGTCCTGTAATGTTAATGCATGGAAGGTACTGAAGTCAAATAATCTGAACATGATTTGATCTGCATGCTTGGAAGCAAGCCATTTGGGCCTCTGATGCCATAGTTTGATGCAGCTTCTACCTTTTGTAGTAGAACAAAGAGAATTCATAAGATAAATCTATGGATCAGCCCAAAGCAGAAGCAGGAGAATGTACATAAAGGTAGAGCTAGTAATCAGCAAACATGGCATAGAAGGCCAGGGCAATGACAACTGAGTCTATGAAGACCAGTGCAACAGTGAATAACTTTTGTTTGTAACCCTAAATGGAAGAGCACAATAACACAGTTTTGGAAATGATGATGATGATATTAACTAGACTAATAGTTTTTACCTTATGTTCCATTCATTCAGCAATCATTCAAAGATAAGGCAATGCTGAAAAATGAACATAGGAACGGTAATTGAAGTTATTGGAAAAAATGGTCACGTGATCTCAATCCAGGCACTCGTGTGCCTGGTTAGTTATTACAGTGTCACAGGAAGCCATGTTCCCATGATCACCATTTGTGATCTTCCATTCTACCGCCTTCCCACAAGCAAAGTCAGTTGCTAAGATGACAGGGAAGGTCACAAGTTGTTTCAATAAGTTGTTCCTTCTTTTACTCTTGCCCATTGAAGCCTCCCGCACTACACACTGCCTCTGCTGGCCCTCCCAAGCTTTCCCCAGACATCCCTCTTCTCCCCACAATACCCCTGCACCAGGGGTGGGTTCTAACTTACCTCGCCGCGGTTCGCTTCCTCCCGTGCCGTGTGGGTGTGCACGCATTGCATGCCACACGGCCATGGTGCATGAGCATGTGCATGCGCAGTGCCAAAAACCAAGCTTCTGCGCATGTGCAGAAGCAAAAAACAGCTTCTGATGGCGCTACAGCTCCGCCATTAGAGCCGGTTCAGGAGCATGGCCAACCAACGATCACTCCCAGTTCAGCGAGCGGGGGGAAATTCCCACTACCAGTTCTATAGAACCGGTCCGAACCGGGAGCAACCCACCTCTGCCCTGCACAACTTACCTAGGACTCTTACTCTTCTGGCTTAACGACCCATGTGTCTTGGGGTTTTGACGACAACTGGGACTGTCCAGGATTGGCACTGGTAAGTCATGTGGTCATGTGATGTCACATTTTACTACTACATTACTTAGTAATGACAATCTGACTTCCAACTGCCGTTGTAACCCAAAGACTACTTCTATGTGATTGTAGCTCAGTTATCTTTTAACTTTAGTACTTCTCCAAATTTTGCAAAGCAGTTTTTCATTCTATGCAATGCCTTTAAAATTATATTTTAAGTCAAAATAATTTGACTAAATTTCACATGAATTTAGAGTTTGAGATTTATTCCCAGGCAAGTTGAGTATGGGATTTAATGTTTAGAAGTGTGAAGAAATATATCAAAGTGTGTATTTAACTATATGATTTTATGCAGTTGTATTTTTCTCTCTCAAAATGAGTATACAATAACCCAACTTGTGAATAAGTATATTTAAGACAGACATTAGTCAATCTGACTATTCTTAGGTTATTGGCTTATTTACCTTTAAGGAGTGTTGTTTGACTTGCATTTGATTTAGAAAGTGTGCTAAGAAAAGAATTAATATAGTTCATTAATTGACCAGGGAATTAATATTGTGGAATGAATGAATGGTAGATAATTTAACCACCTATTGTTCTGGGGAAACAATGAAAAAAAATGATTGCAATTTCTTTCCTTTTCTTGTATTCTAAAAGACAACTATCAACTCTTCTTACCATTTTAAGGGAATCACTCACTTGTTCCTTTTCTCTCCCATATATGGAGAGATACCTGAATTCAAAAAAGCTTTTCTTTGTAGAACATATTTTTAATAGGTGTTATTTCTGAATGAACATACAGTCAAATTGTTATAGTAGCCTTATTCATGGTTTCATGTTTAATATGCAGTGAACATACTTGGTAGAGTTTAGGTTAGGGTTAAGTCAGCAGTGCTTCCTTCTGCTACTTTTCAACACAGATTAAGTCTTGTATTCATCTTCCAGAGTTCTTATCTGCACAGGGAGCCTATACAGATATAGAAGGCGTTCATTATAGAAATTCACATTCAGCACAAGAAAAACAAAAAGTACAACAGTGGCTCGTTGGAGCTAGAATGTTCATCCTTATTTTACACTCACATGTTCTTTTAATTCTATAGTCAAGTGTCTGAATACAGCCTGAATTTTCCAAGAGTTTCAAAGAACTATGTAGAAAGATTTGCTGCTGACTTGCAGTGTCACTCAGGAGCCAGAAACATAATTTTTCAACAAGACAAGTAGAAAACATAAATCTATCTCACTGTTTTTCATTTGTTACAAATGAAGACTTACTGTCACATGCACAAAAGGATGGATCTGCCTGGAATAGCTCTATCCTTTAATATGACGTATATTCATCCATATAATGGATGTAGGAGTTAGACTTCACACCTCCACATATACACACATACGCACACAGAGAAAGATGTTTTCATGTCAAGGGTTCTTGTTCAAGAAATAGGTTCCACATATGAAGTGCATAGGAGTCTATTTGGATGGTCGTTATTCAGTGGCACGTGACATTGGAATAGAGTCTTTCTCTATATATGTATAAAGGGATTGCCATATGTTTTTTAAACCAAATTATGACCAGTATTATTTTCCTTCTTTAGTACTGAAAGTACAAACTTAGGTTTTTAATCAAGAAGAATTTTTTAAATAATTCTGTAAGAGACAATGGATGAATTTGGCTCATTTCTATTTTTAATTTAAAAATGTAGAACAGAGCAAAAATGAGTATTGTCCTTCCAGGAAATAGGAATTACATTACCGGTAAAAAATAACAACAAGTTCTTCATCTCTAACAATGTCGCAGGTAGGTGGACATGATTTTTCCATGCTAGGAGTAAACCAGTCTATTAGATTTGGCTATTGCAAATAGTTGAAGATATTTTTTAACTTGTTTTAAAAAAAAGACCTTATCAAACACCATATATATATATATGTAGGTCTTTGGGTATTCGGGTTTTCAGAAAATGGATTTTCAGAAAACATATATATATGTGTGTGTGTGTGTGTGTGTGTGTGTGTGTGTGTGTGTGTGTGTGTGTGTGTGTGTGTGTGTGTATATGTATATATATGTATGTGTGTATGTATGTGTGTATATATATATATGTAGGATTTTTTGCTGATAAATGAAAATAAAGGGAGACTATTATAGATCTATTTCGAGCTTATTTTGCTCTCGTCAGATAGCCATACCCCTTACTGGGATTTGAACCCGGGCCGGCTGCCTTGCAGTGCAGCAACTTATCCATTAGGCCATAGGCTCTGTTCCCAATCAGCTCTTTCACCAGGAAAGGGTTATATGTGTTTTTCTGTCGTGTTATCCTGGTGTACCCAAATATGGGAGAGAAAGCATCACAGCTTCCTTTTTGCCTTTCAGCCCCGTCACAGGGACCATCCAGGCTGATTTTAATATAGGCGACACACTAATCTGTATGTGTAGGATTTTTTTGCTGATAAATGAAAATAAAGGGAGACTATTATAGATCTATTTCGAGCTTATTTTGCTCTCGTCAGATAGCCATACCCCTTACTGGGATTTGAACCCGGGCCGGCTGCCTTGCAGTATATATATATATATATATATATATATATATATATATATATATATATATATATATATATATATATATATATATATATATATATATATATATATATATATATATATATATATATATATATATATATATATATATATATATATATATATATATATATATATATATATATATTTAACAGGACAGAAAGACATTGAGCTTTTAAAATGTTTGCACTAGAGGAAAGTTAAACTGCCACATTTATCCCTCAGTAGATGAGAAATATGGAAATAACCACAAAGTACATAACAAGTTATGCATTGGGTTATAGGATGTATTTTCAAAATTTATTTGTGTTTACTTTTTTGGCCACGGAAGGCCTTGGGAATGTGGCCTGGCCTGTGATGTGGTAATTTCATTGGTGTGGGCGTGGCTAAATTTTTCATTTTGACTGTTAAGAGTTTTGGGACAGCAGGTGAGGCGAAGGCCCAAAATAGTTACAATAAACTTTGCAACAGTTTTATCTTGCAATCTATTTTAGCATTTTTTTTTAAAAAAGGAGAACAGTTCTTGTGGACTGTAAATGATTGGTCCTGCATTAAGCATAATAACATACCCACTGCATATCACGGAAATAATCACATTGTTAACTATTTACTATCATTTTTATATGGTTATGGTTATGGGAAGAAATGTTTGTAGGGTTTTTTTAATACATGCATAAAAACACTAAGCTAGTTTAAGGAAGTACGAATGTTCATCAATGTTTTAAATTATTATTTGGATGAGAAAATGGGGGAGGGGTACTTATTAAATTTTCAGATGTTCCAAAGTGGGATGGGCTAGCTAAAGCTCAGAGACACAGAAACATGAAAAAATAATCATGAATGAGTAAATAATTGTACAGAAAATGAAATTTAATCAGGATAAAACTCCAATGCACAGTCATACAATAGAAAAATTTCTGGCTTGCTTTCAATACATGTGAAAAAGGTTGTGGAATTATAGTTTATCACAGGATGAATATGAATCTGGCAGTACCACATGACATGACTGTCAGTAGGGCAAAAATAATTTTAAACCATAACAATAGAACTATAAACTTCATAGTGGTCAGAATTCACATCTCTATATTCAGTTCTGGGTATCACATCTGAAGAATTATTGAATACAGACATGCAGAAAGGGCAATAATAATGACTGGAAACGAAGTCTGATAAGAATGTCTCTGGTATGTTAGGTTGTGAGAAAAAGTTGATTGGGGTAAATCAACTTTTGATGTACTAAAATATGGTAACACCATCTAAATCCCAGAAGGGGTGTTAAACAAAAGATTAAGGTCTCTGTTATCTCAGAGACCTCACCCCATTCCTCAGAGGTGGGTAAGGGGCGTGCATAAGTGCACAATCGTGCCTACCGTTCCTGTCCAAATGTACCCATATATTCATACCTCTTTTACTCTTATTCATGCTTGTAATATTACATATATATTCAATCATGTTTTACTGTTTAAACTTTGCTTATAATCATATATGCTTGACAAATAAACAAATACAAATACAAATACAAAATGTTCTTACTTGTAAAAAGCAGATTTTGATTAAAAATAAGGAAAAACCTTTTCCCAGTAATAGCAGTTTGATGGTAAAATGAATGATCTAAGAGTGTGATACATTTTCCTTCAATTGATGTTTCAAGCAGAAAATGGATCTTTGTTCGTCAGGCAAGCAGTTATGGATCCCATCGGTTAAAGGATTTTAGCTGGCAGGATCCAGCAAGAAAGCCTTCGTTGCCATTGTCCTGCTCTTTGGAACACCTTACTGCTAGAGGTGAGGTGGATCTCTAATCTTCTGAACTTCAGAAACACTTCTCTTTTTAATTCTCTAATTTTTAACATTTTAAGTCTAATATTTCTAATTATGTTTTAACTTCGTTCTAATTTATGCTTTTATATCAGGATTTTTTTAAAATTGTAAAGTGTCACAACGCACTTAGGTAAGATGGGCAATGTAAAAATATGATGAATGAATGAATGAATGAATGAATGAATGAATGAATGAATATTCTTTACCAATAAAAGAGAATATGTGTAGCTCAGGGTTGAAATGAGTGGCCCTTGATAATCTCTGTGCTTGGTTGTTTTCTTACAGACGTTTCATTATCCAAACTAGGTAACATCATCAATGCACTGATGTTGCTACCTAGTTTGGGTAATGAAACGTCTGCAAGAAAACAACCAAGCTCACAGAGCACTAAGGGCCCCTCAAATATGCTTTAAATTGCATTATTATGGTTCTATGAGCTTCCATAAGTAATGAACATGTTTATTGAACAAAGTGGTGACTTATTCATTTAATTATAAAAAGCTAACTAATATACCAAAATTATCACCTTAATTATCACCTTAATTAACTTTAACTAAAACCAATTTAACAGAAATGACACCTTAACTAAGGCAGCATAGCCAACAGTACCTGTCAGATTCCTGCTTAGTATGATGTTACCTCTACATAGTGAACTTTGAACTTCTATATTACATTTTTGGGAAGTAATCCATATTTCAGGATACTTCTCTTCCTCCTCCCCAGTAATTGAATTCATTTCAAATCCTCTTTAATGGGATAAAGGGACAGCACTTAAAAAAAGAGAGAGAGAGAGTTTATGTCTGTTTTAGTGAGTGTGCAACAATGAAGAAACAATTTCTTTCAGGCTTTTTAATCTCTTCTAAGAGTGAAAGTAGCATTTGCTGAAATAAAAGCACATTTTGGTAGAAATGTGATGCTAATCCTCTTAGTTTTAATGGTTTTGAAAAGGTTTGTATAAGAAGGTAAACACTGTAGTTGACTAAGAGGAAGCAAGTCAATTGGCCGTGTAGCAAATGTTATATGCTACAAAGTACAATAGCTCTTTATTTATACAAAGCGAGAAAACAGGACGGTCTTCTTTTTTATGTTCTTATTTGAAAAGTGATACATCATCTTATACTATATAGTTTATAAGTATTTGATTCCACAATCTACTTTTTTTTTAAAAAAAAAAAGGCAAATGGTGTACATTTCAAATGGAACTCAAAGTCAAACAAATGCCAGTGATAACTAGTGTCATATCATCAGTGTCTTATCTTCTGCATTGAAAATATTCAGATATAATGAGGTGCTTCACATTTAAAAGTCTTAAATCTTCAAAAGCTAGAGGCCTTGATGCCCTTGATATTGGCTTATTAAACTTGCTGAGAGAGTGAGGGGGGAGAGAGAGAGACAGAGACAGAGACAGAGAGACACAGAGAGAAGAAATGCCATGATTATCAATTCCATTTAACCTTTCATTGACCAGAAAGAATTTTTAAATATAATTAATTGACCCACATTGCCTATGTAAATATTTAGTGTCACTATAGTATAACTTTATCCATGCTGTGTCATCAAGGTATATTTAAGACAAATACAATTTTCCTAAACATTTACATGCATAGTGAGAGTCTTATTTGCATATGTTGATAGCATAAACATAGTTCCATTAACTCTTTTGCATAGAACAATGAGGCTATCTATTTAACTGCTAAGGTTGCCAATTGGCATTTCAAGTGATATAGTGAGTACAGTCAGCTACACAACAAAAGTATGAGAGGTTAAGCGATCTCAGGAACAATGCAGTTCAAAACCTTAGAGAGTTGTTAATTTTTCAGGGAGCCTAGCAGAATCTAGGCAATAATCAGGTCAGCATTTCAGTCATGTTCATGTGTGAGACTTACGTCGATTTTTTTTCATTCCTCACATTTATGAATTGAATGTCAAATCATAATAAGAGACTGATATGTGCTGTTTAGGTTTTCAGGCTGTATTTAAAGTCAGGTAGATACAGTCTGTCACTATGTCAGTAGCTTCTTAGAACTTTCTGCTTCCAAGAAAACATGCTTTTGATGATGGGACACATCATGTGAAAATAATGACCTTTGTATCCTATTATTTGGATGCCTAGAAAGCAAAATTATAGTCACAGTAGACTATGGATCAGAGCTATTCAACAGAAGTGCTCCAGATATTACTAACTGCAATTTTAACATGGACTATGTTTTCTAGGTTAAGATCTTCCTACAATAGATATTTCTGTTGTTTTACATTGTTTCCTTGCCCACAATAAAAAGCCTCCAGAATGTCAAAAGGAATCCCTCCCAAAATAAACTTTTAGGGCACCATGGCGTTACCTTTATTACTGGGAAGTACACAGAAAATGAAGAAAGTAGAATACTCATGGAATTGCAGTGTCCTAAGCTAATCTTATATAGTTTGATGGTTATGGACCTTGTGGAACAAGATACTCAGAATATTTACTAAGGTGTTATTAAACTTTCTGTCCTTAAAAAAATGCTTCAATATGCCCTATCAAGAATAGTGAAGGTGTTATCTAGCCATATTGTCCTACTACTCTATTGTTTTCTCATTTATGATTGATTGAGTCAATATGCAGCAAGATGAGCAGCAAACAAATTTAATAAACAAATAAGTAAATAGCTTGATTAAATTTACCTAACTATCTCTCTAATAAAACTCTGGGCAATGAAAAATAAAATAAAACCATCATTAAAACATAAAATGCAAAGAATAGCCAAGTAAATTCCTCCCCCATTAAAATCTCAAGGTACACACATCACCCTGGTTCACACCACAATTTCATAATTAACATCCTGGCCTTAAAGCCTGGGAGTGAGCTTGGTCTTCACAGCATCATAATAGGATCGTGACTGTATCTCCAGAGGGAGGATGATCCATACAGCAGGCACTGTGACAGAGAAGGCACACTTCTCTACCCACCAGATTGCCACCTGTATCTCTCTCCTACTCTGGAATCTTCCATAGTCTGCTACTTTCCCTCTTATCTGGTAGGAGGCTGAATCAAAGCAGGTGGCCTAGCATCCTACCACAATTAGTACACATTTATTATATTCCTAATTGCAGAGAAAGTTGAAGCTACTTTTGGAGCTACTACATGTGAGTTGCAAAATCCAGAGAAACATCTTATGGCAACAAAGTGTAAGAGTTTTCCCTATTTTTATGTTACCAATGCCATCTAGTGATGTCCATGTTCTGAAATTTTAAGGAAAAAAATTAAAATAATCTAGTAAGTTTAAAAGAAAAAGTTATCTAATTCACAGCAGTGTTGCTCCTCTGAAAGGAGGATTTCTTAATTTTCAACAGGGTTGCTTAATTACTAGACTTGGAGCATATAATGAAACCTGGGCCATCCATTTCATAATAAATAAATAATATAAATAAAACATCATGCTTGCATAACATGGATGTGATCTCCAGAGCACTGATAAAGCTTGAGATTGAAAGGTATGCCAAAAGTGTCCAGTGGAAGCCATATGTTATAAACATCACACAAATTATGAAAATTGTATAATTTGTGCCAGTTGTGTCAGGAATCATGATACAAAGGATGCCCAGTTCACAACTGCAAAATAACATTTTAATGTGCATAATTGTCACTCCTCTTCAGTCTTCCCCCTTCCCTGTGTGGCTGCCAATAAATTAAAAATATTGTGAGATTCTGACCAGGACTTTCTCACTGATTCCTCTTCTCCAACACATTAAACTCATTCTGTTATGATTTGGATTTCAATTGTCTAATATGGCAAATGACAAGGCATTGTGGGAATTGTAGTCCAAAATACCTGGAAAACGTTGTCTTACAATATTGCTACAGGTAGTCCTTGATTTATGATCATGGCTTTTCAAAGTTACAACAGTGCTGAAAAAAAGTGACCTTACAACTGGTCCTCACACTTACAACTGTCACAATATCTCTGCAATTAGTGATCAAAATTTGGATGGTTGGCAACTGGCATGTATTTACAATGGTCATGGCATCCCAAGGTCATCTGATTGCCATTTGTGGCCTTCCCAGGAGGCTTCCAACAAGCAAATTAATGTGGGTAGTTGGATTCACTTAATGTCCACATGATTCACTTAACAACTGCAGTAATTCACTTAATGATCACAGCAAAAACAGTTGTAAATTTGGTGTGGCTCATTTCAGGATGGCATTGCTTAGTGATGAACATTCTAGTCCCAATAGTTCATAAATTGAGAAATACTGGTACCTATAATCCCTCAACATGATATAATAATGGCTGACCTGCACAATTGCTTTTAAGTTTGGAGTCCTGTGTACATTTAGTGCAGAGCGATAGATGTGCTATAATCTTCAGAAAACATGTTTATCATGTATATTTGAGTGACCTTTTCACTAGTAACGAAACGACTATCATTTCATGTCAGGTCAGTTTCAGTTTCAATGGTTTACTCCGTGTCTTATTATCTTTTTGGTGTCAGTTCCTACGGACTTGAACTATGCAGGTGCTTGCCCTACACTTGACATTTTTAAGCCAAAGAGCAGCTCAAATGACTAAGCAGTGATCCATTTTAACTCTTGTGTCATGTGGAGCTTGGAATGATATGTGAACACAAGGGGAATAAAAACTAATCCTTCCTTTCTTGCTCACCTTCCTGAGAGGTAAACTTAATTGATTCCTTCTGGGCTGAATGAAGTTGAATTTAGGTACAGCTGTTTTTAAATAACCAGGAAATATTGGGTGCTGTGGTTCTTTAAGGGGGTAGCGGGAGGAAATTTTATAGTGCATTCTTGGTCGCCATACCAGGTAGTTACAAACTTTCAGATAATAGTTTTCATCTGATACTGATATTTCAACAAGATTATGCAACTTATTTTCTATACAAAAAGGATTTTTTTACCCCTGTCAAGTGACTACTATACCAGAGCTAAACTAATTTTTTTTAACCTGGTAGAGCTGCATACTTAAACACAGGGTGATTCCTCATAGGGCGAAGAGGATATGTATAATTCTGTTCTAATTTCATTTTTCTACACGGTCTCTACCTCCTCTCTTTAGGAAGTAGTTCAAATCTTTACAAACAATACTGTATTCAAAGCAACACTTCTAGTATTCACTAAAATAAAAATTGCAGTTTACACAGGAAAGAAAAGTTACATTTGCGGGTCAGAAACCAAAAAATTGTTTAATATTTCTGTGTTAAGTAGGTAATTTCAAGTCTCTAGTCCCTTTTTTTTTTGCTGAGATAAAAGGCCAATACTTTGAGAAGAGTAGAATGAGAGGGTGCCATAAATGAGATACTCCAAAGTTTTGGTACCAGCCAGGAGACACAGAAACATCATTTGAGCTGCTCATCTTAGGTACTGAAAAGTTGTGGGCTAGTTCTGTGCCCATGAGGTTACTAGATATCTTTAGACTCATGGAACATTTTACCTTTATCATTCCCTTTAGATCAGGGGTGTCAAACTTGTGATGACACGTTGTTGTCACATGACATATTGCAACCCCCCCTTTTTGTTAACGGGTGGTGGTGGTGGACGTGGCCAGTGCGTGACGCATCCGGCCCCCGGGCCGTGAGTTTGACACCCCTGCTTTAGATGCTCAGTTGTAAATGGTTGACCAGTGCAGATTCAAGAAATTGGATTGCAGCAGTTAATATTTTACTATATCCTATTGGTTGAAGGCATCTATCACACGAGGGCCAAGCTTGAAACTGGGGCTGTTGGCTTGTTCTGAAGAGTTAAAGAAAAAGGTATCTACTAAGAATAAGTGATCACTGTGAAGGAAGAGCTATAAATTGTATCATTATTCTATTATTTCACACAAATACTGAAGTGACTCAAAGGCTTTTTATCTTTCAGGTTTCCTATCATCTCTCCTCCATTTCCTGAAATGCAAAATACATCTTTCCTCCTCCAGATGGTAAGCCACTTGCCTGGTTTCCTTAGGTGAACATTCACTCTTTTCCCTTTTCCATACAGTATGTCAATAGCCTCTCCCTGTGTGAAAGGCTTCTGGGTGCTCCTTTAGTCAGACAGAGCATCAAGTGGCATCATTCAATGCTACTTATCTTGCTCACCTGCCAATTAGCTATAAATTGCAAGAAGCGTTGAACACACAGAAAAGCTGGATCAGTTTCAGCTTTAATTACTTCCAAAGAATTCAATATAGTATTACCACACAAAAACAACAAAACTATATTACAAATGCGGAGCACTTAGTCCTTTTTAAAGATGCTCTTAGAGGTATCTCATCACATATTTTAATACAGGTGATAATACGCTAAAGAAAGCATTTCATCTGTAAGATTCATTAATTGGAGCATTTCATCTTTGCGTATTATGCTGCTCAACTAATATTTCCAGTCCTGCCTTATAATGTGTTCTCTTTAGGCTGCTACACTTAAATGCTACACTGTAAAAAAAGTGTAATAATTTTGGTATTATACTACTTTATTGTCCGTTTATTTTAAGCCATCACTAAGATACTCCAAGTCATTTAAAATGTTTAAAGGGGATATAGGATCATACATACCATAATTTAATTCATAAATAAAACCATAGTCAGGAATTTGTGCATATATTAAGGTTGAGCATAACTTGAACAATGTGTGGGCGTATTTAGTTGAATTTGTTTTGCAAAGGATACCTTATAGTAGTTATATTTGCAGAGTAGAGGCCTTCTTGAATACTCTGAGGCAGAAAACAAAGGTAATTGATACTGCAAGAAATTTTAGATAGGAAAAAAGTGTTCATCATATTTTAATATATCACATTTCATTTTGATGAGAGTTTACTTTTCTGTTTTCAAGGGAGAGGTACATTTTAATTAAACTCTTTTTTTAGATTGTGGTGTTTTTATTTACTTCCAACATGGTATTAATGTATATATAGCTAAGTTCCCTCAGAACGCTGAGAAATGCATTGGCCGGGACAGGGGGCCCAGTCCCGGCCAATCAGGAGCGTCGAATGCGTTCCTCAGCGTTCTGAGGGAACGTAGCATATATAATTGTACACAAAGTTCTCCCATGATCTGCAGCTTGTCTGGCTTTCCAACTTTCCATTAAATTCCCAAGAAGTCATGAGGTACTCTTCTCAATGGGCTTTTCAGTTTGGGAAGAATTGAATGTCTGGAGGTTTCAGAGGTATTGAAAGCTCCACTGTTGGAAACAACAACATCATGAGAAGCACCCTAAGAATGACGTAGAGAATGGAGTTTTCTTTTCTGGAAGAAGAAACTTTTGAGAAATCTCAAGGTAGATTTTAACATAGCATTAAATGCACTGTCAGCTACCTTCACTGGTAACAAATGAACAAAGGAAGAAGGAACATGGAAAGGTCAGAGGTACAGAACAAGAACTCTATGACAGTGATGGCGAACCTATGGCACGCATGCCATAGGTGGCACGTGGAGCCATATCTGCCGGCACGCGAGCTGTTGCCCTAGCTCAGCTCCAGCGCGCATGTGCGCACCGGCCAGCTGATTTTCGGCTCGCGTGGAGGCTCTTGGAAGGCATTTTAGGTTTCCGGAGGGCCTCTGGGGGACCAGGGGGGCATTTTCGCCTTCCCCAGGCTCCAGGGAAGCCTCTGGAGCCTGGGGAGGATGAAAAACGGGCCTAGCGGGCCCACCGGAAGTTGGGAAATGGGCCGTTTCCGGCCTCCAGAGGGCCTCTGTGGGGGCGGGGGAGGCCGTTTTCGCCCTCCCCAAGCATTGAATTATGGGTATGGGCACTCACACGTGCGTGACAGCGCACGCGCACGTGCTTTTGGCACCCGAGGGAAAAAAGGTTCGCCATCACTGCTCTATGAGAAGAAATCTGACTCCATAATAACCTTGGTGCGGCTTAGTGACTGGTTGAAAAAATTAAGCAGAAATTCAAACAAACCTCATCCTTAACTTTGAGTAATATTTATGACATGGAACCAAAGCAGTTTAGATCTTACATCTTAGCATATAAGATGGTATGTAGTTTGAGTTATTTTGTCTCCTCATAACATTCCTGGGATCACACAGATGTGTGATTTTCACAGATGTGAGAATATATGACTAGTCAGCACCAGACCATGGCAGTTTCAGGTTTATCACAGGTACATTATTAAAATAAATTGGTTAATGTTTAATATGACTGCCTCAGTAACAAGAATGGTCTTTGTCCTTTGGTGGAATCATACAAAAATCTTTAATTGGCCGGGGTCACTAGTGGGGAAAACAGATGACTGACCAGTGAAATAAGCCAAGAAGGAGATACAGAAGAAGTAGAAGTTGCAAATTGCTGCAAACATTTGAAAAAAAAAAGTTCTTAGACAGCAGTTTGAAGTTTCACACTTCTAACCATCCCCCCTTTAATGTATAATTGTTCTAGCAGCTAATGGACAGAAATAATTGTTATTTTATTAGGCCCATCCCTCCTGCTACTGCCTTAGATCAGGATTTCCCAACCTTGGTAACTTTAAGAAGCATAGATTTCAAATCCCAGAATTCCCCAGCCAGCTGCGGAATTCTGGAAGTTGAAGTCCACACTTCTTAAAGTCACCAAGGTTGGAAAACCCTGCCCTAGGCCACCAGTTTTGAAGGTTAAATATTTTCACGGTTAAAATTTACAAAACCAAAGTGCTCACTGACTTGAGACTAAAAGCAAAATGTCAGAAAGACTTATTTGTGACCTTCACTCATGCATTTTCCCTCCCCCTTGTATAACATCCTTAGTGAAAGATTAGAGCTCAGAAAACAGTCTCCTTCCAAAGGACACTGCTCCTGGCTCCTTACAATCAGTAATTCATACTGCCTGAGCTGCTCATGGAGGGTGATGCATATGCACTTTGGAGTCTCCTGTAAGTGGGAATTGCTGAAAGGCAGGGATTAACAGTCAATTATGCTTAGCATTCTTTTCTGTGGTTGGAAGGCGCCCTCTATAGGCTGATTAGAACACTTCAGGCAAAGTTTGCTCTGACCAATTTAAAAATAAACCTCAGCAGATTCTTTCAGTTTCAGATGCTCCGCAAAGATGCTGAGGTTCAACTCCCTGGGCATCTGGAGGACACTAGGTTAGAAAGGTTATTGCTGCTAATGTTGCTCTGTGATAAAATACCAGCTTCAGAGGCAAAAGATTAATTCTTTGATGTCTTCAATTACGGTATGACTAAAACTCACCTGCCTGAAGCTTTGTCACAGCGTAGAATCAATAGCCAGTCTTAGCGTAAAGTGCCTTCCAATTTTCTCACCTAATATAATACCATGTGCATTGACTTACTGAATCATATAGAGGCTAATTCAGTCTCCTGTCCCTTCTTGAACATTCATTTAATGGTTGTCCAAAGGCCACTGGAGAGATTCCAAATTAACTTGGCAATTCGGTATTCCAGAAGTGTTACTCAGACTGGGTTTTATAAATATGTTGCTCATTTTCATCCAGAGTAACAAATATTGTCCATACCTGCCAAGGCATAAAAAACTGAGGAAAAAGGTCATGGAACAAAGGACTTTAAGAAATCCCCCCCCCAAATACCAAGATCATATACAAGTTGTTTTGGAATGGCTGGGCATTTCCAAGGGATTTTATGACATAATGTTAAGGTTGGACAGTTCAAAAACCTTTTGGTGGTGGAAAATGAGAGAGAACCATGAGAAGAGATTCAGTAAGATATATTATAGTTTCTCTTACACAGTAATCAACATGCAATAGTAAACTTGCAAATTCCTGTCATTGTTTTCTTTTGAGGGACAGGAATATATAGTAATATGGACAGAGAAAGTAGAAGAACAATCAAGTTAAATCCAGCTTGCCCAGGGGAGGGTTCCAGTTACCTTTGCTACCGGTGCGCATTGTGATGTTTTGCGTGTGCACATGCGCGTCCCATTGAGCAATTTTACTTCCGTGCATGTTCAGAACGACGTTTCAGGCCGATACACAGCTGAGGAGGTACTCAGCTGTGCTTCGGATGAAAAAATAAAGGTCGGTATTAACCCGAGAACGGGCAGGAGGACTTTTTTCCAAAGCAGAGGACGAGGAGAAGCCATCCAAACCCGAAAAAATCGCTGAAAATTCTGATAAAAATTACATCACTAGCGGGCCACTACCTGTGCTCAGTACTGGTCTGCACCAGTAGGAACCTACCCCTGAGCTTGCCATTCTTTCACTTGCCCATACTTTTATGGAATCCTTACTTACAATTTTCTTGCAAGCCCAAGATTTTATTATGTCTCTCTCTTTCTTCCCCCACCTCTCTGTGTGAAACCTCAATGATTGGATAAGAGCACATTTAAGAGAATTGGTTATTTGATTAGGTCATTTGGCCAAGATTGAGATGAAAAGCATGTTTAGTCTGCTGTAATTTCTCAAAGGGAAACTTTTGTCTATGGAGCCGGGCAACTTTTGTCAATGGTGACCCTGGGATAGCAAGCTCAAGGCAGAATGGAGTTTTGCTGAATCAGTGTGAGGCCAATGATATTGGTTGATGAACTATTCCTCTCTCCCTGCACTGATGACACTGTAACTTGCTTATGTTTATGTTGTTCATCACTGTGTGCTTTCTGCACTTCATCACAGATAGTTTTAACATTTTTTTTACTGTAATGATTTTTTTTGGCTAAGGCCACTGGATAGAAATCAATAATGGAATGGAAGATGCCCTCTTCAGGCAGGTAGTCTTTTATCAGTGTCTTCCAAGAGCTAGTGGCTTTCTTTCTGACCTTGTTGTCAAAGGAAGTTTGCTGCAATGATGCTCTTGTCAGAAATCTTCATGCATTGAATGAATATGAAAGAGAGTGAGGCTATATTGCTCATCTCCACCTCTTAAAAACACAGGAGCCACTCACAATCATCTCTGCAAGAGGAGAACCTTCACATGTACAGCTAAGACCTTGATGCAATCTGGAATCCTGATTGTACTGGATTTTCAATAGTGTAGAACCCTTGAAATGCATGAAGTTTCCTCTATGCAGATATTCACCTCCAACAGAATGTAGAGCAGTGGTCCCCATCCTTTTTGGCACCAGAGACTGGTTTCATGGAAGATATTTTTTTCCCTGAACTGGGAGAGAAAGGAGGAATGTGCAATCTAGATCCCTCAGATGTGCAATTTCCAGTTGGGTTCACACTCCTATGAGAATCTAATGCCTGATGATCTGAGGTGGAGCTGAGGCAGGGATGCTAGTGCTGGGGAAAGGTTGCAAATACAGATGAAACTTCACTTGCTCTCTTGCCACTCAGTTCACCTTTGCTATGCGGCCCAGTTCCCAACAAGTCATGGCCTGGGGCAGTGGTGGGTTCCTACCAGTGCGGTCCACTCTATAGCACTGGTAGCGGCCCGCTGGTGACATCACAGTACCGGTGCGGTCGGTTGCCAATGCCTGGGCGCCACCATTTTTTTTAAAAAAAGTAATTTTTTAAAAAAAATTCTTTTGCGCATGCCCAGAAGCCGAGCTTCCGGCACTGCGCATGCGCTGCCTTCCTATCCCACAGTGAGTCCAAGCAGGAGAGGATGGCTGAGGGAGCGCGTGAGATGCTGAAAGAACAGGCGGCAGGATCTATCTCCATTCCCCTCCCTTCAGCAGTCCGAGAAGCCATGAATCCTAGGCATTTTCGCACGTTTGAGGCTTCTCGAGCTGCTGAGGGGAGAGGGAATGGGCGGCAGGACCTATCTCAGTTCCCCTCCTTTCAGCAGTCTGAGAAGCCATGCCCACCTGGTCACATGGCCGGCAAGCCACGCCCACCTGGTCACATAGCCAGCAAGCCACACCCACAAAATAAGCCACGCCCACAGAGTGGTAGTAAAAAAATTAGGAATCCGCCCCTGGCCTGGGGGTTAGGGATCCCTGATCAAAACATGAACAAGGGAGGCAAGTGACAAAACCTGTGTCATGCCAATCAGATGCAAGATGTGCTCCATTTGTATATGTGCTGTGGTCTTGCCTGCAAGTATAATAGGGATGGAAATTATATTGTGACCATGTGCCATTTTGATGAAAACACTGGATACTACGGATATTTCAATTTGTGATTCAAATCCAGATGCCAGGAAATAAGGCTGTTTGTCATCCACTAGGTTAGAGATGAGCATATCTAGTACAGCTTCAATCCTTCTTGTGTGTTCAGTGAAACACATGGAGCCGAGGTGGCGCAGCAGTTAGAGTGCAGTACTGCAGGCTATTTTAGCTGACTGTGATCAGCAGTTCAGCTGTTCAAATCTCACCGGCTCAAGGTTGACTCAGCCTTCCATCCTTCCGAGGTAGGTAAAATGAGGACCCAGATTGTTGGGGGCAATGTAAATATACATTGCTTAAGGTGTAAACCGCTTAGAGAGTACTTGCACTATGAGGCGGTATATAAATCTCACAAACAAACAAACAAATAACACACCTTTGTAAGTTTGGGATACAGAACTGGAAAAGGTAAGCCTATCGTCAGTTGAAGTTGAGTAACAGAAGGGATTTACAAGGTGAAGCATGCCTGAATTGGAACAGTATTTGGTTGAACTTGGAAGTCAAACAGTGTCAGATCTGGTAAGTAATTGAGTGGAAGTTGTCAAGAAAATTTGGGGCTATAGGGAAGTCATTCCATATAGTGGAAGAAAGCAGTTTCAAGTCACATATCCATACTGTTGCCCAGAAAAATGTATGAATGCTTCTGAGCTCAGTTCAAATAAACTTTACCCTTGATAGCTACCTAATACCTTGGAGAATAAACTCTTATCTAGCATACTTTAACAACTCAAGAACGTATCACAGAGATAGACACATTCTACTTGGAATGTCATTGACTTTGGGGGCCAAAAAGGCAGAATTTAGCACCTGTTCACCAGCATCTATGGATACCTGATGAGATAGTTCTTGCCCATGTCATGGCAGATTTCCAATGCATAACACAATTATAGAAAGCCTTGATACCTTGGGGATGTGGGATGAAATAAGCATGGGAGATTGGCATCATTTCTAGGTGCTTCCTTTGTAAATGAATCTTATCAGCAATCATGAAATCGTTAAGGCAATTGACTTTCAGCTTACATTGGAAGATATGGAAAATGTCTGTCAAAGTAGAATCCACTGAACAAAAGGGATCTATAGATCTATAGCATTAAATCTATCCTCCTACTATATAATATATGGCATTCTCCATAGTGGGCGGAGCTAGCCTCCAAGGAATGGGTTAAATCTGCCCTCTAGCCAATAGGACCGAGTCTTAAAAAAGGTATAAATAGTGCCATCCTAGATTGGCACCCCCTCTTTTAATCTCGGTCTTTAGCCAAAGGGCATCGTGCTTCTCCATCCTTGGAGGCCAGTTCCACAGCTATCTGATCGTTTCTACACCAGTGAGTCTATCTACTTAACTACTTCTAAGTCTCCCCAGGTGACAGCTGTCAATATCATCTGCACCTTCCCTGGGTTGAGCCAGCTCAGGCGGCTGCCTGAGCTGTTTGCCCAACGTCCCAGTGGGGTTGGACACCTCCCTGGGAGTCTCCACGTTGGGCATTCCTTCTGACAACTTGTACATCTGGCAACGACTGTGGGGGGAAGCCAGAAAATAACATCTAAACACCGCAGAAGCCCTGCGCTTGGGCGGCCACCGGCTTACCCCCCCCGGCTGGAGTGTTCCTCCCACAGCCGGTAAACTCCTTTCCATCGCGTCCTCGGCCGCCCCAGCAGGTCCCTGCATCTGCAGGCCGACATCGCCAGGCCGCTCCCTCAGGGAAATCCCTGACAGGCCTTCTTCGGCATCGGGCCGTTCCGAGCACTCCTAAAGTGGCGCGAAGAGCCGTTACTGAATTCGGAGATGACATCACCGGCGGCCATCTTGTTTATGAATTTCCTGCATGCTGATTGGCCAACGTCATCGTTGAGGTCAGCCGTCGCCGGGGATTCCTGCCGCCGCCCGCTCATCAGCTGGGGAGCACGCGCAGTGCGTCCTTCTCCTCCCAAGTCGACCCTGAAGCATCGGAGAAAGCGGCTAGCGCTGTTTGCCGCGGACGATCAATAAAGTTTATTGTTGGTTGCTATGGACATGGCTGAAGGTGCGGGCAAGCAGGGGAAGGCCAAATCAAAGTCCCAAAGGCCTCCCCCCACCTGAGACTGTCTCCGAAGCATCGCAGTTGCCACGCACCACCAATGACAGCAGGGATCGCTCCCCCCTCCACACCCCTCCCCCTGCCAAGCCTAAGAAGCCTTCCAAGGCTTCTTCCAAGGGGGACAACCATAAGGGAGCCTCCAGACAGCAATCAGCGGAGGCTGAGTCGCCCCACCATGGCACCTCCCGTCCCCATGGCACACCACGGCAACCTCCCAGGGACCAAGGCCCCAGGCAGAGACTCTCACCTGATCATGTCTCCCTTGATGGTTCCAATATTCATCTGCGGGAGGGCGACGTGTGGGGTGCCTCTCAGGCCTCAAGTTCAGACATTCAGCGCAGGTCCATTCCCAGCGCTTATGCAGACCCGCTGGAAGACCCTGCGGTGCAGCAAAGAATGAACGATGCTATACAGCGCGGCATCGAGGCAGCGGTCAAGGCCATGGCGCGCCCTTCTCAGCCCCACCACGCACCACGCAGAGTCGCCTCACCTCCTCCAGTCCCGGCGCCTGTCTCCTCAGACGAGATGGAAGCCGACGACTACTCCATCCACAGTTCCCCCATTCCAGCTGGGGACCTAGAAAGGGAGGAGGGAGAACTCGATGACTTACCAGCTGGTGGAGACCATCTCTACCCCAAATTGTCAGATGACGAGGACTTGGCACCGGAACCTTCCACTTCCACCGCCCTGTTCCATCCCAGTCTCTTCCGCTCCTTGCTACACAAGGCTAGGGCGACTGCCAACATTCCGTCATCAGCATCTGACCCCCAGTCCTCATCGGATCAGGGAGATCCCATCTTTGGTGAGACTTCCACATCTCCCATGGAAGTGATCCCAACTCCAACCTTGTTTGTTGAGGCAGTGACAAAACAATGGCAATCTCCTGCCTCAGGGCCTTCGCCTACAAACCAGGACAAATGTTATTTTAACATTTCCTCTCGACTGACCCAACACCTGCCAGTCCCAGACGTTGATCCCCCTGTGTTGGCTCTATACTCCAACGCCCCCGTCCCAGGGGACCCAGATGACCTCCTGCGTCCGGAGGAACGCCGCGTGGAATCTATTCTCCAACGGAACCACCAAGCGGCTGCATGGGCGGTCAGAGCATCTACGACAGCGTCCTTTTTTTGCCGGACCTCCCTTAAATGGTTACATGGTCTTCAGGACCACATCCCTCAGGCTGACACAAAGGCGCATAGTGACATCAACAAATTAATAGCGGCCGCCCAGTTCGCCTCCGACTCCACATTGCAGGCAGGATGCTTCGCGGCTAGGGCCATGGGCACGGCGGTTGTGGCCAGGAGGATGCACTGGCTCCGCAGCTGGCCAGCTGACCTGCGGCACAAATGGAAGCTAGCCGCAGCCCCGATTTTGGGTCAGTCGCTCTTCGGTCCGGCCCTCGACCGCATTACCACCGAAAATAAAGACAAGAGGAAAGTTCTTCCCTCCTACACAAAAAAGTCCTACAACAAGGCCCCTCCTTATCGTCGGGGATCCAGAACTTCTGAACCTCCTTACAGTAGATACCAGAACCAATACCAATCTGGTCAGGGTCAATACGGGTCTTGCCAAGCTCAGTACGGGACTTCCCAGAATTCATATGGGTCACGGCAACGCTCGGCCGCTGACCGGCCTTTCCGGGGTGGGCAAGCCAAACGGCCCTTTAGAGGAGCCGGTGGTCGCCCTTACCACCGGTATAAGTAGATGTGACCCGATCCCTCCCATTGGGGGTCGACTGGCATTCTTTGCCAGTCGGTGGGAGGAAATCACCAATGACGCATGGGTTTTACAAACCCTGTCGACAGGACTGTACCTGGAATTTATCTCCACCCCCCCGAGGTTTTTCTTACGATGCCCCTTGTCTTCCAACATTTCCAAACGCGTCCTCGTAGATCAGGCAATCCAGCACCTGTTGGATATTAGAGCCATCCAGCGGGTGCCCGAGGACCAACAGGGGCAAGGATTTTATTCCATCTTATTTGTGGTTCCAAAATCCTCGGGGGGATGGAGAGCAATTCTCGATCTGAAACGCCTTAACAGATACATGAGGTACAGAAAATTCAAGATGCACACCCTGCAATCAATTCTAGCGGGCATTAGGCGCGGCGACTTTCTCGCCTCAATTGACTTGACGGAGGCCTACCTCTATATTCCAATTCACGCATCCCATCACCAATACCTCAGATTTTGCTATGCAGGGGTGCATTATGAATACCAGGCGTTGCCCTTCGGCCTGTCATCAGCGCCAAGGGTATTTACCAAGGTTCTGGCCGCCTTGTCAGCCCACCTCAGGGCTATCCCCGTGCGTGTTCAGTGCTACCTGGATGACATACTTATCCAGTCCTCTTCCCTGTCCCAGGCTCAGCAGGACATCCAGGTAACCCTCAACACACTTGAACACCACGGGTTCCTCTTTAATTTGGGTAAGAGCCAGTTATTCCCATCCACCAGGGTCACCCACCTGGGGGCCATTATTGACTCTCTGGAGTGCAGGGTCTACTTGTCCCAGGAACGGAGAGACAGCATATTGGAGATAGTCCAGCAAGTTCTGGCCCAAACGAAGGTTCCCCTGAACCAGCTGTCTTCCCTCCTGGGGAAGATGATTTCGGCGATACATATCGTCCCGTGGGCTCATCTGCACTCCAGAGACCTTCAATGGTTTCTTCTCCCCTTCCAGCGGGCAAATCGCAGCAACTCTCCTGCGAGGGTCCGGATGCCGGTGTCAGCAAGGAGGTCGCTCCGGTGGTGGTCATCGCCCGCACTCAGCAAGGGCTCCGGTTTCCTGGAACCGCAACGGACGACCCTGACGACCGATGCCAGCACCACGGGCTGGGGGGCCCACACCGACTCTCTTGTCGCCCAGGGTACATGGTCCAGGACGGAACAGGTTCTGCCAATCAACCTGTTAGAGCTCAGAGCAGTTCGGTTGGCCCTGGAACACTTTCAACCGCACCTGACGGGCCGTCACGTCCTCGTCCTCACGGACAACGTGACGACGAAAGCGCATATAAATCGTCAGGGGGGCACCATCTCCAAAGCCCTCATGAACGAGGCAATGCTTCTGGGACTTTGGGCGGAGCGACACCTGCCTTCAATCAGGGCAGAACACATTTCAGGGGTCAACAACACCACGGCGGACTGGCTCAGCCGGAATGCCATCAATCCGGCAGAGTGGTCCTTACATCCGGACCTTTTTCGAGAGATCGCCGACCGCTTCGGCCCTCCGACCGTAGATCTCTTTGCGACACCGGAGAACGCCAAGCTCCCCAGGTTCGTAACCAGATTCCGGACTCCGGGAGCAGAGGATACGGACGCTCTGCGCTGCCCGTGGCCACAGGAACTCTTATATGCCTTCCCACCTTTCCCGTTGATCCCCAAGGTCATACGGAGGGTGATATTACTGAAAGCGGAGATAATCCTCCTCGCCCCACATTGGCCCAGGAGGACTTGGTTCGCGGACCTTATGTCCCTGTCCGCATCACCTCCCTGGCGGATCCCGCCGACAGAGTGGTCGCTTGCCCAGGGGTCAGTGCATCATCCAGAGCCGCACTGGCTACAACTGACCGCCTGGCGCTTGAGCGGATCACTCTGCAACACCGCCTAGTTCCGGACAATATCTCTTCAATCATGTTGGCCTCTAGGCGGCCGTCGACGGAGCGGATCTATTCCACCACCTGGCGCGCCTTTTGTGGCTGGTGTGCGCAGGTGGGATACTCACCAGTCGACCTATCCATCATCAACGTCATCCAGTTCTTACGGCAGGGTCTTGCCAAGGGCCTCGCTCCCAACACCCTGCGCAGGCAGGTGGCAGCGCTTTCGACTGTGTTGTCCTGCCCGCACCTGGATTCGCTCTCCGCTCACCCGCTATTGAGACAATTCCTGAAAGGGGTCACTAATCTTTGTCCACCAGTGGTGCACCGCTTCCCCACATGGGACCTGTCCAAAGTTCTCTCCGCCCTGACTGTAGCCCCCTTCGAACCCTTGGACACTATTCCATTGGCGCATCTGTCCTTTAAGGTTGCCTTCCTCGTGGCCGTCACCTCCGCGCGGCGGATATCTGAACTCGCAGCCCTGTCTGTACGCGAGGACCTGTGCGCCTTTCACAGCGACAGGGTGGTTCTTCGCCTGGACCCGGCATTTGTGCCCAAGGTGAATACTCACTTTCATAGAGCGCAGGAAGTCATCTTGCCCACATTTTTTCAAAATCCGGTCTCCGACTCTGAACGTGCTTGGCACATGCTAGATGTCAAGCGCGCTCTAGACATCTATCTCAAACGTACAGCTTCTCTTCGGCGCACAGAGTCTCTTTTTGTGACATTTCGTCTCTCTAACCAGGGTCGTAAGGCATCCTCTGCAACGATCGGACGTTGGATCCGTGCGGCCATTTCCTTGGCCTACAAACATATGTCCTTGCCCCGACCGTCGGGTCTCACAGCCCATTCCACCTGTAGCGCTGCAACGTCCGCGGCATGGAATGCTAGGGCTTCCATCGCCGAGGTGTGTAGGGCGGCCACCTGGTCCTCCCTGACTCCCTTCGTCCGACATTACAAGTTGGACGCCTATGCCTCGGAGGAGACCGATTTCGGCAGGCGGGTGTTGGGGGCAGGGCTGCCACTGGACGATCCTCCCAGCCAGGACGAATGACCCACCCAGGGACGCCTGCTTTGGTATGTCCCATTCCTTGGAGGCTGGCTCCGCCCACTATGGAGAAGGGACGTTGGTACTCACCTGTGAGACGTCCTTTCTCGTAGGGCGGAGCTAGCCTCCAAGTCCCTCCCACGTCTGGGGCTGGCTGGAAGTTCTGGTCCATGGTTGTACATAATTATTCATTGTCTGGTCTGTGATCCTTCACATATACATAGTTCTATTTTCTCTGGTAATTCTCTGTATATAGTTAATAAATTCTTGTTGTTTTTCGGAGAAGCAGATTGAGTCTGACTTTGTCCCTCGATTAAAAGAGGGGGTGCCAATCTAGGATGGCACTATTTATACCTTTTTTAAGACTCGGTCCTATTGGCTAGAGGGCAGATTTAACCCATTCCTTGGAGGCTAGCTCTGCCCTACGAGAAAGGACGTCTCACAGGTGAGTACCAACGTCCCTTTCAATTGGAGAGGCCCACAGATTCTTAGAAGGACAGTTTTATTTATTTATTTATTTATTTATTTATTTATTTATTTATTTATTTATTTATTTATTTATTTATTTATTTATTTATTTATTTATTTATTTATTTATTTATTTATTTATTTATTTATTTAAATTTATATGCCGCCCAACTCCCAAAGGACTCTGGGCGGCTATGATAAAATGATAAAGTCTTGATAAAATGTTAGCACACAATGAATTTATTTCACATTATGGGAAATGTCTTCAGCTACTTTTGATTATTTGGGGGGGACTACAAAGGAAAGCCATACTGATTGCTTCACCTTGACCTTTACAGATCAGTAGATCATTGACCAGTTCTTCCAGGAGGTCACTGAGTTCTCAAAATTCAAAAAGGCAATGGAACTCATCCACAAAGTTGGATAACCTTTTAAAAAGAAGAACATTTGTTACTCAACAGAGGAGAGATAGTATATTAAGTAAAAATGCCCCTTCACCAGAGCAAGGAATTCAGCACAAGCTTCATGCTTGGTGAAGAAATCAATATAAAGAAAGATAATAATTAATATTTTTTCCTGTACTGTGTCAGCAAGGTTGCATGCTTTAGATGACCTTCTGTTGTATTAACTTCCATATAACATGTTATTTTGTATTAACTTCCATATAACATGTTAATTTGTATTAACTTCCATATAACATGTTAATTTTCTCCACGAGTCCCAAGATTTTAATGAATGCACATATATGTATTCAGTGTGGTACAAGCAGCAGAAATCTGTATCAAATAAAAGGGATATGTTCTTTTATTTTCAGCTGTCATTATAGTAAATAATTGCATCCTCATCGTTACAATATGATATATGTGAGAACAGCAGCATGTATCAGAGCACTTCCAGGTTTATTCTCATTCATTATGAAAAAAAAATTGTAAGTATTTGTGAGTGTGGTTTGAAGGTTAAAGAGAAATCTTTAAACCTGGTTATTAGTTTATCTAAGCCTAGCATTATTTTAGTTTCTGAAAAGTTTGCACAGGCTAAAACACTCCTAGTGGGTTTTATTACAAAAGTGAAACTAATCTTCAACTACTTGTACATGACTTCATTGCTTGTCCTTTATAGACCCAGAAAACAGTGAAGATCTTCTCAAACTCGAGGTGGCGCAGTAGTTAGAGTGCAGTACTGCAGGCTACTTTAGCTGACTGTGATCAGCAGTTCAGCTGTTCAAATCTCACCGGCTCAGGGTTGACTCAGCCTTCCATCCTTCCAAGGTAGGTAAAATGAGGACCCAGATTGTTGGGGGCAATATAAATATACATTGCTTAATGGTGTAAACCGCTTAGAGAGTGCTTACACTGTGAGGTGGTATATAAATCTCACTAATTTTTCCTCTGTAACAATGTTTTTAGGGTAAGTACATGGGCTTGTTGTTTAATAAGTGCAGGAGCACGTATTATTACAAATATAATTACCCTGCTTTTTCCACTCCCCCCCCCTTTTATCAATATGCTTTCCAATAAATGTAAAATGGAGACAACTTTCAGCAAACAATTGTATTAACCTTCCCATATCTGGGGCCTTCCAAGTATGTCTGTCTATTACAAATTAATATGTTCTGGGTGTGTATATGAGAAAGGTCTATGACGATTTGCCACAGCCAACTTGCCATGGCTAACTCACCATGGCCAACTTGCCACGGTCAATTCACCGTGGAACAACTAGTCACAGCCAACTTGCTGCGGGACAAGAGTTAAACTTACATCAAACAAATAGTGGAATAGAATCATTAAAGGAACGATCTAAAAGGAGGGATAGAATGAAATGTGAATTGCAAAAATTAAAATATTTTTTTAAAAATTTAAAATAATTAAATAGACTTGTTAAATTGTCCCACATTAATTGTCTCCTGGCAAGTTGGCTGTAGCAAATTCTGTGGCTGTGCAATGAGTTGGTTGTGCAATGAGTTGGCCATGGTGAGTTGGCTGCAACGAGTTGGCTGTGGCAAGTTGCCCCATTCAGACATGAGAAAGAGAGATGAAGAACATTCCTAAGGGTTTTGAAGCAAGTTTTATAGCTAGATCTGGAAGGAGTTTATGTGGAGGAAACTCATTATAGTGATTGTCAAGGCTAGCTAACTGTTTCTTAACTATATTCTATATGAGTCAAATGGAAAGTCAAGTAGTATATGTCCCATATGCGGATCTGCAAGGAAGAGAGAAGAATGTGAAGCTGGCCATCTAAATCAAGGCCAGGCAAAATGATAGACAAACAGGAAACATATCCATACATCCTTAAATCTCTACCTCCTCTTTCTCAGTAGGTGATAAGACATTGAAAAGTCAGTGCCATTGGATTCACTCCTCCAACACTGATTACATGTCCTATCATCCTCTGTTGTGTTGTGAAGGTTAGTCTATTTCAGTGATGCCGAATCTTTTTTGGTTCTCATGCCTAAAGGGTGTGTGTGTGCATGCTAGTGCATGCGCACATACCCACACCCATTCCCTCCCCCCATGCATGTGCACCCCTGCTGCCCCCTGCGCATGCACACAACCCTCCTGCCCCCGCGCATGTGCACAGGCCTCACTGAAGCATGGGATGGTGAAAAAACAGCCAAATGGGCAAACCATAAGTTCGGAAAAATGGACTTCTGGTTTGCCTGTTGTGCTGTTTTTCACACTCCGGAGGCTTCAGGAAAGCTTCCTGATGCCCCGGAGTGCAAAAAACGGCCCAACAGGCAAACCGGAAGTCCAATTTTCTGGTTTGCCCATTGGGCTGTTTTTTGCACTCCAGGGCTTCAGGAAGCTTCCCTGAAGCTTCCAGAGTGCGAAAAACAGCACAACGGGCAAACGGACGTTCATTTTTCCAAACTTTCGGTTTGCCCGTTGGACCATTTTTTGCACTCTGGGGCTTCAAGAGAAGCTTCCCTGAAGCCTCCGGAGGGCAAAACGGCCTTCCCCAAGACCGAAAATCAGCTGGCCAGCACGCGCATGCGTGCTGGAGCTGACATAGGGCAAAGTCTCACATGCCCTCTGATATGGCTCCGCGTGCCACCTGTGGCACACGTGCCATAGGTTCACCATCACTGGTCTATTTGATCTCTGTTTTGGATTAGAGTTGTGAATCTATCCTGGTTCTCCATTTTGTACTGCAGTAGTTCTTATGTCTACTATGCTCTTTTGAGTGCTTATCATCTTTAAAACGGTGAGAACTTCCTCACCCCAGACCGGAGTAACTAGAGGAGAATGGAGCCCTGTGCTTTCTAAAATAACAATATCATGTAAATTGTCTCTGCTGTCTGCAGGCATTAGCAGCTCTCTTTTTCTGACCCCTGTTATCTAGCCATTTTCTGCCTTGTCCTATATTTTGTCCATATGCTGGAATTTGAGACAACATTCACCATTTGCTAAGTATAAGAAATGGTTTTAATGCCATACACTGACACCTGAATCCTATCAATTTTTTTTCTCTGTTTCATTTCTACCAGTAACCAGCCAATTGGTTTGTGCAAGCAATTCAGGGGAAAAAAATGTAATCGAGGGTCCTCTTTTCAGAAAGGTACTTTTATCCAATTGTTTTTATCTCGGGAAATACAGCTCTGAGGTCTGTTTCAAAAGATGTCCTTCAGCAGGCGGTGTGAATTGCAGAATCAGTCACACAAATGGCCCACCATATATAAAAATAACCAATATATCAAGTGAGCTGGAGCCAAGCAGCAGTTAAAATAACTCCTAGATCACTAATGCTAAGCTCACAATGCAGCTCAACAGACAGATGTGTTCTTGAAATGAAAAGCATAGGCTGTGGTTTTTTTTTTCCTTTCCTTTTTTTAAGCTTGATTTATATTAGGGCTTCATTTTTTATTCAAGATAGGAAGCATTTTTTAAAACACATGCTGAAAATTGTAAAAAGATTGCCTTAACTGTACGAAATTCAAAGTAACCATAAAATGGATAGGGTGATATTTCTGTCTCTTAACGACAAAAAAATGTTAAAATAATATTTGGGTTACAAAGTACACACACACACACTTGAAGTTGCCCCCCCCCGTAAGCTCAGACAGAATCTAAGAATCAGCATTTTAATATATATATATTGTGCCAAAAAGTTTATTTGAAGAAGAAATGTAAGAATGCCATTTTCTAATTAGCTGAAATCATTACATTTCTTTTCTGACATGGAAATAATTTGATGAAGAAAGTATACATGTGTACAGTATAGAGGTAGTCTTCAACTTACTATCAGTTGCTTAGCAACCATTCAAAGTGATGAAGGAGTTATCTGGTAGTATCCTCTTCTGAAGTTCTGATTGTCTCTGATGAGGTCCCCACAATCACATGACTGCATATTGGGTGCTTGGCAACTGGCTGTTTGCAGCATCCCACATCATGAGACCATGATTTATGAAGGTTTTGCTGAAAACTGGCATTTATTTTGGCAAAACCAGTCCATAACAAACCCTTGGTTTGTTTGCTTTACAATCACAGGTTTTATTTTAAACCACAGTCTTCGTGGTTCGCACTAGCACTTAGACTTATATACCGCTTCACAGGGCTTTACAGCCCTCTCTAAGCAGTTTACAGAGTCAGCATATTGCCCCCAACAATCTGGGTCCTCATTTTGCCCACCTCAGAAGGATGGAAGGCTGAGTCAACCTTGAGCCTGGTGAGATTCAAACTGCCAAATTGCAGTCAGCTGGCAGTCAGCAGTACTGCATTCTAACCACTGCCCCACCGTGGCTCTCCGTTTTATGATCACAGTATTCATTTTATGACAGTGGCATTTGCTTAGTGACCATCACAAGAAAGGTCATAGATTTGAGTTGATCACATGGGTGACCCATTTTATGGTCATTATGACTTGTGATTTATGACTGTGTTGGTCAGGCTCCATTATGGTTGTAAGCGGAGGACTACCTATAGATTTTCATGATAAAGCAAAGTATGAATTGAGTTCCTATAAGCACTATGGTGACCTGATATTTTGTTGGGTAGCAAGACATTTTTGTGTGAGTGGAATTGCTGCTGGATGCTGGATATACTAGACTAGACTAGACTAGACTAGACTAGACTAGACTAGAATACAATTAGAATAGAATAGAATAGAATAGAATAGAATAGAATAGAATAGAATAGAATAGAATAGAATAGAATAGAATAGAATAGAATAGAATAGAATAGATTGTCATAGCCACATAGCTCCAAATTCAACCAGGTACTCTGCAAAGACATGATTTCTTTAATTATCCCTTTTATTTTCTTTTGAACTATCCTTTATATATTGTACTAGGGGTGGGTTCCTTCCCAGTTCGGACCGGTTCGCCTGAACTGGTAGCGAGCGACCTGCTGTTGACGTCAAGATGACATCACTGAACCGGATCGGTCGGTGCCAGTTCGTGGGAACTGCCATCTCTTTTTTGAATTTTTTTTGAATTTTTTTCCTTCTGAGCATGCGCAGAAGCCAAGTTCCAGCACTGTGCATGCGGTCGCCATTTTTTTGGGCTTTATTTTTATTACCCCTCCCCAGATTTTTCATTATTGCGCATGCGTACACAGTGCACTCACGCACCCACGAGGTGCGCCCACACGGCACGGGAGGGAGCGAACCAGCAGCGAGGTAAGTTGGAACCCACCCCTGTATTGTACCATTGCACTTGCTTATACTGAACCCTAGTTGTCATTTTAAGGCCCATTTTCCCTCTTATTCTCTTGGAGATTTTAATTCTTCTTCTTGTTTTTAGCAAACAAATAATGACAGGTCATTAGCAACAATGATTTCTTTCTGGTCATGCAAGAAGATAATTGACAAACAAGTTAATCAGTTCAGACCCTGATCCTTGAGGAAACTTAGGACATATCTTTCAGTTGTAACAATAATTCCATTTCAAACAATCATTGAATTATGAGGTCAGGAGTGAATATTTAGGCCCCCAAAGCCAGCCCTTGCTTCATGTAGAAATTCAGATTCAAGGTTTTCTAGGATATGACTGTGTTGGCTCAATGCAGGAGACCCCATTACTTTTCTTGCTAGTTAATTACACAGTTTAACAGTTCTTTACTCTTGGAAAATTTCCCCAGCCAGGATATAACTTTAAACTCTGCTTGGACTTCTGTGATGATAGAGGGCAACCCTTCGTATGAATATTTGGCAAATGCTATTACATCTCTAATCAGTTATTTCTTCTGAAGGAGAACATTTCCAGAGATCCTTTTATTTCCTTTCACATAATTTCAATTTTTAATTTTCTGACCTTCCTGATTATCTTTCTCCACCAGATCTGGACAAAATATTCAAGGTGCTGGTTGGAATAATGTGTAATTCTTTATAAATAATTTGTAATTCTTTATGAATTACAAACTATATTTCTGTTAATATTTCCTAAAATTTCATTAGGTCTCCCTTCTCTTTCCCCCCTCCTAACAGATATTATACATAGAAATATCAAAATGTAACAAAATAAATAAATTCCACTATTCAGACAAAAAGTTATATAAAAGCCCAATAGAATAGCAGTCATGACAACAGCAAGTGCTGCCCTTGAAGAGTTTCCAGAAATATTTAGCTAGTGCAAAATGCAGCAGCTCAGGCAGTTATGTGAGCTCCTAGAATGGCACATGTCCATTTAGCTGCCCTTGTTGTCATTTTGCTTCTCTGTCTAATTCAGTGTGTTGGTTTTGACCTTTAAAGCCCTTCATGGCATGGGATCAGGTTATGTGAGAGACCATGTCTCACTGATTATATCTGTGTATTACGCAGAAAAAGCCTGCTGCAGAAGGTCCCATCCCAGGAGGAAGGAATTACACCTGGTGGGCTCCAGCGTGTGAGTTTTCTCGGCTGTGGCACCACTTTATGGAATTTTCTCCACCCTGAGTGAAGTTAGCTCTATCTCTTTCAACATTCCACAAGACCCTCAGGACCTGATTTTGCCATTAGGCGTCATCTCTTGTTCATGTGCTTCTCTATAGATTTTAATGACTGTTTTTATATATTTATTGTTTTTCTTTTTTAATTAACTGTTGTATAATGCCCAGAATCATGCTTTTGTGAGATGGGTGGCCTTACAATATGATGGATGGATAGATGGATAGAATAGATAGATAGATAGATAGATAGATAGATAGATAGATAGATAGATAGATAGATAGATAGATAGATAGATAGATAGATAGATAGATAGATGATAGATAGATAGATGATAGATAGATAGATAGATAGATAGATAGATAGATAGATAGATAGATAGATAGATAGATGATTGATTGATTGATTGATTGATTGATTGATTGATTGATTGATTGATCGATCGATCGATCGATAGATAGAATGAATATATAGATTTAGATAGATAAAATTGCCTTTATTAATCAGCATGTGACAAGAGAAGGTCACCGTATCACTAACCAAACATTGTATTCCCAAACACTGGTTGATTAATCTGAAGTTCTATATAATTTCCTAGTCAATTACACTTCCACCATGGCTAAGATACAAGAAAAAGACTTTCCAACTTAATTGTTGTAATTAATAGCCAGAATGATATAAGAGAACTTATATGCAAAGCTGTTTAGAATTTAAAGAAAGGCAACATTTTGAATTGTGGCAGAAACAAACTGATCATAAAATAAATATTTCCAGAAAGGAGTAATACAATTCAGTACCTACTACATCTGGGATAAATTATACTTTCCAAGAATAACATGATAGTTAATCCACCTACATGCAACCACAGCACATTCATTCTCCTTAGGAATGAACATATCTTTCCTGTAGCATATTACTTAAAATCAGGGGCGGGTTGCTCGCTTACTGATGCCAGTGCGCTGCGCGCGCATCTCCACGTTTTGGGAGTGCCGCCCCCTCACACGATTTTGCTTCTGTGCATGTGCGGAAGCAAAATCTCGCCAAAATCTTGTGAGGGGACGTGCGCCAGCGTGAGATTTTGGCACGATTTTGCTTCCACGCATGCTCTGGAGCAGCTCCGGAGCGGTCGCATGCAAATTGCGCAATTGGCCGCTCCCTACCGGAGCTATGCATTGGACAGCTCTGGCAGGAACCCACCACTGCTTAAAATCCACATAAACCTTAAGCCCTGGTATAGTGCCTAGATGTGGTTTGTAATAAGAAGAAATATAGTTGCTATTGTTGTCAGGAATCATCAATGTATGAGCTCTTCAAATATGAAGTTGGTAAACAGACAAAGAGAGAGACTAAATGGAACCTGATGAAATTTTTATTGATTAATAAAGAACATATTCCTACATATTTTCTCATTTAGATATACATTCATCCACACAGAGACAACTTTGCAAAGGCTTTCAAGGAGATGCACTGAGCTTGCCACAGGATGCAGCTGCTTGCTTAAAGGATGTTTATTTATGCCAGTGTGGCTTGGGAAGCAAGATATGCCACAAACATCCACTAGATGGTGGTTTTGCTCTGTGAATGAAGCATCAGCTTGGAACTTTAGACAAATCAGTCATGGAGGCCAAGGTATTCTGAGTACACTGTAATAATTATCCAAGTTAATATTTCCCTTTGTCGGATAAAGAAGGGGTAGTTTCTGAAGTCTCCAAAATAAATCCAATAGGATTAAAGTAAGGTTTAAAGTTATTCTCAATTAATTTTGGTTTTGCTCCTGTTCTTCTGAAAAGAACCCAAGGCAGTTTATGTTGCAATCAAGATCAAATGGACTTATTCAAATTTATTTATTTATTTATTTATTTATTTATTTATTTATTTATTTATTTATTTATTTATTTATTTATTTATTTATTTATTTATTTATTATTCATTCAAACATGTACAAAATAGCAGGAATAGGTATAAACATAAACATAAGCAAAGTAAGTAAGTACAGATAAAGGGAGACAGTAAGACAGGGACGGCAGGCACCCTGGTGCGCTTATGCAAATGCTTTGCTGTCTCATATCTGATATGAGAAGTGTATAGATCAGTGATGGAAGGGGTAGCACAGGTGGCACGAAGAGCCATATCTGAGGGCACGTGAGGCGTTGCCCTATGTCAGCTCCAGCACTCATGCGCGCGCTGGCCAACTAATTTTTGGACTTCTTTTCAGCCATTTTTGCTCTCCCCAGGAAAGCCTCCTGAAGCCTGGGGATGGCAAAAAACGACCAATGGGCCAACCAGAAGTCCGAAACTTCCGGTTGGCCCATTGGGCCATTTTTCGCCATCCCCAGGCTTCAGAAGGCTTTCCTAAACCCTGGGGAGAGCGAAAAACAATGGGCATACTGAAAGCTTGGAGACTTCAGTGAGGCCTGTGCACATGCATGTGAGGTGGAGCACGTGGGGGGGGGAGGGCATTGCATTATGGTTATGGGCACATGTGCATGCACTATTGCGCATGTGCACACCCTTTTGGCACCTGAGCCAAAAAAGATTCACCATCACTGGTATAGATCTTCATATGTGAAGAAAAAAACTGCTTGACATGTAATAATACTCACATAGTGTTGGTTGTTGCTCCTTAAAGCAGCTGCATCTTTTGTTGGAGGGGACTGCATATATGCCCTCTCTAAGTGTAGTGTGATAGGTGAAAAGCCATAGTGCTATTACCAATAAAGGATAATATTTGTATTTGTACTTGTATTTGTTTATTTGTCAAGCATATATGATTATAAGCAAAGTATAAACAGTAAAACATGATTGAATATATATGTAATAGTACAAGCATGAATAGGAGTAAAAGAGGTATGAATATATGGGTACATTAGGACAGGAACAGTAGGCACGATTGTGCGCTTATGCATGCCCCTTACCGACCTCTTAGGAATGGGGTGAGGTCGATGGTAGATAATCCAAGGTTGAAGTTTTTGGGGTTTGGGGAAGAAACTACTGAGTCAGGTAAAGTGTTCCAGGCATTAACCACTCTGTTGTTGAAGTCGAATTTTTTGCAATCAAGTTTGGAGCGGTTTACATTAAGTTTGTATCTATTGTGAGCTTGTGTATTATTGCGGTTGAAGCTGAAGTAGTTGTTAACAGGTAGGAGGACATTGTGGCAGATAATTTTGTGAGCTACAATTAGGTCAGATTGAAGGCGGCGTAGTTCTAAATTTTCAAGTCCCAAAATTTCAAGTCTGGTTTCATAAGGTATTCTGTTGTGAACAGAGGAATGTAATACTCTTCTTGTGAAGTATCTCTGGACATTCTCAATTGTGTTAATGTCTGATATGTAGCGTGATTTCCAGACAGATGAGCTGTAATCAAGGATCGGTCTAGCAAATGTTTTGAATGCTCTGGTTAAGAGTACAATGTTACAGAGAAGAAGCTACGGAAGATTAGGTTTCTAGCTCAGGGTTGAAATGAGGGGTCCTTGGCGCTCTCTGAGCTTTCTTGCTTTCTTGCAGACATTTCACTACCGTAACATCATCAGTGCTAGTAAGGAGTGCTATTTGCAGTCAGTTTATATTCTGGTATCTTGCCAGTTGGTGTGAGTGTGGTTGGGGATGGTTTTAGAGATTCTTTGGTTGGGCTGTTTGCTGATGGCTCTATGGCAGTTTCTCAATTGGGGTATTGCTTACTTGATTGTTGGTCTGAAGTTAACCTTGGAATTAATCTATGTTGATCTGAGTGCTGATTACTGGTGGAGAGATGCTGGTGTCTTTTTCTCTTTTGGGCTGGTTGATTGTCTCTTTTGCATAGTCTATAGATGTTGTTAATGTCGATGTGTCTATTGATGGCTGATTTGTCAGAGTTCCAGGCGTCTAGAAATTCCCTGGCATTTTTCGACTTGGCCTGGTCTAGGATGGTCACATTTTCTCAATTGAAACTATGGTGAAATCTGTCTATATGTTGTGAAATTAAAGAATTAAAGGTGCTACCTTTAATTCCATTCTCTTTGGAATTTGAAATGCTTGCATGGTCCTATCCTTTATAGTAACTCCTTTCCCTCTGGAAAAAAAAAATGATGTTGATGTCAATCTCTGAAAATGTCTTATATTTTGCAGGAATGCTCCTGAGATTGTAGCAGGCATTTTAATCTCACCTGTATATACTATCCAGAGGCCATGGTTCTTTGTATATATTTATAATTCATAAACCCACTAACCTACCAAGACAATATTTCTCAATAAATGTGCATTAATTGTGCTATGAATTATTTAGAATTGAGTTCTTTAAAGGACATCTTCATCCAATTGAAGCTAACTTGGAGGCCTCTTTTCAGATCACTTTATTTTCTGAGTTAAGACAATTATGATATAGATGGAGCCTTCTCTGTTCTAGTGTCCTAACTTACATTTTATCTCTACAGAGATTTTTGACTGGGATAACATTTGTATAAGAGTGCATGAGATGATTTTGCCCCCTTACAAAGCCCTCTTAAATCTCTTGTTTTATTGTACATTTGTTGTTTTATTGGTTTTTGGTGATTGGGAGTTTGTTGATGCTTTCTCATAAAATGGCTGCAATGAGAGGAAATTTCCCCTTAACAGTGGCTGCTCTAGTACATCTGACCATTTACAAACACCCATTTTTCCAGAATGTAAACTGGTAAAGTTAAAAAATATCAGTATATTTTGAATGGAAAAAGAGGAAGGCACGGAACAGAGCAACAAATTTATAATATATTCAAGTTTCAAAATTCTAACCCAACAATAGATAAATTTTCTATATAATTGTATAAAACAGTTATTACCATTCAGGATGGATGTTTGTTGGAGTGAATAATGTTGATTCAGGAAAAAGAACAGAAGAAAAAGCAATGAACATTGCTGCAACCATCAATCGTTCCCTTAAAACCTGTGGGAACAACACTATGAAAAACTATACCTTCTGGGTTTTTCTAGTTTAAAAAAAGATTCTATTAAAGCTGAAATGTTTACTGAAATAAGCAAAAAATAACAATAACAATAAAAAAAACCAATCATGCTGCCAAAGAATTGTTTAACTGATGAATGTTGGCAGCACAATCTAGGGGTTTGTGCATCCTGTAAATGGGGTCCATGAATTTCATATCTATGCTAAGATTTGCAGGAGAAATATTAGAGGAAGAGGCTACATACATTCAGTGACATTTGCTTACTAGCTACTTCACAGTCAATAATTCTTCAGGGTTTAGACCAGTGGTGGGTTGCTATTGGTTCTCAATAGCGAGCCAGTAGCGGTGCAGCAAGCCAGTAGCAGTGCAGCAAGAGGCTCCACCCACCCACCCACCTGGACGTCATCAAAAAAGCTCTGCGCATGCGCAGAAGCTTCTGTGCAATGGCAGAAGTGTTGCGTGTGCCCGCACACTGCCATTTCCAAACCGGTAGCAAAGGTAAATGGTTTAGACCCCAAGTATGAAAAAGAAATTAGGCCTGTGGGTTACTGGGACATTATAGTTTTCCTCATTTGTCATACAGTTTAAATATCCACAAATGTTGTCATAATTACAGGGAAAAAGCTCTAGGGCAACTGCCTAGACACTAAATGTACTTAAAAATGTTATTCTTCTATGAGCCCACAGATAGAAGTATCAAATATAAGTAAGATTTATTTTGTCCAGTTGAACAAACTCTTAGCATTGTTCATTCTATTTTTTATGGTTCTTGGTGAGAATAGTTGGAAAATAGTTCACTAGATGGTGTTCTTTCTTCAGATTAAGTTAATGTTCTTTCTGATTATTAGTAAGCCATTCACTGGTAAAAAATATTTTATTATAAAGTAACCTATTGAAAATTTGTTTATGGGATTCCACAGAGATAGCATGTGTTCAGAACTCCGGTGATACTTTTGGAAAAGACAAATGTTGCAAATGTTGCTAACTGTTATAAATTCAAGGAATTTTTCCAACTGAAGAAATAATGAAGTGAAATAGTAAATTATAATACAACATATTCTATCTATACATAATATAGCATCAGGCTGTATATATATTATACAGTACATAAAAAAATTCATTCTCAGCCTCTAAGGGTGGTATGTGTCTTCCTCAATCTCAAATTCTGAACCAGAAGCTTGGAAGTTTGAGGGTTCTGCACAGTATCTTAGCTGTCCCTACTACTGCACTCTTCTAGATAGAGAGCCCTGATGTTGTGTCTGGGCTCTGTTGGAGCCACTCTCCCAGTTTAGGAATCACAGTCCCGAGTTCTCCTACCACTGCTGGGACCACTTTGGCCTTTACTTTCTACATTCTTTCCAGTTCCTCCTTCAGTTCCTGGTACTTCTCTAGTTTCTCATAGTCTTTCTTCCTAATTTTGCTATTATTTGGCACCGCTACATCTATCACCAAAGGTATCTTCTAGTTCTTGTCTGTTACCACAATCTCTCTGTCTCTGTCTCTGTCTCTGTCTCTGTCTCTGTCTCTGTCTCTGTCTCTGTCTCTGTCTCTCTCTCTCTCTCTCTCTCTCTCATATCTATTGCAGTTACCTTATTTGTGTGTGTGTGTGTATGTGTGTGCGCACATTGTGGGTTAGTGCACTCCCTATATATACACACAATACATATATGCACAAACAAATAATGTAACTGCAATAGATATAACACACACACACACACACACACACACTCACACACACACACGAACAGGTTTAAGAAAATTATGCAAAATTAATTTTTTTAATAAGGGGAGTGCATTAACCCACAATCTGTTATTGGACTCTTCAATTTCAGCAAAGATAATTTCAATGATAGTCTCTTAAATTCTTTACTTCCCATTAGGATAATTGGGACGGCTCTTTTTTCCTATAACAGAAACGGACTAAGTTGAAAAAAACAAGGCAAAAGAAAGACACACCAAAAAAACATACCTGCCAAATTCTGGGCAAGAAGACATTTACATTTAAATAGCTTGGTCAAAAAAGGACATTTTTTTCCTTGTGAGTGATTCAACCTGTCAACTTTTGAATTGAGATAGATACCCTTATCTCTTTAGGATTTTGTAGCAATTACTGCAAAGACTCAGTGGTCAGTGTTAAAAACTAGTGATTAGCCTATTTTATACAGTATATGTCCTGAGATGCAGCAACATCAGTAGGAATGCATTGAATTAAATAAGAAAATTAAACTCACTTACTGGCTAATTTCCATGGGCCCAGACATGCTTGATTTTTGGTTTTCACCTAATTAAAAGTAAAAGTTTTCCCTTCAACCCCAAACAATCAGTCACATGGCCCAATCAAAACAGCGTCCGCTGGTCTGGTGACATCACTCCTCCTTCGTCCGGCCAGGTGTGAGAACGTCCTTGGTTTGTCTGTCTGTCTGTCTGTCTGTCTGTCTGTCTGTCTGTCTGTCTGTCTGTCTGTCTGTCTGTCTGTCTGTCTGTCTGTCTGTCTGTCTGTCTGTCTGTCTGTCTGTCTGTCTATCTATCTATCTATCTATCTATCTATCTATCTATCTATCTATCTATCTATTTATTCAGATATAAGTATAAACATAACTATGGATACATGAAATGGATACGGATAAAAGTGAACATTAGGACAGGGACGGTAGGCACGCTGGTGCACTTATGCATGCCCCTTAAGGACCTCTTAGGAATGGGGTGAGGTCGACAGTTGACAGTAAAGTTTTGGGGTTTGGGGAAGAAACCACAGAGTCAGGTAGTGCATTCCAGGAATTAATGACTCTGTTACTGCAGTCGTATTTTCTGCAATCAAGTTTGGTGCGGTTTACCATAAGTGTGTATCTATTATGTGTATTGTTGTGGTTGAAGCTGAAGTATTCATTGACAGGTGAATGGTTCCCAGGGGAAAGTGTTTTATTTTGACTACACAAACCCAGCTATCTCTAATCTCCCCTCCCTATCCCTTATTCCAGTGTGGCAACACTGAAGCTCCAAGATGGCTTCAGCCAGGTCAGCTTTATAGTTGACACTAACCCATGCTTAGGTTTCTAAATTAACTGAGGTTCACCATGTATGTTATCATGGCAGAACAATAAGGAAAATGAAAAACAGGAGGAGTTTGATTTTATCTTGATTTCTCAGGAAATTAAAAAGCAATCCTACCCAGTCTGATCTAATACATAAACAGAAAGCTGTTTTCTTTCCAGGTCTCTCTTATAAAAATTCAATTGCATTCCAGATTTCCCCATTTGTATTTTAACGTACTCATCTGGGTTACTGGTGCTAGATCAGTCTGTCAATTTCACTTTTATATTCCAATATAAAAATCTTTGCATCTCCTATTATAGAAGAATTTACAAATACTAGCATACGTTATTTTTTAAAGGTGAACCAAATTTGCACCCAACAGTACTAACCACATTTAGTATTCCTAACTTTAAAAAAAAATACTAATCCTATGTATTTATTGGACTAGGAGTGAAAAGAATCAGATTCTCATCCATACCCATATCATATGCATAGAAATTTATGAGATAACTTGGAACAAGCCATCTTTTTCTTAAGTCAGTTCTCTACTCCTGGTCCAATAGGAAGAGGAGCCATTATATCAGCAGCCTTGAGCTTCTGAATGAGAGGCAGGATATCAAACAAGAGGACTTAACTCAGATTTTCATAGCTAGCAAACCAAATCTCTCTGCTTTGATGGACAAATCTGGCAGTATCACTTTCTCCCACTTTCAGATTTTTGTTTCAAACAACAACAACAACAACAACAACAACAACAACAACAACAACAACAACAACCCTGAAAGCCTTTCTAAACAAATGCTTTCTATTTTTCTTGTGAAGAAATTTGGAAACATTCATACTTATACAAATCCAAATGATCAAAAAACAAAATCTTATCCATCTCAAGTGTGTATAAATTGGTTCCTTCCTTGCTTCTACTATAAAGCCAAATATTTCCAAACAGCATGAAGATGTTTGAATTATGAAAGTATCCTATACCCTATTGGGATAACATATCAAAACATGGGCAATGTTTTCTCCCAAGATGAAAGAAAAATTCTTGGCTTTGGAAGTAAAATGTGGATTCTCACTTCAGTCTTCTCTGCTAACCTTTGAAAACACTTTTTGAGGCTGAAAATCACATATTTTTATTTATGATCAGAGATAAAAAGCAAACATGAGTTAATAAAGATAATTATGTTCTGGAGGAATCATGCCATCTAAAACATCTGGCTGAATTATTTGTTGTCACATTTTCCCAGCACCTATAGAAAAATTGGCTTCTCTGATAGTTATATAATGATTTGCATTCAAAAGAGAATACTATAAGATTCTCCTAATCTACCCAGTTATTCCATCAATTAAACTTTAATATGGTTTTCATGCAAGTTCTTATAGCAGATAAGTATAATAAAATACAATTTATTGATTAATTTCACTACTTTCATATGGACAAATAGTTTTATCCAGGAGAGTTTTGTACATTTAGCTCTTAGAAATGCAGGTAGAAAAACATTATTTGTAGACAGTAAGGAAGATGACCTTGACAGAGGTACGTAAATGCTATTGCTTTGGCAAAAGGGACTAAGCGGTTTTTAAGTCCAGAACATCCAGAAAATGTTTGGAAGCTGCTCAGACAAACATTCCCCTAAGCCATGAATGATTGGAAATCCCTTATGGATTTTTTGCTGAAAATGGAAATAAGTGAACTTGTAATGTATGGTTTTCATGATTAGAAAGGGTAGAATATGAAAAGAAGGGAGCCCTGATATAATTGAGAGAGAAAGAGGATAAAATAATACTGTATTTATAATTGCTGTAAAGTAGCCACTTTTTTTGGTATCTTTATTGTCTTTTTTCTTTAATTTGCTTCCTATTGACTTACCACTTTTCTTTTACCTTGCTTTCCTTTTTCTTTAAATTTGTATTGTTTTTGCTTTCAAAAGAAAATTCTTTAATAAGAATTAATTCAACCTGACAATAGTTGAGCCTGATGATGATGATGATGATGATGATGATGATGATGATGATGATGATGAATGAGTATTTCAAGATAAATTGGTTGTCTCCTTCCCAGTTATCTTACAATTGTTGGCAAAATAAGAATATCACATAAAAGCAAGAATATGAAAATTATCTGACATTAATCAAATGTATTTTTTAAAAAATCCAATCAAACATTCATACTTTTCTCAAACCTTGTGGAATAGTTCTATAAATTCTCCAAGAGCAGTACTCTTAGTATGAATGCAGAGTCCTCTTCAGAAACATAAGACAGCAAGTCATCTATTTCATTGCAAGATTTTTATATCTTCCACTCCTTCATTTTATCCCTTTAACTAAAGGCATTTTCTTTCTGCCTCCAACATTGGCTGAGCCACAAAGATGGAGCTAAAGATCCTGACTTGCTCCATCAGGTATTAATCTTCCCTTCCTCTCTGGATATTTATCAATAATAGGTATTTGTTCAGTATTCTTAGAACAGGGGTGTCAAACTCAAGGCCTGTGGGCCAGATCCGGCCTGTGATGTGGTTAGAGCTGGCCTGTGGGGCTGCCAGGGAGATAGCGAAAGACTGGCCTCCAGATCTCAGCCCCGTCCCATGCCTCCAGGTACTGATCTATAACTTTATGGCTGCCATCCGGGCCAGAACACGATCAGCCTTAGGTCCCAAAGGAAGGATGGGAGGGGAGGGGAGGGAGGGAGGGAAGGAGGGAGAGAGATGGAAATGAGAAGGCGGGAGGCAGGGAAGCTGGCCACTCCCATCCCAGCCACATCCACCCCGCCCATGCCCATCCGAACCCCCCGAGGTCAACCACAATCCTGATGCAGCCCACAATGAAATTAAGTTTGTCACTCCTGTCTTAGAAGAACAATATTCACATGCTGAGAGTCACAATGACTTAGAATTTTTTTTTTGCTGGAGGTTATTTGCAAAGGTCTGTCCATCTTAATTCTGCGTTCTCAAATCATCAAAATGGCAAGGAAGTGGCATCCCTTTGTTCAGATTAATTGCAATTTTTTAAGTTGTTTGAATTGCTTAAAAAAGAAATACTGCATATTTGTATGATTTATCCATCCACGAAATCTTTAGCCACATTACTAAATATTGTCTTATAACAATGGAGCAATGAATATATTCTTTGGATTCTCCTAAATTAGCAAAGGGGCTGTATAGATTAATAGCACAGATTCTGGATCCTAGAGGTTCATTTCCCAATCTGGCACTTTCAATATGAGTCTAAACTGAAACTCCTAACATTTTCCGCCAATGGGCAAAAAATGGTTAGGAATTTTGGGCAATTCAGTTCCAGGAGAATCTAATGGTACCAGGCTAGGGAAGTTTGAAGTTTGCATAATCTACGTTTCCCTTCAAGAGATGCGTACACTCAGCAGAGTGAAAGCAATTTATTTTTAGTCATTGATCTGCCTTACACAATATAAAAGTTAAAAATAAAGATAAAACATAATGAAAGACAAGTAAAACGAAATTGAATTAAAAAGATTTATTGACGATCTCAAGTAAAACTTTTTAGCTCAAACTGCTTTGAACACTGAGACTATCAGCACTAAGTTTCAGAAAAGAGACTGTCATAAATATCGCTATAAATTAGCAAGAGTGTTAACAGTTGTTGTTATTATTAAACTTAGAACAATTAAAGTCAGAGTTTTCCTAGCGAGGTCCTACTGAATTTTGCTGGTTATTAAAGAAAATTTGTTAGCTCTATAAGACAGCTCATTGCTCTAAAACACTAAAATATAATTGTTGTGTCTTGGGATTTACATGTTAGCTGAGAAGTTTTCACACAGATCCGCTCTATTGATCACAAAAGGTAATCACTGATTGGTTCTTCCCAGTTGGGTCTCTCTATTTAAACTGCAGCCCCAGCTGGGGCTGTTGCTAAAGTTTGCTCACTGTAAATAATAAAGAGCTGAAGTCACTCAACCTGCCTCCTGAGTATCAGAACTCAACAATAATTGAGATAAAAATAGTCCGGATGGCCTTAGTGTTAATGAAGATAAGATAAATTTGTGTCATAAATTTTGATAGGAATGGCAGTAAAGAAACACATGGCCTATTGTTTCAAAACTCTTGACTTACAAAGTTGTCCTAAAGGTGATTTTTCAAAAGGCAACTGGACTTTGTTTTCCTTGAAGACATTTTGCTTCTCATCCAAGAAACTTCTGCAGTTCTGATGCTTCTTTATTGCCATTCTTGAAGTTTCTTCTATGAGAAGTGAAATGTCTTTAAGGAAAACAAAGTCCCACTGACTTTTGAAAAAGCATCTTTGGGACAACCATGACTTGGATGACTGAGAATCTCCATAGGGCCTTATAAAGTTATTCATTACATGGGATTTTCTGGACTTTCACTTCTAGGATCTCACTCACAACACAAGGCATTGCAACATGCAAACTTCAGAACACTTAGGAATTTTGGATGGGGATTAGATTCTGGTATCTAGCAGGCTTATGGCTGGTAACTTATTTACCTAAGACAGGATATGAAGCTGTTCTAACTGCAGCATCTGTCCACCACTGATCATCAGTACTGATTTGTCCACTCTGGCTTCCTAAGCAGGTATTTTCTTCATCCTGCAGTGCTCCATGTGTGCCCCTTCTACACGCAGCAGAAGAGGACAGCCATTCAAAACTGGAGTGTATCATTCTTCAGGCAAAGGTTTATGATAGCTCTGTATCTCAGCTAGAATCTTTAAACAAGTACATTCATCTATTTCCATTCTGTCACTTTTACGTATCTTCATTTATGACCTTTTTCCATCCTATTTCTGCATTATTTTTAAATGTCAAGAAAAATGCATCTAAAATGATCAAAGTTGACTATATATCCACGATTAGTTTAGTTTAGTTTAGTTTAGTTTAGTTTAGTTTAGTTTAGTTTAGTTTAGTTTAGTTTAGTTTAGTTTAGTTTAGTTTAGTTTAGTTTAGTTTAGTTTAGTTTAGTTTAGTTTAGACAAGGTGAGTAAGGGCAAATGAGACAGTGAGGAAATACATTCCACATGGTATTTTACACCATCCATTGAAACTGCACATTATTTCCTGTTAATCTAGTCAAAGCTATTTCAACGGAGCAAGAAAGTTCAGCATACCACTGGTTGGAAATACACAAAAGGCCACAATAAATGGTTGCCAACCAGAGTGGTTTAAAAAAAGAATTACAGAAATTTGTTGTGGTGTATAGGACTGCCAATGATTGCTAGTACTATAAATCAAGATGACTCTATATCACAAAGCACTAAGCAATGGCCTTTATTGGGAACTATTCCCTAGTTTCCAGACAGGTTCAGATACTGAGTAGGTAGTTATAAGAGGGAGAATTATGAATGCTCTTCCTGAACCCAAAGGCAGTTGTCCTCAGCCTCTCCTTCTGCTGGAGCAGAAAAATGATTTGGTTTTCAAAGAAAGGAGTAAATTCCAGTTGGGAGAGAAAGGATGGTAAAACACCATAAGCTTTTATCTGACTAATTTCATCTCTCAAAAAACTTGGACCGAATAGCAGTAATTACACTGTAAAAAAGAAAGGGATGTGCCTGGGGAGACATTACATACGGAAACAGTAAGCAATCCAAAGTTATAGAGATCTTTTTCATCCTAAAAATCCATCTGACTGGAATGCCATTCTATTCATGCTGAACTATTTTTTTATTGATCTGCACATCCTGGTTCTCATCTGCATATCTGCTGATCGTCTCTCACAATTCACAAGTTTGAATTCCTCAAATTTTCCTACTATTTATATCTTGCAATATATAATTAAATGTTATGTTCTGCAATATATGCTGGTTAATTTTGCCAGCTGTAAATATCTACCGAATGTGATAGAGTCTGTAACTCTTTTCTCCTACAGTAAATGAATGTCAATGTTCCTTTCCTAATTCTCATTGAAGTTATCGCATGTGGTTCCTCTGTGCTCATTAGAACAATTTTCAAAGCATATTTTCCAGTTCTGCAAAGTCAAAATGTGAGTCTTGCAAGCCTTACACCGTTGCATACGATGCTTCAGCTTGATCTTTTATCTAGCTCGGTCTGCTTAAAACAAATTTTAATAAACACTGCTTCAGTTTTTTGTATACATAATGAAATTAGACAAAATATTCAAGCAACTACACATTTCTTTCTGTCTTCTATTAGAAATAAATAAAAGTACTTCATACATTAAGAAATCCAGAAATGATATGATAATTAGGCAGCTGGTGATGAATTTGTTGATGAATCACAAGTTATGCTGGTGTCTGCAGAGGATAAAATACAAAATGTACACTTGTTTTGGCACTTATGCATTGATAGCACACTGGGCTGACAGCTGAGACAAATAGTGTTTCCAGAAGCAGTGTGAGCTGTTTCTTTGTGAATTAATCAATAAGCTGAAAGGCTGAACTTAGACAAAAAAAGACAAGACAGTTGAAGAAGTGTCGGGGGGGGGGTGGATGTCCCTCCGGTTGAGCAAACCCAAAAAGATTTGTTCAATCTACAGAACTTGCCTTCTTCATCCTGACCAAAATAAAATCCAATCTCAGATACAGGCCATCTTTGACTTACAACCACTCATTTAGTGGCCGTTCAAAGTTAGAACTGAAAACATGACTTATGACTATTTTTTACACAACCGTTGTGGCATCCCCATGGTCACATGATCCAAATTTGGATGTTTGACAAACAGGCTGATATTTACAATGGTTGCACTGTCCCAGGGTCCTGTGAACATCTTTTGTGAAACAAAGCCAATGGGGAAGCAAGATTCAGTTCACACCATGTTACTGATGTCAGGGTTCCAAGTAATAAGCCCATACCAAACAAAACTCCGAGGCCACTAGATTCCTCAAAGAATAATTTTATTGGAGATATCATATTGGCACAGTTCTGGTGAAAACCGACTCTGAATGTTCCGGAAGTTTTCACCTAATTAAAAATAAAAGTTTTTCCCTAAAAAATCAGTCACATGGTACAATCAGGTGGCTGTCTGGTTGCCTGGTAACATCATTTCTCCCTTCTCAGACCAGGTGTGAGAATGTCCTTGGTTCCCCGGAGAAAGTATTTTATTTTGACTACAAAACTCCAGCTATCTTTATTCCTCCCTCCCTATCCCTCAGCTCCAGTGTGGCAACACTGAAGCTCCAAAATGGCTTCGGTCAGGTCAGCTTCAGGCTTGACAACTGACTTAACAACTGCAGTGATTCACTTAACGCTGTGGTAATAAAGGTTGAAAAATGGAACAAAACTCACTTAACAAGTGTCTTAGTAACAGAAATTTTGGGCTCCACTGTGGTCATAAGTTGATGTCTACCTGTATAATGTTTCTGAACTATAAGGTAACTCTCAACACTTCTAATCTATGGTGTATAATCTTTGTTCTCCAGAGTCCTGTAAGATATAGGACTTTGAGCCAAACTGATACTGCATTATAATTTTAAATGTGATAAAAGTAGGAAATTATTAAATACACAGGGAGAAATTGTATTGACTGAGTTTAACTGATTTAGGGTTAATTGTCTATATCTTAACCCACATCCATTTCTTTTTCAGTACAGTCTTAAGTAGGCCAGGCAAGTCACTAAAGCAGTCCTTATCCTAAAAAACAAAACTGCATCCCTGTTTCTTTAGGATTCAGCCAATCCTAAAGAACTATTAGGATTCAGCCAATTTCAGAATTCCAGAACACTATTATTCTGTTCTTGGAATGCTCAGACTGTTGATTGTCTGAGTTGATTAAAAAATTTTCCAATAGCAAGATGGAAGTAAAAAAGGAACAGTGTTTCTGATTTGTTTTTAATAAATTGTTTTCTTCTTTATATATTGGGAGGCACTTAGGTCACTTTTGGAGTATGAGACCAGCCAGGAGGCTTAAGATCTAGGAAACATTCAGCTTTGCCAGCCCAGCTCAACCCAGTTATGATGCCTTGCTTCTTACCGAGAACAGGTTTTTGAGCAGTGTTTTATAAACCTCTCATCATCTTGAAACTTGTTTGGCTGCCATGTATTGTGTCCTTTTCTACAGATTTTGGAAGAGAAGGATCCCTTTCACCTGGCCCATGAAAATTACAAGTTCCCATAAGCAAGTGAATTTTGCATCAGAGGTTGCACAAGCACGCAACTGAACCATGTCTTTCAGGGAGGCACATTGACGTTTTTATTTATTTATTTGTTCCTACTTTTATTATTATTTTTACAAATAACATGATACAACATGCCTAATCCTTGCTCCTGAGCCAAATGGGCCTTTGAAAAGTCTAGATTTTACAATGTCAAAGAGACTGAAGAGCTTGAGTGCTAGAAACTGGCGCTGGCATTAATACTGGGAATGCTGGCCACCCTCAAAAAAAGTTTTATCTGCCTCTCCCCTGTGTTATTTCCTGACACAGTCATTGTCACAAGCTGATTGTTTGTTTCCCAGTTTGCTAAATATAAGTTATATCAAATAGATAAAAATGTATCGAACTGCCAGTGCACGCAGTAGAATGGCAGTCTCCACAGTATTAATGCCTATAAATAAAAAGACCCATAGAAGGAAGGAATTGTATATGAAACACTGGTAGGAAATGAGAGAAAAGTATGTGCACTTTGGATTTTGAAACATTTTTCAGACCATTCAGAAACTTTGATTGTGTCATCTTTGAGATGTCTATTTTTAGATTTATAACTAGGTTTTAGACCAGGGGTCTCCAATCTCGGTCACTTTAAGACTTGTGGACTTCAACTTCCAGAATTCCCCAGCCAGCAAAGCTGGGAGTTGAAGTCCACAAGTCTTAAAGTGACCGAGATTGGAGACCCCTGTTTTAGACCTACATTGTTCCTAATGAAAGACATGATTTCCAGAAATGAAGCCCCCTTTGCTCTCTTTAACTGACTTAAGGAACAGATTTAACCAAAGAATTCACAGCATGCTGATTAGCAAGCTAGTTAAGTGTGGGATCTTTTGCATGACAAGTAGGTACAGTAGATAGCTGCTTTGAAAAATAGGGCCAAAGAATGTTCAAGAGTTATTCCTTGTCAAACTGGAGATAAGTATTTAGTGGGATATCATGAAGCTCAGTCCTGGGTCTTCCACTGTTCAATTCTTTCATTAATGATCTGGATTAAGAGGCAGAGAGAACATTTATCAAATTGGCTGGCATAGTTGATACCCTGGAAAACAGAATAAAAATCCCAAAGTAACTTGATAGGTGAGACAAATGGTCTGAAAATAACAGAATTAAAGTCTAACTGAGACAAATGAGATAAAATAACAGGGGTGGGATAGGGAATATTCTGTTTGATAATGGCTCGTGGGAAAATAATCGGGAAATGGTACTTGATTGCAAATGAAGTATTAGCCAGAAATGTGATGTGACTGCAAAAAACCAAAACAAAACAAAAAAGCAATTTTAGGCTGGGTAAACAGAATCTTAATTTCTGAATGGGGAAAAAAAATCTTTCAGTTTTATTCTGGATTGCTCAGGCCACCTTTTTCATTATTGTTTTCAGTCCTGGCACTTCACTTTAAGAACTCAAAGAAGTTGGTTCAGATGAAGGGAATCAGAGGACTAAAATCTAAGCCCCATAAAGAAGTTAAATATGCTGAGCCTTGAAGAAAAGGACTGAGGTTGGGGTGGGGATAATATAGCATTCTTTAAATATATGATAGAGTCACAAAAATAAATATCAAGAGTCTCCCTTGCTTAAGGGATGCAAGGTGTGGAATAATGGATTCTGACCAGGCGAGGGTTCCAGTTACCTTTGCTATCGGTGCACATCGTGACATTTCGCATGTGTGTGCGTCCCATTATGCAATTTCACTTCCGCACATGCTCAGAAGGAGGTTTCAGCCCGAAACACAGTTGAGGACCTGCTCAGCTGTGCTTTGAATAAAGAAATAAAGGTCGGTATTAACCTGGGGGTGGGTGGGAGGGCTTTTTTTCAAAGCAGAGGACGAGGAGAAGCCATCCAAACCCCCCAAAATTGCCAAAAATGCCGATAAAAATTATGTCACCAGCAGGCTGCTACCGGTGTGCACATAGTGGTCCGCACTGGTAGGAACCCACCCCTGATTCTGACCCCTTTTATTGAATGTACTCAAGAACAGACTAAACAGACATTTATCTGTGATGTTTTCATTTGGATTCCTTCACTTAATAGCCTAAATAGCCTTTTCAGCTCTAAGATTCAATTATTTTAATACAGTTACCACCTGAGTTACCTTTTTTGAGAACTTCAAGGGATTCAGACGTTATTTGTCCAAACGCTCTATAAATCCTTGTGTAAACTGACTCATCTAGAAAGTACAGATATATTAAAAACACTGCCTTTCAAATAAGATTGGGTTGATTGAAAGAACACAAACCATTTAAATAGATTAATGTTAACTACAGATAGGCTAATGAGTGGCAGAGGAGCCTTCCACTCACATAAGATGATGTAAGCTTCCAGCCTTCTTAGAATTTAGTCAGCCTGGCTCTTACACTGAAGAAAATGCTGCAATTGTAGTTTTGCATCAACTTCTCTGAAAATACAGACAGGTATATTTCCACTAGCAGGAACTTGAACTTCATTCCATCTTCCAGTTCTGAATTTCTCTCTCCCATTTCCCCCCCTCTTCCCATTGCTCCCTGATGTAAAAATACTTTTGTTTCTCCTGACAGTGACTGTCTTACTCTTTGGTAGTGACTGTGTCCTATTATTGGCAATCATCTTTCACACATGGATAGAAAAGTGGGGACAGTTTCTGGGCATCACATAGTGGGTGAAAAATAATAATTGCAGTGAGGGGGTGAAGTGGGTGGCCACGTGAATGGAGCCAGAGATCTTAATACCCATAAACAGTTAGAAATGGTAATTTGTGAAGGTCTCTGTAGCGTGGAGGCTTCAACTATCTGCTGCCTGTCTGATTTGTTCATAGGATGACTAAAGATCTCTTGAAGGCTTATCACTTGCAAAATTTACTTCATGAACTTGAGTTCCTGCTATTTGCTGTGTACTGTCACAATTATCCGCACCACATCCTTTCCCCATTACCTCTCAGTTCACAAACATACAAACTGCAGAAAAAGTTCCATTTGATTCAACCATCTAAAAGTTAATGCAAATAATATGCAATCCAGATATGGATTTTATCAAACGAAAAGGAAATGTTATTTTAAATGTGGAATAATTTTTTTCTTACCACCTTTGGTTTCATTTTCACAAAGTACTTTTTAAATTGTTTTCAGGGTTGTTGTTTTTTGCTCAACGTATGAAACTGGTCAGTTGCAGAACAATTTGTTAAATTTATGCAAAGTGACTGATATTGCTGTCTCTTTTGTTCAATCATACATTACATAAATTCCTTCTTTCATGTTACTTTCACTTGGTCTTACTCATGCCTTCTTTGTAACAGCTGAGTCCAGCTTTCATACACATACAGAGAGAGCAAGAGAGAGAGAAAGACTGAATGCATGGCAGAATGACTGAATATTTTTAAAAACTTATTTTGGCTTTGGATAATTTTCATCTTCCCTTAGGTAAGGAAAAATAACAGCACAGCACAGCATAGACTGACACCAAAGAAATAAAAGAAAAATGTATCATTCTCGCTAAGGGAAAGATTAAATGTCTTTCACATGTGATGAATAATGACATGGGACACTGAATATTGAAAAGGAACACTTGGTGGTGGTGGGGGAAGAACCTTCTACTGATTAGTTTTGAAAATTCAAAATAATACCAGTTTGGGGACTTCACATACTGCAGAATATTTTTTTTAAAATGTATTGGTTAAAGAATGATTGGAATCTTGCACCTCTTCTCAAAGTCATCAAGGATATTATTTGTCTGAGAACTGCTGTGTTTGTAATGAATATCCTAAGAAAGGAGAATAGATTTTATGAAGGAAGATATCTCAGTCAAAGAGATCCATATCACACACAAAACCATAATGCCACCAAGTACCTTGTGGTTAGGGGCTATTCATTTATTTGGTTTATTTTTGCACTGACATACAGCCAATAAATTCTGCCTGAATCTCTGAAGCTGTTTGTAGATGATGATTTATCATTTAGTGTGTGTGTGAATCCAGCCTATTCAACAAACCATGAACAAGTAGACTATATTTTCTGTGCTCTGGATGGAGGTCCCCAATTAAAAGGACTGCATATATTACACACCAGGCTGTGATTATTCTAATATTTTGGAAATGAAATAACAGCACATAAAAAGCAATTTATTCAACTATTATTTTTCAGTAGAATAGGTAGGGGCAAACCTGTAGTCCTAGAAGTTGTAATATGTTATAAAGAAACATAGATGTGGGTTCCTCCTGGTTCAGACCGGTTCACCCAAACTGGTAGCAAACCGCTGGTGACATCACAATGATATCACAGAACCGGTTCTGTTGGACACCACCATCTTTTTTTTATTTTTTGGGAATTTGGGGGGGGGATTTTTGGGGGGGAATTTTTTTCAGTGGTTTTTTTCTTCTGCGCATTCGTAGAAGCCGAGTTTCTGGCACTGTGCATGCTTCATCTTATTTTTGGCTTTTTGGGGGAATTTTTTTATTTTTTTGGGCACTGCGCATGTGCACATGTGCTTTGCATGTGCTTGCTTGCTTTGCACACGTGCATCCACAATGCATGGCCACGCAGCGCAGGAGGAAGCGAACCAGCAGCGAGGTAAATTAGAACCCACCCCTGAGAAACATGCAAACAAAATATGGATGGGATTAGAATTTCCCTCTTTTTTTCTGAGAGGAGGTGGGTTTGTTCTTTTTTTAAAAAAAATATTTAGCCTATGCCAGGACTTAGGCTAAATTCATATACTGTATATTTTTCTTATTTCAAAAGGCAAGAAACTAGGAATCATGTCACTGAAGCCTGTGTAGTCAAAAGAAGCTCCAGAGGTGTCTGCAGTTTCTTGAGTTATATTTCATCTTGAAATGTCTTTGAATATTAGTAGCTTGGGTTGGTAGTTATGTTGTATACAATCCGAAGTGCACTGAAGATGTCTCCTCAAATAAGGATGAAACATTTGCAACCAAATTGCCAAGCTCGGAGCTCAAACCAAAACATTATATTTCATCTCTCATACAGGAGCTTAAGTCAACATAAATACAGGTAGTCCTCAACTTACAACAGTTCATTTAGTGACAGTTCAAAGTTACAACGGCCCTGAAAAAAGTGACTTATGACCATTTTTCACACTTATGAATTGTAGCATCCCCATGGTCATGTGATCTACATTCAGATGCTTGGCAACTGACTCATATTTATGATGGTTTCTGTGTCCTGGGGTCATGTGATCCCCCTTTGCGACCTTCTCACATGCAAAGTCAATGGGGAAACCCGATTCACTTAACAATCATGTTACCAATTTAACAACTGCAGTGATTCACTTAACAAATGTGGCAAGGAAAGTCGTAAAATTGGGCAAAACTCACTTAACAAATTTCTCACTTAAGAACAAATTTTGGGCTCAATTGCGGTCATAAATTGAGGTCTACCTGTAATGTGCTTTACTTCTATTCCTCCCCCCCCCCAAAGGTTTGGCTTAGAGTCAAAGGTGGATCAAAGTTGTCCCACAAATGTTCAGAACTGAGGTGGATTAGAACCTGCATTAGAACCTACGTTGCCTCCGATCTGATCAAAATGTAGTTCATAAAATCATATACCAAAATGTCCTTCCTGTTAATGACTACTTCAGCTTCAACCGCAACAATACACGAGCACGTAATAGATTCAAACTAAATATAAAGCGTTCCAAACTCGACTGCAGAAAATTCGACTTCAGCAACAGAGTGATCAATGCCTGGAATGCACTACCTGACTCTGTGGTTTCTTCCCCAAACCCCAAAAACTTTAACCTTAGACTGTCTACAGTCGACCTCTCCTCGTTTCTAAGAGGTCTGTAAGGGGCGTGCATAAGCACACCACTGTGCCTACAGTCCCTGTCCTACTGTCCTATTGTCCTCTTTTATCATTACTTTTTACTTATGTTTATACAAATTACTACTATCCTATATATGTTTGACAAATAAATAAATAAATAAATAAATGAATTTTCATGATGCCAGTTCAACACCTTAATCACTACACCATCTCTCTTCTGTGTGTGGCAGCCTCACCCACTTTGTGTCATTGCATATTGCGAGTACTCAGGGATTTGCCATCTCTGTGATAGGTTGGTTGGTTTGCTTAGGTCACATTTGCCTTGTCACTAATTAAACACAATGTGGGTGTGGTAATTAAGCAGTCATTTTTGTGAGGCAGTGACCACTTTACCTGTGGCTCATCTGAAGATATGCTAAGCCCATGTATATAAATATGTCCATTAATTCCTACAGGATCACATTTGTGGTCAAGAGTGTAAGAATGAAAGGGATATGAGATCCAGAATGTCTGAAATGATATTGGCTAAGTGCAGAAACAAAGAACACTGCAAATGTTCTGATAATTTATAATATTTTGTAGCAAACTACAACCTGAGATTGTCTTGTTTGAGAGAATTAATGTTACAGCTCGCTCAACGTAAGCAGACAGTAAGTATGCCGTTGCTAGCTATTTATAACTCACAAACACGCAGAGAACAAATATAGCCCAAAGTGAGTGGTAACAGAGAAATATTGGCAGACACCTAAATGGGCATATTATCTCCTCTATGTATAAAATATACTCTTGGGTATAGGCTGAAAAAAGCTAGTGGGTGCATTATAACTGAGCACTTACATTATACATATGAAAAACGCTAAATTGCTGCAGACACGGAGGCTGACAGTAGCCAGAGAAAATATTGAACATTTGATATATATATGTTTGCTCAAGTTAAATAGCAACTACAGATCTGAATCCTTCAAAGTTAGGATGAAGAATGATGCTCAAATGTCTCTTGAATCTGTACTTACTTTTATGTGAGATTCACACAAGGAAGAATTACATTTTAAATGTGTCAATGAAAAGCCAATTCAAATGAGAAACCTACAGAACATTCATTTTTTCTCTCTTCTCCTCTGCATCATGTATTTATATATTAATGTTATCAGCCTATTTTTCATTCCTTTTCGAATGAGAAAAGTAACTCTGATGTGAGATCACAAAAATACAGAGAAATAAAGTACATTGTTTTTATGCTATGTAAACTAAGTTGCAATGAGGAAAAGCAAACTCAAATTGACAGCTTCACCCCTCCATATTAAAATATTAGTTGAACAGAGGTCTAGAGAACATAAAGCAGACTTTAGCAATGAACTAGATGTTCTTTTCTTCAGAGATCATTTTTATTAAGAGAGAGTTTTATGGTCCTCCAAAATTTCACTGCTGTGTTTTTAAGCAACATTTTGTAAATTGTCCTTTCAAATTTCACTAAAACAGCAAGCCACAATGTAGTTTATCTGATTTTGATTTAGCAGGAGAGCATTGGCAATGATAAATTAAGGGCTAATTGACATACTAGTATTAAAACAGTCCTGATTTAGTACAGTGTGCCAAGTCAGAAAATGAATATTTATCCTCATTTTGACCTCATTTCATGATAGATCACGTAGCCAATGAAGTTTGTTTTATGATGACTCAAGTACTCTGAGGAAAATTTTTCTTTTCCAGGTCTCAGATGAAAAGACAATTAGATATTGAAAATGTTGTCAAAGAAACAAATTGCAGTGTTCTCACAGATGGCATATTTATTTATTTATTTATTTATTTATTTATTTATTTATTTATTTCTACGCTCTTATAGGCCGCCCAATCCCGTAGGACTCAGGGCGGCGTACAACATGGATAAGAAACGTACATTAAAAGTAATAATAACAATTTAAAAATAACACAATATAAAAACATTAACAAAACACCATTCATGGGGGAATCTGATCTCCTTGTTCACCCCGCCTGTCGGAAGAGCCATGTTTTCACGGCTTTACGGAAGGCCAGTAGAGTGGGGATGGTCCAGATCTCTGGTGGGAGTTGGTTCGAGAGGGATGGGGCTCCCACAGAGAAGGCCCTCCCCCGCGGCCCCGCCAACCAACACTGTTTGGCTGACGGGATCCGGAGGAGGCCCTCTCTGTGGGACCTAACTGGTCGTAGGGAGGTATGTGGTAGGATGCGGTCCCGAAGGTGTTTTTGCATTTATTAAATTTTAAGGTGGCCACTATGGTAGAAGGAATATCCTGCCTTTCATCTTTTGGCTGATCTGCAGTTACTATGGCTTGTCAAGCTTCAATTAAATCTAAAGTGAAGGCTTCGTGATGGTGTCTTTTCAATGATATACAGCTGAGACAGCCAGGGAAGTGTGAAACCTTTCCAGCTGGCTTTTGACAAGCAAAGTCAATGGGGGGAGCTTAACTCTAATTCACTTACCAACTACACGATTCACTTAAGAACTGCAGTGATTCACTTAACAACTGTGGCAAAAAGTCATAAAATGAGGCAAAATTCACTTAAAAATTGCCTTGCTTAGCAACAGAAATCATGGACTTAATGGTCATAAGTCAAGGATTACCTGTAATTGTTGGGAGATTGTCACTTAGAGGGAAGATCTAGCTTCCATAAGTGGCAAATATTATGTAGTAAATTTTGTAGTCTTGAATGAAGTATCCACATTTATCTTTTATGAAAGATGAACAACAATGAAATTAATATATGGGTTTCTTTGTCCATTTTGTATAAGCACAATCCCATGACATTTTCATGACTGAGGTTTGAATCTTGGCCTTCCAAGTCAGACACTTTAATGACTAAACAAGACAGCTCCTTTGCTTGATTAACCTGTCAACATTTCCAATAGGTTATTTTTATTGGAACGAATAAAATGGGCTATATTTTATGTATGCTTTGCCAGGTACTTTGTGTCAAAATTAATTGCATCTTATGAAAAGAATAGTGAGCGAGAGAAAGAGAAACCCAACTGTTCTACAAATAGCTTAAAGCAATTTCAAATCAGTTCATTAGACAGCATACCTCATAGAGATAATGGAACATTTTTTAAAATATGCTGCTTGCCAAAGATCTGCAGGAAGCATATTATAGTATTCATATTTTTCATATTTGTAAGGGAAAATGGGGTTGAGAAAGAGAGTATTTTTCCCTTTTTTTAATTCCAAAGTCTCAAGGTAGTAACAGCAATTCTTCAATTCTCACACGGATTCAAGATCTTGTTTAGATTAGCCAGAGTTACTGCAACACAAAATCAACTACAGTTCACATAGAAAGCATCAGTGGTGTAAAAAAAAGTTGTTTTAGGCAAATGAACCAAGTCATTCTCTACCAGAAGTAAAAGCCTTCACATTGGTATTCCATCAAACCGCAAGAAAAAATTTCAGTCTGTAGCTATTTAACAGGAAGTCTACTTTTGAATAATGCATAATACACATGCAAAATAAGCATATGATTCTGGGCACCACATTTCCTAAAGAATATTGACATGTCAGACAGTAACTCCTGTATAGCAGTGAAGAAATCTATCTAAGGGGATTATCAATTTTTCACTCCTGAAGGCTTTTAAAAAGAAGCTGGACTTTTGAGGATGTTTTATTTGGTTTCACTGAGCACACTGGTTGGATTAGATGATCTTTGTGAGCCCTTCCAGATCTACAGTTCTATTACTTTGTGGGGGTTTTGTGGGGTGGGCTGGGAGGAATAGAGAATGTACAAGTTTTCTTCTTACCCATATATTTCCACTTATTTACAGAAAGATTTATTTATTTATCATCACTCATGTAATATGGGATTCAAGATCTGTACTCAGGTGCTTCATACGAGGCATGAAATTTGGCTAGAGATGGAAAAGTAAAATTACACTGCAGATCATGCTGGCTGGAAATTTATTTTTTTGTAGATTTATGCCTACATTGTCCAGATATTGATATATTGTACTTTCTTGAATGTTCATAGATCATGTTAGAGAAAAGCAAATAATTTTTAAAATAGTGAGAATTGCTGTTAGCGGTTCTTCTCTAGAACCAAGATATTACTACATGCTTTCTTGATTTGTATGGTTTCAAGAGCTAACAGTCTCAGAACTTCTTATCCAGAAGTTATGGGGAGAGATTACAAAACACAATCATCAGGAGTGAGGGCAGTGGGAGGTGTGTGTGTGTGTGTGTGTGTGTGTGTGTGTGTGTGTGTGTGTGTGTGTGTGTCTGAAAAACATGAGAGCATCCAGTCATTGATTGTAATGAAGGATTTTGATTTACATGAGGACATACAATTCATGTTCTCCTTCCGCCTGCCTTTATGTACATCCTTAGCAAGTCAGATAAAGACCTAGTGACTGCATCCTGCAATATGTTAAACTTCGTTAGCATACACAAGACAAAAGCACTTGCATGTATGAAGATTGGCATAAATCTCCTTGAGACTTCTGGTGCTTCATTCTTCTTTAAGGATATGTGGCTAAGGGGCTAAATGTATATCTACTTATACATACAAATGCCTGGTTTGTATATCTTCTCATTCATGTGATAGTAGTGATGCATATCTTAAGACTTAAGAAAGTGCAGTATATATAAACATAAAAAGTACTACTATTTTCAATGGGACAAACTCTCTTTCCAAAGTCATACAGCCAAAATGAATTGGGTCTGGAGCTACACAAACTCTTGTCATTTTTTTTCTCAATGGATTGAGACCCAGTGTTGAACAGGATTCATTTCTTAGATCTGTATCTAAAACTTATCCAACAATTTATTATATATTGAAATTATTGATCATTACAGGAAAAAATAACTATGGTATGCATATTAACCCACATACATTGTAAATACCAACTAAATAAGTTCAGTAGTTAGTTGGAATCATACTAATTCATACTGAGATCAAGAGTGAACAGATTTATAAAATCTATGTGCTGGAGCATTATATAAAAGGAGGCAAAAGTATTAAATGCTTTTTCATTCAGAGCATGCATTTGACTTCTTGGAAACACAAGATTTCATCCAAGACAATGGCCTAATTTTGAAAATAGTTAAACTCGGTTTGCAAAGAGCTGGAACAGATATAAGCCATAAAAAGGGTTTTAAACAAACTTCAGCTGGCACCATTTAATATTGCAAAGAGAGCAAGCTGGCATGAAAGCCTCTGGAGATGTGATACTGCCTGCTTTAATTAAAAGATAATTAAAAATTGTGATTAATTGTTTGGAAAAAAAACCTCGCATTCTCCAACTTTGGGTGAATGTCAACCTGAAAGCCACAAAGGCACATGAAGAAAATTTTTGCCTGTTTGGTATTCAACAAACTTGCAAAAGAACTCAGCTGAAAAATAAATCTAATGCTGTTGAACCAAAAGAAGAGAAAGGAAGCTAAAGTTGCTGGTATTGATAGAGATGGAACTTGCATTCAACTGTGAATAAACCAATTTTATTCAAGGGGTGGGGTAAATGTGTTGAAAGAGCTGGTGGAAAACATATTTTAGCCTTGATCCTAATGCACAGTCTTCAAACCTCTCTTGTCATCCACATATTAATGTGAGCATTGACCATGGAACAACTTTGATGTAAGTATACATTGCTCCAGGAACCCCTGCAGTTTCTTCTTGTTGTTGTGCCTTGTCATCTGTCTTCTTTGAGCCATGCCAAGAGTGAGAAGATGTAGCAACAGTTTCTATTGGCCTGTATTCTCCCCATGGATCTTCATGTTGAGAAAAAGGACAAGGGAGAGATTTGACAGATATTGTCCAAAGCCCTTGGACAAATGCTGTAGCCAGCAACAGTTGAACATTGTTTTTTCAGATCTTGCTACAACCCATAGTGGTAGAGGACTGAGGGAGAAGGGAGATGTACATTTAAGTACATTGAATTACCCATTTAGCCAGAACATCTAAATTGACCCAAAGTTAAAGAACATGGGGTACCTTCTATGAGAAAGTCATGGTATCCCCAGTTTATGTACTCAGGCTACCATATGGATGGTGACAGTAAATCTTAGAGAAGCAGAGCAACATTAGTAGAAGGCTTCATAGTTTTTTTTCAGCATGCTGTGCTCCTCCATGCAAATATTAAATGTACAAAGTAGGCTAGATATTAGATGATGCATTAATCATGCCAATTGCATATACTTTGGAGCATGATTTGGTGAATGTCTTTTATTTTAATATTTGTTTTAATCAATACACATGAATAACCCTTGGATCAGGGTGAAATGCTACTGGTTCGTCCCAGTCCGGTAGCGGCAGCAGCACGAGGCTCCGCCCACCTTCCCAGAGGTCGCCATTTTCTTTTTTAACCCTCTGCGCATGTGCAAAGCCTTCTGCACATGTGCAGTGTGTGGAAAAGCGTGCACGATGGTGGCTTGCGCTTCCGAACCGGTAGGGAAGGTAAGTAGATTTCAACACTGCCTTGGATGATGTGTAATACAAGCAGATTTCATGATTACAGCTGATAAATGTAAATATAAAAAAGAAGCAGATTCCAGTGTCAAGCTTGCACCAAGTGTGAGTGCTGCGGTGGTCTAGAGGTGGAGTTCTCACCTCACAATCAAGAGGCTGTGAGTTCGATCCTAGGTAGAGGCAAATATTTCTCTGGGCACAATGAGAATATATCTGCTGAACAAAGCTCCGCATTGGTGACAGGAAGGGCATCTGGCCAGTAAACACTCAGTTCCATCCAGTTGCCCAGACTCCACCCCGCAAGGGATTATGGGGTTGTTAAAAGAAGATGAAATTTGCGCCAAGTATGCTTCTGCACAACCACTGATCTCGCACTGGATTATGATGTTAGCATCTCTGCTAAAGGATTCTGTTGGTCCTTATCAGAGCACTGCTCACGTGCATTGTCTTATAAAGCCTCCCTTAAAGGGTTATTTTGAAAAGATACACTCTTTTGTCTGCTGTTGAACTGGCATCCCCCCCCCCCGTTCATCCAATGAAGTTCCTGCAGCATGAGTCATTTAGCCCCACCTTGTTTGTATCCAATGTACTCTCTGTGGCCGGCAAAATGCAGAACATCACTGCAGTGCAATTGTTTATATTCAATAATGCAGTTCTCATTTTCTGTTTTCAAGCACCGAATTTAAAGGAATGAAAGAGAGGGGGGGGAAGCAATTCATTAGAAAACAATTCGAAAACGCTGCTGTTCTTAACAAGAAAAGAAAAAACAGGAAAAAAAAAAACCAGGAATGCAAATGCATCCTGTATAACGGTAAATTTGTTTGTGCCAAGTAAGGTGAGGAAGCAGAACTAAAATAATAATAATTTTAAAAAAAACCCAAAGGGCTTCCCTCCTGGATTTATTCACTTATTACTTCTCATCTTTATCTTTCTGTTTATAGTCCCACCCAGCATGGCCTGCTTCTAAGGCTGTTTTCATCCTCCGTTGACATCAGGCAATTAAACAGCATGGGCTTCCAAGGGCTTCTCTGAATAAACTCTCATTACAGCAAAGAAAAACATAGAGAGAAAGCAAGTGTGTGCATTTCCAACAAACACTGCTAAACAAAGCTGCACATTAGCAGGAATAAAGCATACACGGAATTGCTGATAGCCAGAGGGAACCAAACTGAGAATATTTGAGTGGTCTTTCAAGATGTTCTGTCACTGACAATGTTACTTGATTTTGTTTTGAAAATAATATTTTAGCATGCGGCAGATGTAAACTTGCTGAGTTAATACTAATCTAATTAAAGGTTTGAACAGAGATGCTCTGATAAAAAGGGATGCTGGAAACTATTTCAACCTCTGGTTTCTTCTCCATCCCTGCCCCCTTGCCTTTACTTGAAGAAAGTTTCGTTTATTTTATTACCGAATGCAGTACCATTTGGCCTCTTCAGTATAATTTAGACAAGTACTTCTCTCCATTTATCTAGGTTTGAGTTGGCACTCGCTGGAACCACTTGGTTCTTAGGTTTCTCACACTATTGCTCATGATGATGTATTTTGGAGTGGCTCATGAGGTAACAGCCAGTTTCGTGTAATGATCAGGCACTCCAGAAAGCAACAGGCCAGAAATCAGGAGACCAAGAGTTTTGGTCCCACCTTAGGCACAAAGCCAGCTGGTCAACTCTGAGCCAGTCACTTTCTCTTAGCCCTAGGAGTAAGGCAATGGCAAGCAACTTCCAAAATTGTGCCATGAAAACTGCAAGGACTTGTCCAGATGGTCACCAGGAGTCAAGACAGACTCGAAAGCACAATACTGGATATATGTATATACACATGAGATCAAAAAGATAACAAAAGTTGAAAAGAAAAAGATGTAAGACCAGAGAGTATTGTTGGGCATCTAAGTAATTTTGGATTCAAGATTCATGTATAGATAGCACAAATGCAGTAAGGCTGAGTTTTGTTTTAAAATAAAAATTAATAACATATATGCCTTTTTCCAAAGACAACCATGCCTCTCTTGGTTTTTCCTTAAAGACATTTCGATTCTCATCCAACAAGCTTCTTTAGTTCTAACTTCTTCAGTCAGAACTGAAAAAGCTTCTTGGATGAGAAGCGAAACGTCTTCAAGGAAAAACAAAGAAAGCCCAGTTGCCTTTTGAAAAAGCACCTTTGGGACAACCATGACCTGATGGCTGAAAAATCTCCATAGACGTAATATTATAAATACATAAAATTCTAATATAGTCACTCAACTGCCTTTTGATGATCACATTTTTTTAAAAAAAGGAAGAAAAGATGAAGGAAGAACTGCAGGAAATAGATTTTGCACAGACCCCAAGTAACTTTACTGAAAGGACAATCCTATATAATCTCCAAATTAAACATTATGCAAGAATTATGGTAGTGCTTGATTCTGAATGAATCCTCATTAGACTTGTTATGGGGTTTGTTTGCTTTTTGGAGATTTTAATTTAACAACCTTTGTTATAATAGATGCTCCTGATCATAGGCAGAGTGTTAAAAATACTTGGATTGCTGTAATTAAGTTAACAGAATGTCCCATTTAAAAGAAAATTGTTCTTAATATAGTTACCTATATAGACAATAGATTTAGCTTTACCTATCAGTGAATTCTAACAGCCTTTCTTCTTTTTTAATTAAGAGCAAGATATATTAAGAAATACATGGCTAGAAAAGCATAAATTACAACTTAAAAAGAAGGAATCCCAAGAAATTCAAAGAAACAAGAAGTTTCTTTTGTTTCTTAAACACAGAGACTCCTTCAAATAAGAATTAGATATGTTTGCCACCTTAAGTTATTTATAAAAATAATAATACAGGTGGGACATAATGATTAAATAGGGCAGGTGAGAGGCAGATACACAAACCTGATATGATTGCATTAATTGGTAGCTCTGATTTGATCCCAATTTCAGAGCTACCCATCAAAGTGCGCTTGTTTTACATTACCAAATGAAATTGACTGAACAATGGCCAACTCGTCAACTACCTACCAGTCAACAGAGAAACCAGCTAGCATAGAACAATGACAGTCCTAACCTTACTGTCTGTCATTCTTAAAGTGGTGAATATTGGACCAGTGTCTGGAAAAGATTCATTTCTACTTGCCCCAGTCATGTTAAATGTGATCCTATGGTTCGATAGTAAAATACATATTCTGGACTGGTCAAATATGTATATATTCAGAGTGCTGGAAGCTGAGTTTGAACTCATACTTGTGTTGATAGGACCAGCACAGAAACGTAGCATTCTGTCATCAGAAGAAATAGCAAAATTAAATCATGTTTCTATCTAAATGAAAGAAGTTGAAAAGGAGAAACTGAATGGAGCCCAGGCTAATTTGGGCGCTGCTGCCACTCCATTAGCTGCCTTGCTTAGCTTAGTAATATAAATTTAGAAAAGCAACAAAGACCAAGGCCATGAATCAATTAAACAATGATCATTACATAGTGTTAGCAAACACTCTGTGATTAAGTTGTTTGGAGATAATCCACCCATTCACAGTCCTAATTCCAATTCCAATTTAGGTAACGTCCTTTTGTTAGGCATGTGCTTGTCCATTCAGTTCTTGTTGACAAGTTTTATTCTGGGTTACTGTGCTAAAATCAGTAATATGTGTGCAGTGGGCACCAGGGTAGGCAGTAAGCATGGCTCCTACAAAGATGCATTTCCAGAATTTCTAGAATCAAAATTTTAAAGGCAAGCATCTATTATTTTCCCAACTTTAACATTTACTTTTTAACATTTTATTTCTAGTCTGACACCAGGCATGCCTTTTTAAGCTTGGCAGGCATCATTTCTTATGCATATAACTCCACAGGATGTCCAGTTACAAATCTAATATAAATTTAACTACAAAGTTTGTGCTTGCTGGTAAATTTCTATTAGTGATTTGAGGGTTTCCTTTCTGAGATGATCTTCACTTAACAGAAGAAACAGAGAGGTACTTGATTTTCTAAAAATCAGGCTTTGGTAATATAGCAGTATGGCAAAGATAAAAACAATGCCAATCTATCAGAGTTGAAATAATGTCCTCAGGAGCAGCAGGCTTGGTTAAGTTGGCATAGGAGGAATATATATTGACACATACTTTCATTTATTCATTCATTGATTGGTAATGGCCTGGTGGGCGCAAAGGCAGGCAGTAGGTGAGAAGGATCTGGCTGTTTATGGTCCTTTATTCTTAGAAATAAAGCCAACTTTTAGGGCCTAACCTAATATTAGCCTTAATTACAGAGGGAATAAAACAAATGTGTAGGGTTGGTCTAAATTAGCTTTGGCCGCCTATTCCTAGGTGTAAACCAATTATTATCTGAATTATGGGTTTCATTCCAAAACAGTAATCTTTTTTTCAAAAATGTGTTTCATAAGATCCAGATCAGCGGCAGGTTGCTGCCTTACCGGTGCTGGTGCGCTGCGCACGCATCTCTATGCTTTGGGCATGTGCGCGCTCACTATGCGTGCGTGCCCCCTCGCGTGATTTTGCTTCTGCGCATGTGCAGAAGCAAAATTGCGCTGAAATCTCATGAGGCGACACATGCAAGTTTTTGGCGCGATTTTGCTTCCGCGCATGCGCAGAAGCAAAATCTCACCAAAATCTCACATGCGCGTGCAACCCCTTGCAAGATTTCAGCGCGATTTTGCTTCTGCACATGCGCAGAAGCAAAGTCGACCAAAAATTCACAGGGAAAAATGGTGATGTGTGCGATGGACCAGCAGAGAGGGTTCCAGAGTGGTTGCGCTATCGGCCGCTCCTTACCGGAGCTGCAAACCGGGCAGCTCTGGTAGGAACCCACCTCTGATCCAGATCTAACCTTTAGACACTTGAAGAGACAATAGCTACTGTATTGTGGCTACTTAAAAGAAAATACACCATTAGGTCCATCAACATCTTTCTCTTCATTCTCCCCTGTTTATCCTCACTCACTGAGGGTTGAAAAAAATTATGCCATGGCTTTTACTCCAGAAAAAGTAAAGCAAACTTGCTGGGCCTCAGGTCCTAGACTAGTCTGCTTTTCCATGGAAAAAATGCCAAGAGGGGAATTGAATTCCCAGTTGTGTTGACAAGAGCAGTGGAGAAGTGTAACAGGCTGTTAGCACAAGACAGAGTGAACATAAACATTGTGTCTGACCACAGTAAGGAAGTTGTAACATTGCATATTGCCAGCTAGAATTCCATCAGCAGCAGAATGGCCATTGTATGCATTTGGGAGCAGTGGCCACCACAGCAAGACATGATGATTTTAAAAAAATGACAATACACCAATCTTGCCTTATGTAGTTTGGCCCTGAAGCCTGACAAAAGTATCTATGTTGCGATATCTATTTCACAATGTCACGAAGTGAAATAGACACCATTTGGTGGCCCCCTTCCCTAACACATATAATGCCTCATGATTTTGGAGGTCAACCGATTTGATTCAGTGCTTTGAAAACAGTCTCTGCTTCAATTCACAAATTTGCTTCAAGGGATGATTTGACCGAAGCTTTGTTAAATCAAATCGCCCACTCAACATATCTGATTGGTTAAAAACTCTAAAAGATGACAGGATATATAACAGAAATGATGTTTTCTTCTTATCTCACGTCCAGATTTACTTTATGAAAAGGAAGTTTTGATTCTGGGGTGATGGGATCATCTTGTTTTCCAATGTTGCAAACATCCCTAAAGCTCAGGAAACTTCAGTACAGCTTTTTTTCCCCTTTTCTAGTTTGATTTTTGAAACTGAAAATTAAACTCCTATTTTTCCAGCTGGCTGGAGAGTTTTTGTTGAAAGTAACGTAGAAAGATAAGAAATTCTTATTGTCAGTTAGAGACAAACGAAATAGCGACTAACAGAACCGAAGCCTACTAACTATAGGTAGTCCTCAAATTATCACCACAATTAAGCCCAAAATTTCTGTTGCTAAGTGAGACTGTTGTTAAGTGAGTTTTGCCCCATTTACAACTTTTCTTGTCACAGTTGTTGAGTGAATCACTGAAATGGTTAAGTTAGTAACATAGTTGTTAAGTGAATCTGGCTCCCCATTGATTTTGCTTGTCAGTAGGTTACAAAAGGTGATCACATGACCCATGGGACACTGTAACCGTCATAAATATGAGTCAGTTGCTACGTGTCTGAATTTTGATCATGTGACCATGGGGATGCTGCAACAGTCGTAAGTGTGACAAATGGCCATAAGTCATTTATTTCCATACCATTGTAACTTTGAATTGTCACTAGACAAACTATTGTAAGTCAAGGACTACCTGTAATTGTTTTAAAAGGCCAAGTATGATTACTGTTATTTCCTTTTGAAATATGGAAAAGCAAAAGGCAAACCAACCAGCTTGCTATGCAGTGAGCTACATTGGCTTTGCTAGCTGGAAAAAGCTGGATACTGTGACTGGTTGTCTAGATAGATTTGTAAATAACAAGTGTAATAGATGACTGTAAGAATAACAAGAGGCTTATTAGTTTCTTCCTGACATCTATCTATATCAAAATGAATCTCTTTCACACCTTAACAGGACCATCTGCTTTCGAGGAGGAAAAATGCACATGTGCTATAATTAACATTTTATATATCTCACCACTTAGATCAGAACCTGGTGCGGATAATATTTTTTTCATGAATTTCTTTTACATGAGAGGCAGTGTGAGAGTTTTAATTATCAGATGAAAATGGCAAGAATATAGCACGGTATTGCTTTTGGAACAAGGCTGTACTCAGAGTTTTTTTGTTTACACATTGTTGATTACCTGATAAAGTTAACCACCTGTATGTAATACAGACCACTATCATAGGTACAATTTTTAATTGCATAGAACCATTGAAGGCAATATAAAAGACTATCATTCCCAGTTACTGAAAGCCATCTAAGGAATCACAGTTAAGACTAGTGAAACCCAAGACCAAGTTATCTCCTTGAATGATTGTATTCAGTGGGTGACTGAGGGCCAGTTACTTTATCTCATTAAAATTGTGGTTGAAAACACAGTGAGTGCTAATATGCTTCCTTGAATTCCTTAAAGAAAAGTTAGACTTTTCTTTATCTGCCACATAACACCACAGACTTGACAATTACTATTGATAAGAAAGACAAAAAGGTCTGAATAGTGGACATTGCAATACCTGGACTCAGGAGAAGAGAAGAGAACGAACTGGAGAAAATCACAAAATATAAAGATCTGAAAATAGAAGTAGAATGACTGTGGCAAAAGAAAGCAAAATTAATACCAATAGTAACAAGTGTCTTGAGCACTTCAACACCATCGGCATTGACAAAATTGCCATCAGTCAATGTTGCAGAATCCAATCTGGATTGGTCACCAGGGTCAGAAGTTTTGTCTTCCGAGGTTTTAGACTCATGCTGGAGTCCATCCTCAGGGAACTTGTCTGTGTGCTCTGGGGTGTTCTCTGTGTGGTATTTATATGGTGGCTGTTGTGTGTAGGTTTTTAGATGCAGATTGAGGATGGGCTCCAGCATGAGTCCGAAAGCTTGGAAAACAAAACTTCTGGTCCTGGTGACTGACACAGATTGGATCCTGCAGCATTATCTTGGGACATGTATATTTGCCTTCATTTGTGACCATCAGTCAATTTCAAAGGCAGCTTTACTAGGAACAGCTTACATCCCATAGCAATATTATTAAACAACATCATATGGATGTCCCAGGTCACTCTGGAGTGACAGATCCCTTGATGGTAACCAAAGGGAACTTCAGTATTTTCTTCATAGAAGGAAAATAGACCAGATTTTTAAATGAAATTATGAAATAAAATCTGTATACTCTACGCTGATATCATGTTCCTGTGAAACAATTCAGACATCAGAAAAGTACATGACTTTTCCAGGAGCTTTCTGATTTATAGAAGCAGCTTGTGGTAGGACTGCATTTCTGATGTAGCATGGAAAATTGTTTACCTTGTTGGTATCTTGTGCCCTGTCCTTTTTCTGTTACTGTTGATGTTAAAGCCATTGCTGAAATCACTTGAGCTGAGTGGAGAACTGCTTCACACACCCCTAGGGGCTTATAATAGGTACAAGAACATCCTTTCAGATTGTGCCATAATTATAGCTATAAGACTCCTTTTATGGATAAAAAAACTTGCTACACTCATGTGGATAATCATAAGAGTCATAACCTCTTGAAGTACTCTCTCATTTGTGGCTATTCATTTGCTATCATGCCAGGTATCTGAGAACTCAGGGATATGCATGGATGAATGGAACACCCACTCACCATTTCAAAATGATTTAATGAGCAAAAGATACTTTCCAATTCTTTTCCAGCCATCAAACATTTCTGTGTGTGATTTTAATGAATCAGGCTGAATTCTTAGTAAGATCTCAGCAGCACCTAATTAATATTTTATGCTCAAAGCTTGTAAGTATCAGAAGATATAAGATTAATAAGTCATTTTCAGTGGCTATTTGATTAATGTTTCACATTTCCCAACTGGACTTTATCAGCAATAATAAGGCAGGCTCTGTTTGTCTCAGGAAGTTGTGTGTCTCAGGAAGTTGTGGATAGATTAACTGCAAGTTACTGTATTTTTCGGAGTATAAGACGCACTGAAGTATAAGACGCACCTTAGTTTTGGGGGAGGAAAACAAGGAAAAAAGGCCTCTGCCTCCAAGCAATTTGTCAAACAGAAACAGGAAACAGCATAGATGATATACACTGTTTGCTGTGTATTTCTGTGCATGTGTGCCTGACCCATAGAAATAGCAAAGAATTGGAGAAATGTACATTATGCCAGAAAGTTTTCTTAAATGTAGTCACACTAACTCCTCCCAATTATTTAAATAGATCTACTCCAAGGTAACTAAACTCTAATACTAAACAGGACACTGTTACATTTCAGACTATACTTGTACAGAGCTGTTAAAATTAATTAAAATTTCTGGAAGTATACATTATATAAGCTAACAAAGCTGGCTGTTGAATTCTGGGAGTTGAAGTCCACAAGTCTTAAAGTTGCCAAGGTTGGAGACCCCTGGCTCTAGAACAATAATAAAGCAGTCTTTAAAAAATAAGTCTAATAATCTGAACATTCTACAGACATTTATAGTTATTCACTTACCCCTCTACAGCCAGTTCAGCAAAAATAAAAACTGTCTGTCTAATCTCTCCCAGCTATTTGCCTCTTTGCAGTTAGTTTCACTTTCATTTTTCCACCTGGCAAACCTGGCAAACCTAATCAGCTGTTCGTGGGGAAACTGCTACTGATTTGCTTGGCTTTAAAGGCTCTTCCCTCTTTCCTGCAAGCAGGTAAATTGCTGGAAGACAGAGGCCAAAGGGTGGGGGTGGCTGGGTGGGGCTACATTCGGTGTATAAGATGCACCCAAGTTTTCACCCTCTTTTGGGGGGTAAAAAGGTGCGTCTTATACTCCGAAAAATATGGTGCCTCTGCTCCTTTCCTTTCTTTTATTGTTGGCACATTGTTCAAACATGTTGGACTTTGATATTCAATTCAGTACCATTTCTTCATTCAACACCAGCTTTTAAATCTATGCCAATTTTTTTTTTTAAATTGGCCAAACAGAAAAAGGTCAGAAACTTCAACCAACATGTGAAAATTAAGATAAATAAAGTTCAGGCAGAAGACCACTCAAACGATATTATTGATAAAAATAAAAATAGAAAGAAATTGTTAAAAGCAAGTTAATATAGTTGCCTTAGTCCGGGATATTCACCTCTGAGGATTTATACCATGTTGCGGCTAAAAACATATTAATCACCTGATAAAATCATATTTTATTTTCTTATACTCCTCTAACATCCCTATAACTAAAAATAACCTTTGCAAATGTATTAACACAATCACTTCTGATTTGTGCTGACTTTTTAATAACCATGTACGGTAAGTAAAAGTAATATGATAAGTCTTGGTGTTCCTTCTACCACCAACTAATATGGCCTGGTATCTGGGACAGATACTTAGCTCTTAACTTGTGAATTATGGATTACAGTAAAGATAAAGGTTCTGTTTATTATTTAGCTGCCATCGAAAAAATTGTCAGGTCTTAAATAATTACAAATATTTTTAAATTGTGGCATATTCAATTTTAATAATCTTCTAATGAGAAAACTGTTGATCAATTAAAATTTAGAGAACAATTTGTAGACAATTCAAGGAGAATGGCTTTGTCAGGTTGATGTTAAAAATGTTAATTATTTCAAAATCAGTCTCTAAAGCTTTGAATGATTTACAACACAAACCCACTCAGAAAGGCTCCACCAAGCTTACTTGATTTATTGTTTGATTTATTGAATATAATGAATAAAACAGATCTTAATATCTGTTACATATCAGACTTTTTTCAGATAACTTTATTTCACTAGAAAAACCTAGGACAGAAAACCTAAAATATATATAACTGCAAAGATAAATACTGTGCATTTTGCATAGGAAATGTGCTGTTAACAAACAAATAAATTGATGAATTAATTTCACGTCTCTTGATGCTTAGGCATTCTTTGCACTGCAGAGTTAGTATTTAAATGCCATCTGTTAAGAAGTTAAACTAATATAATCTGCGTAATATAAACTGCTGTAATGAAAAGGCAGTTCATTAAAATTGCCTTTTAATTAATTGAATGCTAGTTATGCTCTTTATATTACCATGATTTAAAAAAAAAGAATTCTCTTGGTCTTATTATAAATCCAAAATTAATTACAATTTGGGAGAGGACACAATAATAGGATGAGCAGTAGCAGAATGGCTCCTATTGCTATTCTCTCAAGGATGGGTTACTTTGAATATACCAATACACTGAAAGTGCACATTAATTAACAGGTTTTTTTTAAATAAAGAGATACCTATTCAGATTATATTTGCTTTGCTTCTTTGTGGCTTCTTTCAGAGCTGCTGGCCTGCTGATTCCAACTGAGGTTCTGGAAATGATAGCACTGGTTCATTGTTATATTAATTAATTCAGCAACAGTCCTCATGTCATAGAATAGCAATGCAAATGAAATTCCTTAAGCTTTTCACTAATGTTGGTGCTCCATTTCCACTGCAGTGTCTAATGATGCACATTATTATGATGGGGCTAAAGCCTGATAACTCTGGTGAAGGCTTTGGATGTGCTTGCAGAGTTATTTGATATATAATCAGGGATTATAACTTCAGCTATATAACAGTTGACTCAAAATTCTTCCTTTATTGTCACAAACTTTTTCAGGGCCATAATGTAAAATCTCTCTTTGTGTTTGTGCACGTGTTTGTGTGTGGAGGTGGTCAGTCGTGGAATGCTGAGGGGACCATAGAATGCATGACCCCTTCCCTGGTGTTCCCAAGACCCAAACATTTATTAAACACCCATTTAGAGAAACATTGCTAAATGTCAAGATTTTTATGTTCCCATTTGAAATTCTGCAAAACATTTCGCAAAAAATGCCAAAATACACAACTGAACACCAATATAAATAAAATCAGAGGGAGATGTTATGCTCTGCACAATGTTCTCTGATTAAAAATAAAATAGTTTTGATTTTATGACCCTATAAATCAGTGGTTCTCAACCTTCCTAATGCTGCGACCCTTTAATACAGTTCCTCATGTTGTGGTGACCCCCAACCATAAAATAATAAAATTATTAGGAAACTCAGGGATGGGTTCTAACTTACCTCGCTGCCAGTTTGCTTCCTCCTGCGCTGCGTGGCCTGCATATGCGCAGTGCCATTTAAAAAAAAAATTGCAAAAAAAGCGCTGAAAACAAGATGGCACAGTGCCAGAAATTCGCCTTCTGCGCATGCTCAGAAGTTTCCATGGTACAGATATATTTTTTTTGCAGTAGTCTATTTGTATGTGGGTGGACCCGCCTGGAGACAAATAGAGGAGCGGTGTCTCATTTCCCAAGACCATCGGAAATATGTATTTTCCGATGGTCTTAGGCAACCCCTGTGAAAGGGTTGTTCGACCCCCAAAGTAATGTCCTAGTTTGGCAGGTTCAGGTTAGTGCTGCAAAGCTTGAAGTTGACAGGTAACTAATATGCTTTTAAATGTCCTGCAGGAGGCAGAAAAAAAATGGACCTCCTTGTTTTAAGGGAGATTCCTTCTTCCATCACCATTATTTCCACATCTTCACTCCACTAACCAAGATGGGTTTTCTTACTATTTAGAAGTAAGCATGGGAGAAGGCTAGATCTTTTAAAGTACAGATTTGATCTCTGATGACACCTGGCAAATCTATTTCAAAGAAAAGCAAAACTTCAAAGCTGTAACGTCTGTAATAAAACAATCCATTATATTGTATTTCACACTTTGATGTATAAGACACTTTTAAAATACAGGGCACCTGGTACCTTTTTAATAGAGCAAGAAAAAAAAGTATACAGCTGACCTAAAAATGTTGCAATTTTCCTTCTCATTGACTAGCAATGTATTTTAGAAATATGTTTTAATACTTCCTTCTTCTTGGGAACAAAGTTGAATTTAACATGGCAATAAAATAACAAGGGTGAGAAAGAAGAAAGAGGAACAATCTTCCCATTAGTTACTTGAAAACTCATCCGCTCATTGTTGGCTGAAAATAATAGTACTGATGACAATTATGGCTGGGTGATCATATGAACATATTGTAAGCTGTTATTAGAGGATAAATGGTCAGAAGTGATTGGTTCCACTTGGGCTTCAACAGGGCACAATTGTTCCTTAACAATAGCAATATGTTTCTTGCTCTGACATTTTGAAGATGTGGACAGAGATGCTCTACTTCTAATGTTGACTTTTGCCATTCCTGATTGATTCAAACAGCCAAGTTGGGCCTCGCTTCATGTTTAAGACATGTTTTTCTATCCCTTCTTTTAGCATACATACTTAATGATTGTTTCCCTAGAACTGGATTGTAAAGTAATAAGACCATTGTTGAAAAAACACCCTCCCTTGTTCTAGATTATTTTTCTAATTACAGGCTAGTCTCAAATATTCCTTTCCTTCACCAGGTAATTGATAAGGTGTTACCTCTCAGTTCTAGATGTATCTACATGAAACTGATTTTCTTCACCAAATTCTGTCAGGGTTCATTACTAACGTAGATTCAGTTGTTTGAATAGAAGACCTACATGTGTGGGACACAACCCCGATGGTTCTCAGTTATCTTCTGTACCATTGATTAGGATATTCTTTTCAGCTGTTTTGCAAGATTTGAATTTGAAAGCACTATCTTGCAGTGGTTTGAATCCTTGCTGTTGGGATATGCCCAGAAGGTGGTACTGGGGGACTACTATTCACTATTGGTGATGTTCCACAAAGTCTCTTGTTTTCTGTGTTGTTTAACATCTAGGGGAGGTAGTTCAGACTATTGAAGGGGATACCATCAGAATGCTGATAGTGCCCAGTTTTACTGTTCTTTACCACCCAACTCCAAAGAAGCAATCTGTATTCCAGAATGCTGCTTATTCTCAAGAATGGACTTTATGGGTGACAACAAGCTTAAAGTAAATCCAGACAAGATTGAAATATTATTGATAATGAAAAAACTGGACTCTGGAATTGAGGTGTAACCTGTTCCAGATATTTCAGCGGAAAGAATAAGTTAGCAGTTTGAGAATATTCCTTGAAGTCCCATCATTATACTACAAGGGTATAGTAAGGAGTGTGTTACATAATTGTCAAAATAGAGCAACTGTAGTTCATCCTGAATCAGTCAAACTTAAGCAACAGTTATCCATGTCTCAGTTAAAATCCATCTTGACTGATGTGATATATTTTAAATGAAACTTTCTTTGAAAAGTGTCTGGAAAATGTAATTGATATAATTAGGCTTTTGACTGGGATTACTTATCTGCACTGCCTGCCTACCAGATATAGTTGGCTGATATTGATCTTTAAAGCTGTAAATGGCTTAATACTTGATTATCTAGCCAGTTTCTAAGATCAAAAGGAGTGGCCCCAGTGCCAGGAACCCTTGTCTGCCAAAAGATGAAATGTGCCTATTATGCACTTGGTTTCTCTTCCCATTTTACGAAAATGGAAAGAGATGTAGAGACTGTTTAGGATAAACAGGACAATATAGGGGAAATCTAATTTAAGCAATTCTACACCAAATAATGTGGTATGAGGAGCCGTGGTGGCACAGTGTTAGAATGCAGTATTGCAGGCTAGTTCTGCTGACTGCCAGCAGTTTGATCCTGACTGGCTCAAGGTTGACTCAGCCTTCCAATCTTCTGAGGTCATTAAAACAAGGACCCAGATTGTTGGGGGCAATATGAAAATAACATTTTAAACTGCCCACATAGTGCTGTAAAGCACAATGGGAGAGTATATAAGTGTAAATGATATTGCTATTACTTTTAGGGCAAGGAACTGGAAGGAAATACAATATTGTTTACTAATGTCGGTGATAAAAATTGTGACTGTTCAATTACTATATTAATATGCCCTATCTGTATCAAAGTTCAGCAAGGATATCTAATGCATGCGTAAGCACACATAACATTTCATATTATTGCTCAATGTGTTATGCTGTTTCAGATATAAAAATATTTCTTGTTCTTTCATGCATGAATTTGTTCAAGTGTGGAAAGAGAATTAATTTCTCCTTATAGTCTTAGTTCAAATAAATGCACAAGTAATCTAAGATGGTTGTCTAAGCCCAACTTTGTGTTGCTGAGCAACCAGGTAGAGCTAAGAAGGTTTTTAAAGCTTCCTTGTGCTGCTCTCCTTTTGCTTTCGATGTTACCTTAACTGTTGAATTTTCAGAGGACAAGATTTTTTTAAAAAATGTTTTTGTTGAGACTGCTCTTGTTTTTTAAAAAAGGAGGAGGGAACTTTTTCAAATGACTGGATGTGATTAAACTATGTTTCTGAATATAGGGGGAAAAAAACTACAGAAGTAGGTAGCTTTTTAAATGAATGTTTATTGTTTAGTGTTCTCTTAAAATGTTGTACGCCGCCCTGAGTCCTTAGGGAGTAGGGCGGCATAGAAGAACCTAATAAATAAATAAATAAATAAATAAATAAATAAATAAATAAATAAATAAATAAATAAATAAATAAATAAATAAATAAATAAATAAATAAATAAATAAATAAATAAATAAATAAATAAATAAATAAATAACAATAGCTCAGAAAAAGAAAAAGAAAACAGTTCAAAACAGATTTTGCCACATTTTGAACCAGTAAAGATTCTTGTGCTAGACAACCGTTAAAACAATTGCACTATTGTAAGGCTATTGGTAAAGGTGGTAGCTTCAGAAAACATTAGACTTAATGATAACCATTAACGTGGTTGAGAAGGCATTCCTCTTTCTGCAAAGCAGCCAATTAAATTCAGGGACTACTCTAGAAAAAGAAAATAACCAATGGAAGCAAAATTAGCAGCAGAGTTGGGCATTTTAAGCGACAAAAGCAGGAAAGCAGGATAGGAATACATACCTGGATGCCATTTCTTTTCCTGGTATCATACTAGCCATGGGGAAATCTGACAGAGAAGATAACTCATAAGGTAGCTAATACTGTCATACAGCTTACCATTTCCAATACTGGATTAAATCTAAGTCTTTTTTTAAAAAAAGTTTATTGGATTTTAACTTTAAAAACATACGTATACATTCAAATTCTTCATTTCTGTGACATCGACAGTTATTTGGTTATTTATAAATATTAAATATATTAATCCATCATCTTTACATTGTAAATAGTTTTAACATTTACATTTATATAAACATTTACTTATTTTTTCTAATTTCCAACCAGGTGTACAATTTATCCCATACTATATAATATTCTTTTTCTTCACGATCTTGTAATTCCATTGTCAATTTTGCCATTTCTGCGCATTCCATTTTTTAATAATCATGTTTTCTGGGGGACAGTTCTCCGATTTCCATGTCTGTGCGAAAACGATTCTAGCAGCCATCAAGATATGTATTATTAAATATTAATTTTCCTCAGTCCATTGTCCTTCAATAATTCCCAATAAAAATATCTCTGGTTTCAATTCAATTTGTGAGTTAGTGATTTCTTGGATCCATAATCGTATCTTGCTCCAATATCTTTTTGCCTCTGGGCAGGACCACCACATATGGTAGTATGTACCATTTTCACATTTACATTTCCAGCATCTTGGGTTGCGGTTAGGATATATTTTGGCTAACCTAGCCAAAACTGGCTAACAGGGCCAGATGCCAACGCTAATACATTTTATATAGATTCTCCTTATATTTAATTTTTTTTTGTTATCTGTAATCCTGTTTTTTGAGTTAACTCTTTTGCCTGATTTTTAGTAAGATTTTTGGTTAATATTTTTATTTTATCTTTATTAATTTTAAGTCCCGCTACTTTTCCAAATTGTTCTATTTCATTCAATAATTGTATACCAGATTGTAGCGGGTCTTCTAAGAAAAATACCAGGTCATCAGCAAATGCCTGGGTTTTATATTCTTCTCTTTTTATCTTAGTTCCTTCAATTTCTTTGTTGTATCTAATTTGATTTAACAATATCTCAATTGATAGTATGAAAATTAGGGGTGACATCGGACATCCTTGTCTTACTCCTTTAGAAATACTAAATTCCTCGGTTTAAATCTCGGTTTATCATTACTCTAGCCTTCTGTTTGGTATATATTGCATCAATCATATTTTCGAATTTGGAGCCAAATTTCATAATTCTTATTTGTTGTTTAAAAAATTCCCAATTCAAATTATCGAAGGCCTTCTGTACATCTAAAAATATTAAAGCTGTTTGTTTATAGCTATGCACCTCGTAGTATTCCAATATGTTTAAAACTATTCTAGTGTTATTCCTAATTTGTCTGTACGGTAGGAATCCATTTTGATCAGAGTGGATAACTTTATTCAATATTTTTTTCATTATTTCGGGCATAATCGTCATAAAAATTTTGTAGTCGGCATTTAATAAGGAGATAGGTCTATAGTTTTTAATTTGTTTGGCATCTGTATCTTCCTTATGAATCAGAGTAATATAAGCTTCATCCCAAGATGCTGGAAATTTCACCTTCTGTAGTGTATCATTGCAAATCTCTAATAATAAGGCTTCTACTATTTCAAATGTTGCTTTATAAAAGTCTCCTGGAATCCCATATGGCCCTGGGGTCTTGTTACTTTTTTGTTTCATTACAGCCTGTTTCAGTTCCAATTGAGTTATTTCTTTATTTAGCATTTCCCTGCTATCCTCATCTATTGGGCTAAGACTTTTTTTCCTAAAAAGTTTTTAATTTCTTCCTTCTTTATTTTATCCTCCTCATATAATTTCTTAAAGTATTCTTGCATAATCTCTTTTTTCTTTTCTATTCGGTGTTGGGTTTCCCCATTCCTGTTCTCTAATTGGTGTATTAATTTTTTCTCTCTTTCTTTTTTCAGTCTGAAGGCTAGCCATCTACTGGGTTTGTTGGCATTTTCAAAATAATTTTGTTTTGCTAATCTTATTTTTCTGGCATTTTCTTCTTGTTCTAATAAATTTAATCTATGTTTTACTAAGTCTTTTCCTCTTTATTTTTTTTATTTTGTGGATCGATTTGTAAATTCCTTTCTAATTGTTTCAAACTCGTAGTGTTTTTTGTTTTTTCCATCTTTCTTTATTTTTCCTAGCCAGATATGCTATTACTATTCCCCTCAAGTATGCTTTTGATGTATCCCACAAGTTTTGTAGAGTTGTGTCCTGATTTTTGTTTTCTTTGATAAACATCTCCATTTCATTCTTAATTTGTTTAATGAATTCCTTTTCTTTCAATATTTGTGTATTTAACATCCACCGTTTAGTTTTCTTTTTATCCCCTTTCCAAATTATTTTTAATGGATTATGGTCTGCCCATTCGTTAGTAACTATTTCTATTGAATCTAACTTATTTTCTATTTCTTTATTGGTCCAGAACATATCAATTCTGGACCAGGACCTGTGTGGGTTGGAATAAAAAGTATATTCTTTGGCTTCTGGGTTACGATCCCTCCAGCAATCTCTTAGACTTAACTCATAATTCATTTCATAAAATGATTTTGGCAATGTTTTTTTCTTTTTCCTCATATTATTATTATTGGTTTTATAATCTTTATTCACATCAACAATTCAATTGAAATCTCCAAATAAACAAATATTTTCCATCCCAATTTCCAATATCTTTTGATGTAATTTAGTAAAAAAACATTTTGATCATTGTTTGGAGCATATATTATCACCAGTAAGATCTGTGTTTGATAAATTTTAATTGAAATAATTAATATTCTTCCTTTGTCATCAGCAAATACTTTACTTGCTTCTAAATTTTTATTAATATATACAGCTATGCCTCTCTGTTTTTCCTCTGAGAGTGCTGTATATAGCTTCCCTAATTTTTCTTGTTCTAGGTATTTTTCATTTTGTTTTTGAATGTGCACTTCTTGCAGACATATAATGTCAGCTTGCTATTTCTGTAATTTAGTGAATATCTTTTTTCTTTTTACATGAGAATTTAAACCATTTATGTTTATTGATAGTAGGGTTACAGCTCTTTCCATTTTTTATTTGTGGGCCTGCCTTCTATTAGTTCTATTCTCCCTTTGTGCTCTAGTTCTTATCCCTTCTACTTCTTGATGTTCTATATCCCCTTTACTTTTCTCCTCTTGGTCTGTCTCTTTTTCCTCTGATAGTAGTTCCTCCTGGCTTCTGGTTTCTATGTCTTCTCCCTCTGGTATTATGAACTGCTCATAAAACTCTTGAGCTTTGTCTGTATTATCTACCTTAATTTTCTTTCCCTGCCAGGTAATGAGCATTCCTTCTGGAACTAGCCATTTAAAGAGTGTATTATGTTTATTTAATTGTGTCGCTAGAAAACGATAATCCCTCCTGTGGTCTCTAAGTCTTTTTGGTACCTGTTTTAATACTTGAATTTCTTTACCTTTATATAATATTGTTTCTTCACGGGTTGCTTTATATACTTCATTTCTCATTTCTTTCCTGGTAAACCTTACGTGGACCTCCCTAGGTAATTTGTGTCACCTGGCATAGTTTGTTTGTACTCGATAAAGTTCATCTAATCCATTTTGTATCTCTTGCTTATCCCTCTGTTATTTCCGATATTAATTCTGTCATAATCATTCCTAAGTCTTCCTCTTTACTCTCTGTCACATTCTGAAAGCGGAGGTAGAAGGCTGCTCGGTCTAATTCTAAGTTTATTATTGACTCCTCCAACTCTCTATTTATCATAATTAATTTTTGATCTACCTCTTCCACTTTCTTTTCCGTCAGTTCAGTTCTTTCCTCTACCCTTTTTATCTGTTGTTTGTTATTTTCTATTGCTTGTTGTATCACACCTCTTCTATTATCAACTTTTTGAATATCTTCCCTCATTACTTCACAATTCTTATTCATTTTCTCCTGCATCTTTAGCATGGTTTCTTGTATTGCCTGTAAAGTTGTCTGCATTGTTTGCATGCTGGCCTGATTGCTAATCTTTTCTGTGCTTAACATGCTGTCTATGGATCTCTGACCAGAGGGTGATGCCGTTGGCAGTGTCGGATTCGATGATGGTTTTTTTTTGCCAATTTTTGGATAGTCGTGGTTGTTGACATTTTTAAGATATTATATAGATCTTTCAATTCTACCATTCATCAATTATTGTCTTTTTATACAAATCAATCCTATAATTGGTATCAATTTCCCAATATTTTGATCTTTTCCACTTCTATTCAATCCAATATAATAGTATATTGCAAGCACTATCTATCCAAGTGATAATTCGATATTTTATCTTCTAGTACTTAAATTATAAAAAGAGAGAAGAAAAGAGATAGGAAGAAGAGTAGGAAACAAAGGGGAAAGGCACACTTTATAAAATCTATAATATTGCTATATATATATTATCTTTCAATATTTACTTTATAATAATCTATAATCTTATTTAATCTTAACACAAATCTTCAATACTTCAGGTAAATAAAACTTTCTATTTCTTATATCTTAGTATCTTAATATTTTAAACCTCTGTTAAATGTATTTTCTATACTCTTTCTATAATCCTTCTATATCTATATAAATATTAAAGTCTCTTATTTAAGTTCACATTTTCAGATTGCTTAAATCCTTTAACAGCTTCTAATTATCAATTTCTAAATTAATTCATAAGTTCTTATCTCTCAGTGCTTATATTTTCTCTATCCAATGTTTCAGTATCACATTCATTTCATTGCATTAACAATGGAGTTTAATTGTTACCAGATGACTAATTAGCTTCCTTCTAATATGGAAGTCTGTCTCTATATTTATGATTTAGTTTACTCTCAATCTTCAGCATTCTCGTTCCGTTGCAGTTGTTTTCAGGTTCCATCTTTTTTACTTCTGTTGTTCCACGTTTTAGTTCTCAGCCAGCACCAAACTCTCATCCGGTTATTTGTATCCAGCACTGACTGTTTATAGCATCCATTAGAAAGTTTGTATCCACCAGCACAAGTCTCCCAGTCTTTGCGTTCTATTTCGTTCTCCGGTTCTCAAAGTTCAGTTCTTTCTGTTATTCTCCTTCTTGTTTTCACACCTCCGCACCTCTGTTACTGATTTCTTGTCGTCCCCTTTCTCCAACTTTTCAGCGTATCCCTTCCACGGTGTCCTCTTTCCGTCTTTTTGCTCTCACCGCCTGGTCGCTGCTTTTCGCCCCTTCTTTGAGTAACTTTCTGCACCTTGATCTCCTCGAAAATATCTCCTCTCTCCAATCAGTTTTTAAACAGAATAGGATTTCTTACTTGTCGATGTCTCAGCTTATGAGTTTATCTTGCTTCTTCCTCTGTCGATCAGGCTGTCACGACTAAGGGGCCGCCATGATGATGACAGCGCTCTTTCCGTGTTGGGTTTGTGAAGTTTCTCCTCTCCACATCGAGCGGTTGCCTTCCGCTACGATGCTCGTTTGGATCCTTCACTGATTCATTCATCCCTCCAGGGTCAATGTGCCCAATATAGGGCCCCCGATTTTCAGAAAAACAGATTAGGGGAGCAGAGCTTCGCTCTCCCTCTTCTGCTCGTCATGACTCTGCCCCGGAAGTCCACCTAAGTCTTTTGTATGGAAGGCATTCACTGAGCTATGATTTTTTTGGCCAGTTTTCTTTACCGCTAAGAAAGAAAATTTATTTATTTTGGAGGAAGAACAAGCTGGCATGAAAATCATCATTCCCAAGGTTTGCAGAAATTACTAGGCCTCTAAAAGATGGAAGTATCTTGCCTTGACATGGTCCCTCAGGGCACGGAGGTGACTCACATGGATTTAATTCTCACTGAGAAACTTCACATTATTTTAAGTTCCTTTATGACAATTTTACTATCTGAAAGAGACCTCTCTATGGGGTCAACCTAAAGTGTTTGGAAGGTTGACTCTTCCTGATATTTCTTTCTCATCCTTGTTTGGACAACAGAGTTAATGAAGGGAGCCTTGAGGGTGCTTAAGACTAAAATGAATCTCTTCTAGTTTGCTGCTGGTTACGTTATGATGTTCATAGGACCTACTGCTCTAACCTCATTCCAACCCAGTAAAACTGTTGTGCAAACAAGTTCAATTTTTTTCCTTCCATAGGTGGACACGGAAACCCTGTGTTGGTTTGGCTCAAAGAAGGAACTCTGCATTCCAGAAAACATCTGATGCAGCCCAAAATACAAACAGCAAAGCAAGCTATGTAAAAGCTAGTTCGTTTGAAAAATCTTGCATTCATTTTCTACCTTTGCATATGCACCCTTCTATTTCTCTCTCTTCTTTTAATAAACTAGCATTAAAGATAAGCTCCAAAGTCAGGGAATTTAATTTGGTACCTGTTGGATTGTAATACATTTTGTGGAATAGTGTGTCTTCTTTCATATCCTGTCTGTACAGGATTGTACACTACAATGTAATTTACTCTAAAGTCAAACCTTCATTTCAATGATCTTCTCTCCTGTAATTCTCTGGTAGCCAGAAGAAAAATGATTTATTATTCATCAGACAGGATGAGCATCACTTTTAGAATGATATTTACCTAGTTTTAACAACATTGTTTTCCGGGCATCAACATGATACACAGATTTCCCACTACCCCTGTGTGTATGAAGCATTGTGCATTGTAAAATGCCACTCAAGTCAAAACACTGATTTAGGTTACTTCAAAATCCAGTGGAAAAATGTGAACCCAGCCAGAATTCTGAGTTTCTGAAAAATGTTTATCTTGGATCTCTTTACCACTAATGGAAGAAAGCTATTTCTAGAATTACATTTTCTCTAAGATTCTGCAGAATAATTTTAGTTAAATAGCCTAACTCCAGGATCACTTAATTGAAAGAATATCCTAAACTTTCTGTCTTCTTTGATCATGGCTTCATGATCAGAAACATTTGTAAGAGGAAGTAAACAGATGTTTACCGTCTGCTATACTTTGCCTCAATTCCCCATTTTTGTGGCTAGACCAGGTAGTTTCATTCCAAAAAGCAAAGTTTTATTGCTAAACTAAAAGCATTACAACACATACATATGTTTTTGTCTATAACCAATAACTATTAAATGTTTGTATTTTAAAATCATGTGGCTTCAGTTCTCAAAGTCTATGATACCATATCACATAAGTATGTAATAAAAGCTTGGAAATGACAGTAGATATAGAGTACAATAATTCCTTTCAGTGTTCAGCAGGGACAAGTTTTTGTCAGAACATCAGCTCAACTGCCATTAATTGGCATTCAAAACTGGAGACACATGGCTAAGAATCCAGCAAGGGTTAGGAATAGAATAGAATAACAGAGTTGGAAGACCTTGGAGGTTTTCTAGTCCAACCCTCTGCTTAGGCAGGAAATCATATACCATTTCAGACAAATGGTTGTCCCATCTTTTCTTAAATACTTCCAATGTTGGAGAATTCACAACTTCTTGAGGCAAGTTGTTCCACTGGTTAATTGTTCTATCTGTCAGGAAATTTCTTCTTAGTTTTAGCTTGCTTCTCTCCTTGATTAGTTTCCATCCATTGCTTCTTGTCCCGCCCTCGGGTGCTTTGGAGAATAGCTTGACTCTCTCTTCTTTGTGGCAACCCCTGTGATATTGGAACACTGCTATCATGTCATCCCAGTCCTTCTTTAAACTAGACATACCCAATTCCAGCAACCGTTCTTTATATGTTTTAGCCTCCAGTCCCCTAATCATCTTTGTTGTTCTTCTCTGCACTCTTTCTAGAGTCTCAGCATCTTTTTTAGGTGACCACAACTGGATGCAGTATTCATAAGTGTGGCCTTACCAAGGCATTATAAAGTGGTATTAACACTTCACGTAATTCTATCCCTCTGTTAATGCAGCCTAGAACTGTGTTGGCTTTTTTGGCAGCTGTAGCACACTGCTGGCTCATATTTAAGTGATTATCCACTAGGACTCCAAGACCTTTCTCACAGTTACTATTATTGAGCGAAGTACCACCTATACTGTACCTGTGCATTTGGTTTTTCTTGCCTAAATGTAGAACCTTACTTTTTTCACCGTTGAATTTCATTTTGTTAGAAAGCGCCCAATGTTGAAGTCTGTCAAGATCCTCCAGCCTATCGCCTGGAGTGTTGGCTATTCCTGGTGTCTTCTGCAAATTGATGAGTTTCCCATCTATCCCTTCATCCAAATCATTGATGAAGATGTTGAAGAGTACTGGGCCTAAAACAAAGCCTTGGGTTAGGAGTTAGTGTTAGGTTTCCATGAATTTGGATAGCAAAATAGACATTTCCAATGGATTTGTTGTGAGTCGGTAGAAGGGAGGGTGGGAGGGTGGGAGGAAGACAGGAAGGAAGGAAGGAAGGAAGGAAGGAAGGAAGGAAGGAAGGAAGGAAGGAAGGAAGGAAGGCAGACTTGGAAAAATGGATAAAAGAAATAAATAGGGAACTTTCATGCTGTCCACTTAAGAGTATTAATTAAAATGATTTTTAAATGAAACTTCACAATACATATAGCCGGCTTCTTGACATCAGCTTTGTAAGCAATTTGATATGGGTTATCAACATGCCAAGTATATTCCCTTTTAATTATTTATAGTATGCTCATTCTGTGCAGTCCTATAAATTGCTCTAAATGCCAGCCCTTCGTAATGAATTCAGACATGGGTTTGAAATATGGAGGTAACAATTGACTTCTTCTTTCATAAATGCGGACCTAAAACAAAACACTAGTTATCATCTGTAATAGAAAGAGAGAAAGAGACAGACAGACAGACCATGGTTCTTCAATGAGTATAGTCCTGGAAACAGGAGACAATTATGCAGACAGTTAAACATGTGTGCCACGGGTGTCAAACTGCCGGCGTCACGTTGCTGTCACATGACATTTTGTAACATTTTCCATCTTCACAGAGCTGGGGTGGGCGTGGCCTGCACTTGACGCATCCGGCCTGCAGGCCGCCAGTTTGACACCCCTGAGGTATGTTAACTATTTGTTTTCTTAGAGTGGGGAAACATTTTTGTTTTTATTTTCAGAAGTTGTAGTAACTGAAGCAGTGAGTGCTGTCATTTGAATTGGTCAGCTGGAGACAGATCTGAACAGTAGCCTGTCTCAGTGTGGGAAGGCTAGTAGAGATAAAAATAATTGAAGGTAAACTGTGTGATTGGAAGGTATAAGAGAATAAAACATGGCTGTGATGTTAACCTGTTTTACAAGAAGGTGATGCCAGGTTACCTCATGTTTGCTTCTGAGGAATAGTGATTTAATATTGAAATATAAGATTAAAAGACTCCTATAACTAACATCATATGCTAAAATCCTTATACCAAAATGTAACAGAAGAAATAGAAGATATAATCTGTCAAAGAAAAGGCAAAGGGACACTATAATATATTTATGGGGAAAATATATAACCTACCTTATTTTGAATTTGCAGAAAACAACTTTCCGGAGAAAGCAGAATAACAAAAATAAGTCCCAACAACTTTGCATCCATCCGTTTCAGTTAATATAGGTAGTCCTCGGCTTACCACCACAACTGAGCCCAGAATTTATATTGCTAATTGAGAAATGAGTTTTGGCTCATTTTATGACTTTTCTTGCCACATTTGTTAAGTCAACAATGGTTGTTAAATGAATCTGGCTTCTCCATTGACTTTGCCTGTCAGAAGGACACAAAAGATGATCACATGACCCTGGGACACTGCAACCGTCATAACTATGAACCAGTTGTCAAGCATCCGAAAGTAAATCACATCACCTTGGGGATGCTGCAATGGTCATAAATGTGAAAAAAATGGTCCTGTCACTTTTTAAAAATGCCGTTGTAACTTTGAATGGTCACTAAACAAACTGTCATAAGTCAGGGACTACCTGTGCTGTTTTAAACTGAATTGTTTAAAATGAATTAAAATGGACTCAATTTTACATTTCATCTGAATGTGAAAAAAAGATGTACCACTTATTTCTACTGCTGCATTTCTCTCCCCCACTCATTCCATCTTTCTCTGTTCATCACAAAGGAAGTAACCATGTAATGCAAAGGATAAATATAGCAGCATGAAGAAAAAGAAAGAGCAAAAACACAGATTAGTCATTTTCTCCCATTATGGCTATTTTAAGAAAGTCTGTTTGTTTAGAAAAAAAATATTAACTATAGTCCTTGCCACAGTTTTTGTTGGGCTTTATTTTTATGTAAGTTTCTTGATATGTGTATTTATAGGTATTTATAAATTGCTCTTCAAGCTTTTAGAAAAACAGCTTTCCCAAATGCCTTTTTTTGGGATACCAAAATTCCCCATTTCTACTGTAATTGTAACTCTTTGAAGTGCTCTAAAGCTGAACTATTCATCCAGCTGGCATTTGTCCATGGTCTTTCTTTATAATACTTTGAAGTAGAAAGCACAGATTCTTTTCTGTTTTATTTTGTTTTGTTTATTGCTTGTTATTTGGTCTTAATAAAAATGGACTTGGAACTAAAGTTACATTCCAGATGTTGCAGGCATGATTGCATTTTTTGTTCTTTTTTTATTTGCTATTCTTCTCATTTATATTTATTTATGGTTCTTAAACTTACACTGATTAATCCATGCATAAAACTTTGGGTTATAGAAAGCTTATGTGATAATTCCAAGTTCCTATTCAGGTATGTGAATCAGAAATAAGTGAAAGTGCTTCACTCAGGTACTGGCTGCAGCTATATTTTCAACAACAAAGAAAACACATTTGTTTAAGTGTATGTGTGTATCAGGCATGGGTTTCACTTACCTTCGCTACAGGTTCAGAACTGTGAACGTGCACGTGTGTGCACGCGCTTTGTGCATGTGCAGCGCTTTTGCACATGTGCAGAACCTTCTCCGCATGCGCAGTTCGTCTGTGATGATGTCCGGGTGGGTGGGCGGAGACTCCCACCACCACCGCTACCGGTTCGCCTGAACCGGAGAGAACCGGTAGCAACCCACCACTGGTGTGTGTATATGTGTGTGTAAGGATAGGGCTTGTCCCAATAAAATAGAGGATAAATTATCCAAATTTGAATAATTGATGTTGTGGTTATCTCCTAAATGAACAACTACTTCTCAGCATATAGAAGAACTCATATAATTCATGATCTACAACTAGACCTCGCCTTATGATCACAACTGAACCAGGGGTGGGTTCTAACTTACCTCGCTGCCGGTTTGCTTCATCCCGTACCGTGTGGACGCGCACGTGCAGTGCCGAAAAATAAATAAAGCCAAAAACAAGATGGCGACTGCATGCACAGTGCCGGAAACTCAGCTTCTGCACATGCTCAGAAGAATAAAATAAAATAAAATAAATTCAAAATAAATTCAAAATAAATTCAAAAAAATTTCAAATTTTTTTTTAAAAAAGATGGCAGCACCCACGGACTGGCACCGACTGAACCGGTTCCGTGATGTCATTGTGATGTCACCAGCAGGTCACTACCAGTTTGGGCGAACCAGTTCGAACTGGGAAGAACCCACCTCTGAACTGAACCCAAATTACTCAGTTTTGGTCATAAATGACATATTTGTTAGGTGACATGTTTGTTTGTTAAGATTGTTAAGTGACATGTTTATGAATTTTGCCCCATTTTATGACCTTTCTAGCCACAGTTGTTTAATGAATCACTGCAGTTGTTAAAGCGGCAACATGATTGTTAAGTGAATATGGCTTCCCCATTCACTTTGCCTGTTAAAAAGTCGCAAAAAGTGATCACATGAACCCGGGACAGTGCAACTGTCATAAATATGAGTTAGTTACCAAGCATCTGAATTTTGATCATGTGACTGTGGGAAGACTGCAATGGTCGTAAGTGTGAAAAGCGGTCAGAAGCCACTTTTTCAGTGCCATTGTAACTTTGGTCACTAAATGAACTGTTGCAAGTCGAGGACTACCTGAACAATGTTATATTTTGGGTCATTTGCTTAGCTTCCCTTGGATCACTTGTTTTTGTGTTTGGGGATCAGGATGCACTGGCCAGAAGAAACTCACATAACAGTGTTCTAGAAAGTGCATTTGTTGTTGTTGGTCCAGCAGGCTTAATTCAAGGTGTGGATTTACTATAAAGCTCTTTATATCTTACGATTTCTCTTCCTCTAGAATTATCTACTCCACTGCTAAGATTTGCAAGTTGTAGTCAGATGTCATAGATTTCACTCTGGAAAGTTATAGGGTAGAGGCTTTCTAGAAGCAACCCTCACATTTTATAAAATTTCACCCTCTGAAATCAGAACCTCACTTGTTTTCCAATTCACTTAAGTGCTCCTTTTCCTCGGAAGGAATGCCTTCTGGTCACACCTTCTGCACTTTCCCCCAAACAGATGTTTGTTTGTTTGTTTATTTGTTTATTTATTTATTTTGTCAAGTACGTATTCGTGATATACATAGATATAACATTGTTTATATACATAAGATGGGTACTAATAAAAGGGAACATTAGGACAGGGACGGTAGGCACGCTGGTGCGCTTATGCACGCCCCTTACTGACCTCTTAGGAATCGGATGAGGTCAACAGTGGACAGTCTAAAGGGTAAAGTTTTGGGGGTTTGGTGACGAAACCACAATGTCAGGTAGTGAGTTCCAGGCATTTACCACTCTGTTGCTAAAGTCGTATTTTCTACAGTCAAGTTTGGAGCGGTTCACTTTGAGTTTGTATCTGTTGTGTGCTCGTGTATTGTTGTGGTTGAAGCTGAAGTAGTCGTTGACAGGAAGGACGTTGTAGCAGATAATTTTATGAGCTACACTTAGGTTGTGCCGAAGGTGACGTAGTTCTAAGCTTTCTAAGCCCAGGATTTCAAGTCTGGTTGCGTAAGGTATTCTGTTGCGAGTAGAGGAGTGGAGGGCTCTTCTCATAAAGTCCTAAAGTGGATTCCCTGTCCTTCTTCTCCATTCTTCTCCAAACTACTCTGTTTCAGGATTTCTTTATCAGAGGGCTGGTGCTCATCTTCCTTTTTGTCCTTCTCACTGGGACAGCATGAATTTTGCTAAAGTCTTTCACAAACATTCATCAGGAATTGCTCGGTAGTCTGGCTCAACAGGAAGGGGTCAGGAGAGGGAATGGTGAAAGTGGTTTCAGGAAGCAGTGGGACACAAAACAAGGCCTCTACCCATAGAGGAGAATTATAAAATGATCTACCACTGATTGACCCTATTATGATACCTTGACAATCAAAGAACATGCAGCAGGTCTTCCTTCAATTGTCTTCTTTTTTGATAGGTCTTTATTTGCAAAGATGATCCGTCAAGCGTTTTGATGTGAAAACTAGTAAGGGACAGAATCAGAAACTTTGTATCCTATTAATTCAACAACTGATTCTTTATAGTCCTTATTGGACACCACTTTCCTTCTTCTTCTGAACTAAAAGTTCCCTGCAGACATTCAAGGGCACCCTGGTGAGAAAGCTATGGATGACACAATCAGGTTCAGCAATCTGTTCAACTCCAACTGTCCCAGCAAGTCTGCGATGGAAATGCCCCTGGTTCTAGGAAATGGCTGGGTATTGCTCATTCATGCCTGTTTTGGCTTTGATTACAAGGGAGACTGAACACCTGGCCTTTTTCTTTCTATTTTGGAATATGAAATGGCCAGGAGATATCAATCAAGGTATTCTGCTATTTGATGTTTGGGTACAGGGTGTCAATGTGTGTGTCTTGATGTGCAAACATATGTGAGCTGAGGAAATAAAATATGGAAAGCATCAAATGCATCCAGATGTGAAATATAGTGGGAGAGAGAAGAGGAGATTTTTTTTTTTGCTGGAACAAAGGATTCAAGGGGGAAATCAGCTTCAAGAGGAAGAACGACAAAAAGATTCAGAGGCACGAAGCACTGAGAGCTTCGTGGTTCAGGCCATATTTCAAAGCAGCTCTTCAGATTACTCAAGCAGACCTCTGTGTGTGTGTGTGGAAAACGGGAAGGGAGGGAGTTACTTGACAGATGTTTGGCATGTCAACTCTCCCTAGAAAGCCTTGCAAAGCAATTTTCTGAAGGCTGCCATCTACAGATTGTTGCTGAGGTCCAGTAAAGGTAGGCTATGGCCCAGCACAATTCACCTCCAACACACTTTCCTGATTGAAGTATGAGGGAAAGCACATTATCATAGCCAAGAGGAAGAGGCCAGAAAAGCACATACTTCACATCTTGAGTTTTCTTTCCTCCTATGCAGGGCATATTCACTGAGGCATCCAGTATCCCAGGTTTGTGGGTACTGAAAAGAAAAAGACACATTTGATTATCTTGCTTTTAGAAGGAAGCCCAAATTGTGTAAACTACTCCCAGCCTTCTTTACATTTTTACTATTGTATGATCAAAAGGACTTTCCAGATAGTACTGAGAAAGAATCCTCTGTTTTCAAAGAGCCCAGCATTATTGTTGCTAAAACTAAATTTAAAAAACTGAATTTAAAAACCAAACTGATGTTTAAATTAAAGAGAGTGTTCAAGCCTCTTATCAAGTCTCTTATAAGGGTGCATGGAATAAAATGTTGCTCAATTCTCTGAAAGTATGCCCAAATATAAAACAAATGGCGTGTGCACACACCTGTCCTCTAAGCCCTCTTCTAACATCTGCCACCATTTGAGCTGCTGCTTTTGCCCTACCCCAGATCCTCTCCTCTTCCAGATGGCATGTTGTCTTCTTATCATTTGGTCAGTCGAATAATTTTTTTTTGGCAAATCTTACAGCCTGACCCTTTTGTGTCCTAAATGATAGTTTTGCCCTATCCTTCAATCAGGAAGTGTGTGGAGGTAAATTGGCCATGGCCTACCTTTACTGCACTTCAGCAACAACCTGTAGATGGCAGCCTTCAGAAAGTTGCTTTTCTGAAGGCTTTTTAGGGCAGTTTCTATCCTCCTCCTCCTCCTCCTCCTTAACAACAACAGTATGAAATTGAACAACTGGTATTAAGAAAGAAAGAAAATACTGTACCTCATAGGAAGTATCATATTTCCTTTTGCAATAAAACTGTACATGTTCTCCTGTTTGACAACGAAGAAGATAATTTATCATTTAAATACTAGTCCCTTAAGAGAAAAACCCAATACATCTACCGTGTTGATAGAGCTCAGTTTTATGTCTATGTGTATTCAATGACTATATTTAGAAAGTCTAAGTTCATAAATCGCGCAACTGGAAATGAACACCTTTCAATACCTCATTAATTATATGGAATAAAGCTCCAACAATGCTCAGAAACTGTCCACAGGAAGCAGCTCTGCTTTCCACCCCCACAGATCCATCCACAGAACATTTCCTTGTCAAAGGTTTGTGTGGGCAGCTGCTGTTGTTGGATTAATTTGATTTTCAAGTCTTTCATAAAAGCCGTCAGTCAAGGACAAAAAACAAACAAACAAAGGGCAAAACATCTTCAGCCATTCCTAGCATTAAAAAAAAAACCTACCCAAAACTTAAATGATAAGCAGTTATTAGTAATTCACAAGGACAAAAGATAAAGTGTAGAAAACGTACAGCACTGATTCGGTGCTCTGAAAACCTTATAGCCCAGCAAACAGATCACTTTAATATTGAAGGCTCTTGGTTGAGGTGAGCCGTTATTGTTTCTGCTTTCAAGATAAGAACTGAAGTTTCAAGGAAAGCATTACAATATTGCTGTTGTTGTTGTTGTTGTTGTTGTTGTGCCTGGAGAAGGCTCTCTAGCCTGCATTTTAATGAACAGTTCTAAGATGACTTAATCTTCAAATAATGTAGGTTGGAAAAAATGTTGGAAGAGAGCAATTTTCATGATTCGCAATGGAAACTCATAGGGCTCTAATTCATTTTCATCATAAAAAACATTTGTAGGGCGCCTCATATCCTTTTGTCAGTCCTGCATCAACTTGAACCTTTAAGCAAGAATGATCCTTGATTCCATTTGTTGACAAAGGTATAGTTTACTAAAAGTCAAGTGGATTACAGTAAAGCAAAGCCAGAACTGAAGTTAGCACGCCAAATCCTTAGATCTAATTTCCCCCTTCTAAGGCATATCTCATTGCTGGTCTCTCTCTCCCCCCCCCCTTGTCCAATCAATTTCAAAGAAACCATCACTCTGAGTGTAGGCTGTCCTGTGGCTGCATTCTTCCCCCAGGGAAGTGACCTTGAAGAACTGTCCCTGAGAGGCACATTTATGTCTATTACTTTCACTTTACTCCAAGCATTCCTTCTCCATTTTACCCTCCCCCCAGGGTTCATGGCAGACTGGTGCTGAACGATAGGAGAGTTTCCTAACTCTCTTGCCAATCATAAGAAAGTTCTTTGCCCTCCATTCTCAGATCAGTCATTTCCCCTTTACCTGGTTTTTTTTGACCACAGCTCATCTACTCTTTGCTTGTGAATATACAGAGCCTTGATGCACATAGCTTTTCTCCATTGTGGTCAGTCTCCCTCTCTGTCTTTCTATCTGTCTCTCTCTCTCTGTGTGTGTCTCTGTCTCTGTCTCTGTCTCTGTCTCTGTCTCTCTCTCTCTCTCTCTCTCTCACACACACACACAAATACACATGCATTCACACAGAGAGTGGGAGGAAGTGTGGGAGGGAGGGAGGGAGGGAGGGAGAGAGAGAGAGTGGGGGCCTGAGAAATATTCTTCCTATACTCCCCAATGTAAGATTTATTAACAGTCTTTCTTGTTATAATAATAGCAGTCCACAAACTCTCTTTTTGGCAAATAAGTCTATCACCTAGATGCAAGTCTCATTTATCCATATCAACATTTGCTAGATTTCTTTTTCTTACATAATCATTTTTTGTTTAAAAAAAATCTTCTTGATATCCCTGGCCATGACATTTATCAGTAATTCTAAAAGGGGAAATAGATTCAGATGGATTTGGTTACTTTCTTGAAAGGTTTTTTCCCTCTCTCTTCAAAACGGTGCATCAGCATTAGTACGATAGGGGAATAGATAACTTCCAAACATCTCTTTCATGGGAGGAGCTTAAAACTTTCAAAGTCAATGCTGAAAATTGTGGGAGAGGAGCAGCCTAGAAATTAGGATGGGGAATAGACCTATGCCTTTGGAATTCTAAATGATGGAGTGCCTTTACTTAGCATGTTGAAAATGTGAGTTTCCAAAATTTAAAATCATGCCACCAGTTCCTCATCATTGTAGAAAATTATAGGGCCAATCAATCACTACTTAGAGTCTGAATCAACAGGAGCCCTCCAAGTCTCTTATATCCCTCTTTCTTTCTTTCTTTCTTTCTTTCTTTCTTTCTTTCTTTCTTTCTTTCTTTCTTTCTTTCTTTCTTTCTTTCTTTCCTTCCTTCCTTCCTTCCTTCCTTCCTTCCTTCCTTCCTTCCTTCCTTCCTTCCTTCCTTCTTTCTTCCTTCCTTCCTTCCTTCCTTCCTTCCTTCCTTCCTTCCTTCCTTCCTTCCTCTCACCCTCACCCTCACCCACACTCTCACTTTTCCTTCCACTTTATGTCCCTTTCCCTCCTCATTTCTTTCGTGTATCATCTGTCCTTTGTTCTCCCTACAATCATGCTCATACAAAGGATTCCAATTTCTTTGGGAACACCCATGGGTGTAAATACATCTTCCTCTGCATGAGTTAAGCAACTGAAAGTTTTTTTCTTAAACAAAAACTCTGGGACAGTCTGGATGGTGTTTCCTCCCCTCCTTTAGTGATGAAAGGATTTTCTTTTACATTAAAGAACTTTGAAATTTACTCCAGATTTATATATATATCTATATATCTATATATCTATATATCTATATATCTATATATCTATATATCTATATATCTATATATCTATATATCTATATATCATCTATCTATCTATATCTATCTATCTATCTGTCTGTCTGTCTGTCTGTCTGTCTGTCTGTCTGTCTGTCTGTCTGTGTGAAAATAGCTGGAACAGTGAAGAAAAATACATATCGGTCTTTAGCATTGCTGGAATCAAGTTACCTGACATAAATAAAAGAAGAGTAAATTAATTTCAGGTTGCACGAGACAGCAGAAGTGGGTGAAAAGAGTGTGTGTGTGTGGAACTTTGGGATTGGTCGTTTCAAAATCTCTAAGGGATGAAACTGATATAGGAAATGTGCACTGGGGGAAAATAAAAATAAAATGATGGAGAATCAATCATGCCAGCAAATCACCAGCAGTGTGCACACTTTAATCCATTAATGGGAGATATATCTGTGATCATAAAAGCAGGTTAGAGTCAGCCTGAAAGCTTATAGGTGGGCGGGGGAGAGAGAGTGAGAGAGAGCAAGGGGGGGAGAGACAGAGAGAAAGAGAGAGACGGAAGCAGGGAGTAAAAGAAAACAAATATACTGGCTGAACTGCTGAGAAGCATTAGGACCAATAATGACAGACCTGCCGCTCAGAGTATTCTGCTTTCTTTAGAAGAGTTGTGCCTTGATTCTGGATGATCCACACGGTTCGTTTTTTTTAAAAAAAAAACCCACCCCCTTTGTAGTTTAATGGGCATTCCCATTGCTTTTTGTGCCTCTCTCTAAAAAGCATTGACGTGGAAAGAATCAGCAGCAGGGGGTGGAGGGACTGCAGCTCTTCTAAAAATACGGAGGGCATGCAGGAGTGCGAGCAGGCTGGGGAGGAGGAGGAGGAGGGTGTGAGAGTGCCTCACACCATGTTTTCTGGATGCCAGCTGGGTGCAGTTTTGGAAATGTTCCTCCTGTGAATGGAGGCACCATGAACATTTGGGAAGTGATCCTGGCTTTCTTGATTGTGGTGCTTATCCTTGTATCGTTGCTGTCCAATGTGTTGGTGCTGATCTGCTTTCTGTATAGTGCAGATATCCGCAAGCAAGTCCCGGGATTGTTTATCCTCAACCTGACCTTCTGCAACTTGTTGATGACTGCTTTGAACATGCCTCTCACTCTGGCTGGGATCATTTACAAGAAACCACCCGGAGGAGAACAGCTTTGCCACATAGTGGGGTTTTTAGAGACTTTCTTGACTACCAACTCCATGCTGAGCATGGCAGCTCTCAGCATTGACCGGTGGATAGCGGTGGTATTTCCTCTAAACTACCATTCCAAGATGCGTTACAGAGATGCTGCTCTCATCCTGAGCTACACATGGTTACACTCAGTATCTTTCCCAATTGTGGCAACTTCTCTTTCTTGGGTAGGATTCCACCACCTTTATGCCTCTTGCACCCTGTACAACAAGAGACTGGAGGACAGGACCCAGTTTATGATTTTCACAGGAATCTTTCATTCCTTTAGCTTTCTCCTCTCTCTCATAGTCTTGTGTTTCACATATCTGAAAGTGCTGAAGGTGGCACGCTTTCACTGTAAAAGGATTGATGTGATTACTATGCAGACCCTTGTGCTCCTTGTGGACATCCATCCCAGGTAAGAAGATGCCTTCATCTTTTACTAACAAGATCGCACACTACTAAGGATTCCTATTAGACAAAACTATCGTCTATCTCTATCTAATTATTTTAAAATGTAGCTCTTCCTTGCTTTTCTTCTGCATGTTTTTATTCCCAAAAATCTATAAAATTTATTGCTAATAATATTTTGAAACTGTTAGGGGCTTGTGGCAGGCAAAGAAAAGTCATCTAGGAATGTGTTTTGAAGGCTGTACTGGAATCTAAAAGTTTACACATGGACGCATTTCCTTCAGGGTAGTGCATTTTGACAACTTTGCTAGTGAGAGAATAGATCCATGTCTGTTCATTAATGTTGATCAGTGTTATTCAAAAATGCTGTATGAATAAAATCAAATTGAAATTTCTGATATCTCTTAAGATATATCAGTGGGGAAATAGCATGCTAAATGCCATTCTGGTTTTTTGTGCATTTTGGAATGTCACTGTAAAGTCAATAACTTTCCTTGAAGGAAAGATGCCCAGAGAAATATTTATTCCAAAAATAAACACAAGAAACGAACTAGTACAAATACATCAAAAATAGCATTAAGATTCAAATTCATACTGACAAGGAAAGAAAGTTGAGTTAAGTGTACTCAAGAGTCCTTAAATCAACCCACATTTTCTATGCATAGTAAGATGAATCTCAAGCTAGAGGTGAAAGAAGGATCACTATGATAAGAAAGTATAAATAGTAGGAAGATAGAAACAGGAGGATCAAGAATGAGGAAATATAATTAAAAGATATGTAAAATAGAAAGGAAAAGTGAGAGGATTCAATGGGAAAACTGATCTAACTATCTTAGCTAGTCTAGGTTTTGCTCAAGGGAGATGAAAAAACATTTCATGGGGCAAAGTCACAGAGAAATCTGTTTCATTTACTGAGACTTCAAAGTATTTGTGTATTATGTGTAGATGTATGTGTGTGGGGGGGAGGGATATCAGAAAACAAGAAACATTGTGATGGATAATATAAAAATTGACTGTAAAGATGTCACTGGAAGAAATAAATAAAGGTGAATATAATGTCCCAATTTGCACTTATCATACATGAATAAATGAAGTAGAAGCAATGTACTCTAGTAGCTTGTCATCTCTAACAAGAAAAAAAATTAGGATTATTGAAACTATATTAATATTAATAATATGGAACACAAATAAAAGTTAGATAATTATGCAAAGAAAATAATAATGAGTAATACACATTTTTTACAATGGGTCTCTACTTTTAGGGTAATGGTAAGCAGATTTTGAATTCTGAGACCATGCTGTGGGTGTTCTCACAAAATGGCTCCTTGGGTACTTTTCTACTCACAAAATGGTTGTCATCGGGGACATTTGTATATTTCACTCTTAGTTTTAATAGTACTAATTTTTAATCCCAAACTTTATATGATTATATTATGTTTGTTGTACAGGCATTATCTTATTGTATTGTTATATACAACCCTGAGTCACCTTTGGTGAAATGGGCAGCCATATAGATCTAATAAATAAAATAATACAAATAAATAACTAATCAGAAAACATTAATTTATTAGAATATCAATCATCCTAATCCCCTTTCTTACAATGTTCCTAAAGGCCTTGCCCTTTTGTTGGGCAGCTGGGAATACTTAAAGCGTAGAGTCACAGTTGCTATTCTTTCTTATTGTCTAAGATAAATTCGATGTGATCCATAAGTAAAGAAAACTATGCTGAAGTTCTTTACTTTATTATTAGTCCAGAATCCCATTTTTTAAATTTAAGGTTACTAAATAATTAAAAAAATGTATGGAACTAGAAACTTGGAGGGTTGCCAATGTAAGTCGTCTTATAGGAGAGATGTGTAGTATATAAATTAAATAAATAAATAAATAAATAAATAAATAAATAAATAAATAAATAAATAAATAAATAAATAAATAAATAAATAAATAAATAAATAAATAAATAAATAAATAAATAAATAAATAAATAAATAAATAAATAAAGTACCCCCCCCCAAAAAAAACCCAGCCCATAGGCTAGCATAAGACAGGAAGTAAGAATATAAGATTACTATGGGAGTTGGTGAGAAATGAGGTTCAGTCTAATGTCCCTGACCCATTGCTTGATATCTTAAAAACCACTCAATATCAAGGTACACAAACTATTAGAAAGTTGTGATTAGATGTCCCAATATACACTTTTATATTTAAAAATAACACAGGACTGTAATTTAGACAGCCCTGTATTATTTTTGCAGAGAGTTGCAGCATTTATGGAAGTGAACCCATTCCAATGGCAGCATTCTATAAATCACTATAATTCAGTATCAACTGCGGTGCAATTTAAATTAGAAAAATAGTCTATCTGGAACACATTTAAATTTCTTTCTTTCAATATTGCTTCCAATCTAACCTAGATTCCTGAGACAACTTTAAGAAGTCTCATATATCACAAGTTCAAAGTTGAACCATTTTAAGGTAAATTATTTTGAATGTGTTTTCAGAATAAAATGGAATTTCCAGTAAAATGGAATGAAGATTATGTGAATTGGGAACAAGGAATCTATTTTGTAGAAGAAATCTAACACAATGTGAAACATATAATAGACATTTGAAATGCAAGTAATGCTAAAAGTTCCATTCGGTTACAAAAGATTGCATAAAAGGAACATGTGTTTCTATGAGGTCAAAGTATTATGGGACATACTCTTTAATAGATGCAGAGTCTCATCATCAGACACCATTAATTTGAAAGTGGGGGTATTTCTTTCACTTCCAACGTGATAATGTGGTTTTGGACAAATTATAAAGCGGAATATTATGAATCCAGTACAAAACTGGATTGTAAATGGATTAAAATGTTGTACGCCGCCCTGAGTCCTCAGGGAGTAGGGCAGCATAGAAGAACACTAAATAAATAAATAAATAAATAAAAACAAGATTTGAAACCAATTACATAAACACCAAAAGTCCTTTTTATTATTCTAGTTAGAATGAAAAAAAATATTGGGTCAGAATATGAGAATACCATATTGGCTTCATTCAGAAATAACAAATACGTACTTAAATCTTTGATTCATACATATTTTTCCATTTCTTCCTGACATGCTGCTGAAAGTTGCATCCAAATGCTAAATATAGGTAGTCCTCAACTTACGACCACAATTGAGTCCAAAATTTATGTAAGACATTTGTGAATTTTGTCCCAATTTATGATCTTTCTTGCCACAGTTGTTAAGTGAATCACTGCAGATGTTAAGTTAGTAAGACGGTTGTTAAGTGAATCTGGCTTTGCCGTTGACTTTGCTTGTCAGAAGGTCACAAAAGAGGATCACATGACCCCAGGGCACTGCAACGGTCATAAATATGAGTCAGTTGTCAAGCATCTGAATTTTGATCACGTGACCATGGGGATGCTGCAACGGTCATAGGTGCAAAAAAAGGTCATAAGTCACTTTTTTCACTGCCGTTGTAACTTCAGTCACAAAACCAACTGTTGTAAGTGAGGACTCCCTGTGGTAGTTGATCACAACAGAGTTGAAGCAAGCCAGTTCAAAAGCAATAGCTTGCATTTTGGTTTGTTTTAATTGATCATAGGCAATGTAAGTGTGTTATATTTCAGTGGGCTTAAAGTATAATGAAACAGAAATCTTTCAGACTTCTAATATTGCTAGAGAATGAGACGATAAGAAGGAACCCTTGACTATGAAGATCATCACCCTGATTTAATCCCGTAGTAGGATTTATTTTCACAGACATATTGAGCACATACAGCATTAAACACCAGCTGGACTTCTCTTATTCATTAAGTGATACAATTACTTAGGAGTAACAACAAAGAATGAAATGGTTTTATGTCTTCATTTGCTTTCCAGGAATTTTTCTTTTTCAGTTGAAATCTGATATTGAAGTTCACCTTATATTCATCTTAATGTATTAAATCAGATTGGAAACCAGATTTCTGTTGTTTTCAAATATTTTTTTTATTAAGAATGATGCATGTCAGTGATAAAAGTCAATGCAAACTAAAAAAAATACAAACAGGGAATTTTAAAAAGAAAGAAAAAGGAGAGGTGAAAAAAAGGAAAACAAAGAAAAAAAATGGAAAGACAAAGAAAGTAGTAATTTTCTTCTTCATCCCAGCTGGTAAAAACAATTTTAATAGCTTATAAACATATCTCAATAAAAATTAATATCTCTTCTCCCCATAGCATATTTCTTAGGTAAGGAAAACAAAATCAAAATAGTATGTCAATCAATGTTTATAGCAAAAGACCAGTAAGGGTAACCAGGCACAATTATTTTCTTCACAACCTCTCTTGTCCCCATAACTCAACTCTTAGAGAAGAAAACAAAGTTCAAAATACTCCATCAATCAATCCAATCCATCAAACCAGATTTTCCCATTAAATTAATGGGAAATTAATTTAATTAATTAATTTTATTTAATGTGCCCTTAAAGAATGTTTGGCTGTTAATTAAGATGAGAGAGAGTTTAGTATGCAATATTTGATTCTATTTGAAAACATGTCTGGGTTGTTTGTGATTAATCAGCATTTAAATATAAGTGAATCATTCAGAGGAAAAAGAACCACATGTTAGAAAATATATATACTTAAATGTCAGTGTTAGTCAATTGATATCAAAGTTATATATACCCTGTTTCCTCAAAAATAAGACATCCCCTGATAATAAGCCCAATCGGGCTTTTGAGTGCATGGCAATAAGGCCAAGCGCTTATTTTAGGGTTCAAAAAAATATAAGACAGGGTCCCTTGGGAGTAGAGCAGCATATAAGAATTGCAAAATAAATAAATAAATAAATAAATACAAAATTTTTTGAGAAAACACGGTACGTAACTAAGATGACTTCCAGGAACCACAGCTAATTCCAATGACTATTATCAATTGCATTCCTTTATATTTCTTTTTTCCTTCATACTTTACAATTCATGAGCTAAAGCTTCCTCCTGAATGTGATGCTTATTACAGAAATATGGATTATTTGGGCATTTGAAGGAATGGTGCTAAGTAACCAAATCAACACTTCTGGATTTGCTATATAGCCCATTATAAAGTCACCTACAGGTCTTCTATTAGTAACTAAAAGAGGTCAGAATGGCAGCTGTACTATTTTAAGTAGAAAGGAGAATCTCTGGTGTTTCACACTTGAATGATCAAAGAAGATTTGCCACTAGTTGTAAAAAAAGTGAAACGCCCATGGATCTTTTGAGGATGCTTTAAAACTTTTAATTGGTTAATTTTTGTTGAAGGGCTTACATAGAGATTGAAACCCTCTAAAGCAGGGCTGTCAAACTTCCGGCCCGTGGGCCGGATGCGTCACACGCTGGCCACGCCCACACCCAGTTTAGCGAAGGGAAAAAAGTCCCGATACATCATGTGACGCCGCCGTGAGGGACGTGCGTTTGACACCCCTGCTCTAAAGCAAAAGTGTACAACTCCCAGTGTTGTCTTCATATAGAGCTAATTTTAAACAGTTAAATTTTAATTTGCCTCAACAACTGACAGCACTTAGCTGACATTAGTTTCATAACCTAATCAGGGTCAGCCCTGATGACTACTTGGATGAAGGTTGTGAAATAGAAAATAAATAACAATGTTAGAAAATGGTACCATTGCAATTATTTTTGAGAACCAAGCTTAACTTTGATGACATCTTGGCCTTCTAGATAGAATTTTAAAGGAAACACAATATTGAATAATGTTCACATGAGATTGCAGTATCAGATGAAGTTTTAGGTCTCTTGAGGATACTTCATTGGCTATGGTTACAAGAAGAATAGCTATTATCTGTGTATTTCATTTACGAAGCTTAAGCATGTAACTTATATTGATAATTTTAATAATTATAAAGGAATTAATTACATGAAAAATTACACTTCGGATTCTTTACTCTAACCCTATTCATTTGCTCTGTTGGCTCAGCCTTTATTTTCTTTATCTCATTTGTTTTTTAGTGTAACTATACAGTACTGAACATGATTTTAATTATAGATTGTCTACCTCCACATGAACACAATCTTGTAACCTTAGATGCCTCTGACTTAAGGCATTGTTGTTTGGATTAACTTCCTCCATCACAGCTTTTTTTGAACTTTTATTTATTTATTTATTTTATTTGTCAACAAGTGCAAGGAAACAGGTCACATGAAAAAAATGGCACAAATAAATGGACATAAAGAAGCAAAACATAGCCATAAACACATAAAATGGGTACATACACATGGGTACAGTAAGGATGGCAGACAATTAGGTAATTTGCTTTATGTGTATATAATTGCATTCCTAAATTGTATGGATATAAAGATACACTCCAAATTCAAAGCAAAAGCTCAATTTTACATGGAATTATATGAGTTAATTTTGAAAGACTGCTCTACCATTAGTATTATTTTGTTTTCCAGTGCTAACTAACAAATTGCAAGTTGGCCTGAGCGGCATGTTCCTGGCTTTCCCACACTCCTAGCTGACTGGGAAATCTTAATCAAAGCTAAACAGCAAGATTATTTCTGCTAGCTATATGCTGGCATAGATTTCATTTTCCATGGAATGTCTACATTTCTTAAGCACATTTAAATTCCCAATTGCAAGAAATGTGATAACAAAGACTATTCAGTGGGAAAACTGATAAAGCAGAAAGCAGATTATAAAAATAGACGTGTCAAAAACATTTGAATCATTACTTAGATAAACAAGAGGAGATATTCAAAATTACTCTAAATAGGAGAATTCCATATTACCAGAATTCCTACATAAAGAGACTTATGTACATATATAATGTAACCAGTAGAACAAATATATAAATGATGTAGCATGACATCTCATATTCTGTCTCTTTGATCTAATAATAGGAGTGCTCCTTTATTTATATAACAAAATGCATTAATCTTGTAGTTTTATAAACATTCTGAGTAACATATCCTGGGAATAAATTCTACTGAATGTAGAAAACTGCTGTGTAAATCCATTAACTGAGCTATATAACCAGTGAAAGCTCTAAGTATTAATACTGTGATGTTTAATAAGCTTGAGCTAAAATGCCGACCATTTCATCCTGGTAACCAGTATTTGTTTCTTCAGAGCAAAGTATTTGAATAATACTGTAACCAAATAAAGGAAGAAAGTCTTTTAAAACTGAGATAGTTGAGCCTTGGCAAAGCAAAGTTCAATGTTTTATTTAATTCTGCACACGAGAAGAAGACTATGACAAATTTCTTCCCTATGGTTGCTAAGGAAATTGCACAAAAGTGTCCTTGAAATCACCAGGATTCTTCTTATCAACTAGGAGCTATGTTTTTCTTTACCTTTAATACCATTATCTGTACATAAATACTCTCATTCTTCGATCACACAAATAGCCTATTTTGTTAGTATAGTATTTTAGAATTTTGTGTTCTCTATATCAGGGGTCTCCAACCTTGGCAACTTTAAGCCTGGTGGACTTCAATTCCCGGAATTCCCCAGCCAGCAAAGCTAGCTGTCGAATTCTGGGAGTTGAAGTCCACCATTCTTGTCAATTCTGGAAGTTGAAGTCCACCAGACTTAGCAATAGCAATATCAATAGCACTTAGACTTATATACCGCTTCATAGTGCTCTATAGCCCTCTCTAAGCGGTTTACAGAGTTCAGCATATTTGTATTTGTATTTTGTATTTGTTTATTTTGTCAAGCATAAATGAATATAAGCAAAGTACAAACAGTAAAACATGATTGAATATATATATAATATTACAAGCATGAATAAGAGTAGAAGAGGTATGAATATATGGGTACATTAGGACAGGAACGGTAGGCACAATTGTGCGCTTATGTATGCCCCTTACTGACCTCTTAGGAATAGGGTGAGGTCAATGGTAGATTATATTGCCCCCAACAATCTGGGTTCTCATTTTACCGACCTCGGAAGGATGGAAGGCTGAGTCAACCTTGAGCCGGTGAGATTTGAACAGCTGAACTGCTGAACTGCAGTGCTGCATTTTAACCACTGCGCCACCTCGGCTCTTAAAGGTTGGAGACCCTGAATATTTCTTACTGTCTTTTATCCCTTCAAAAATGTCACTACATTTCTTAAAATCCTTTCACTTTATCCTTCCATCTGCCAACTTCCACTTTAACTCATCAAAATCAATGATTTTCCTTTCTGTAAACATGTTTTGTTGATATTTGAGACAGCTTAGATACGGGATATTCCACAATAGAACAATCTAACCCTATCTAATCTCAGAGCTGAGTGTGATGTTTCCTTGTGCTTTCTGTCCTTTATCTGCTTTTTAAAATGACATTTCTAGGCTTCCCCACTCCTAATGGACTCTGGGCCATGAACAGTAAAAAAAAATATCATTAGAATTAAAATAGAATATCCATTTTGGGAGTGCTCCTAAATACCTAGTTGTCATTGGATTTACAGTGGTATAATAAGAAGCATGTGTCTACAACAATGATGTGAGTGAAAGATCTGTTCTGCCTCCCAATCATTTATTTATTTTTTGTGACATTTACTTCACTTATCCTTCCTTTATTTTTTAGGAACTCAAAGCAACATATACAGTATATACTCAATGCTCCCACCTCCTATTCTTCTGAACACAATTTTAAGTGATAAACCCCTTTCGACTTGACTACAGGTAGTCCAATTGAGCCCGAATTGCGGTTACTAAGCAAGACAATTGCTAAGTGAGTTTTGCTACATTTTACCACCTTTTTTTGCCACAGTTGCTAAGAGAATTACTGTGGTTGTTAAGTTAGTGAATCTGGCTTCCACATTGACTTTGCTTGTCAGAAAGTCGCAAAAGGGAATTATATGACTCCAGAACACTATAGCCATCATAAATATGAGCCAATTGCCAAGCTCCGAATTTTGATCACATGACCATGGGGATGCTACAACAGTCTAAGTGTGAAAAATGGTCGTAAGTCACTTTTTTCAGTGTCATTGAAACTTCAAACGGTCATTAAATGAGTGGTTGTAAGTCAAAGACTACCTGTATTAAGAGATTGCCTTTCCTGGTATGAACCTGCCTGGTACCTTAGAGCACGGGTCTCCAACCTTGGCAACTTTATGACTTGTGGACTCTGGGAGTTGAAGTCCACAAGTCGTAAAGTTGCCAAGGTTGGAGACCCCTGCCTTAGAGGACCATCTGAAGATGCCTCCACTGCCAGAAACTAAGCTTTTAGCCTTTTACTCTGTGGGAGAGGATATTCTTCCAAGGAGATGAATCTTTTTCTCTCTTAAATATTTAGGACGATTGCCAAAATGTATCTGTCACCAAGCTCTTTATGTTAATTATTTTATTGTATTTTATTGACCTTTATTGTAATTTTTGATTTTTATTTTATTCTTATATTTGACATTCTTAAAATGTTGTAACTTGCCTTGATTGTTGATTCAAACATAAAGATGGGATATACATTTCATTATAGAACAAACCAATAGACGCTCAAAATGGCAGCATGTGACTCAAAAACTACTCCAAAAGGTACCATCAAATTATAACTTTTTAGTGAGACAACAAGAGATTAAGATGCAGAAAAAATGTATCAGTTGTGATTGAACTCAAGATGTTATATTTAAACTGAACCCATTTAACAACATCTTTGCTTTTCTCCTCTTTTTGTCGTTGTTCCGTCTACCCTTTGATTGAGTCATTATTTAAAGGCTAGTTCAGTCCTTGGTTGAAAAGAATTAAATAGCCTAGCTCCATGGCATGCGTGCCGGAAGTGGCACGCAGAGCCATCTTTCCGGGCATGCCAGCCGTTACCCATTGCTCTTCTGGGTTCCGCCATGCACATGCTGGCCAGCTGGTCAGCTGGCCAGCTGGTCTTCACATGCACCAGCTGGCCAGCTGGTCTTCGCATGCACATGCGCACCAGCTGGCCAGCTGGTCTTCGCATGCACATGCGCACCAGAAACTGGAAGACCAGGTGACCGGCATGCATACGCACGCTGGAAACTAGAGGCTCAGCTTCCCAGTGCGCACATGCGCGACAGGGAACTGCTCTTCTTGTTTCTGGTGCTCCCCCATGCGCACACACTCCCTCAGTCCTGGAAAATCAGCATTGGTTACACCCGGTCTTTTTTTATTTTGGTGCTCATATTTTTACAGTACTGTACTGATTGTATATTACAAATTTAAGACTGGGAGAATTTCCAAAAAAATAATTCCCAAAGGCCCTTTATATCAGGGTAGTGTACTAATTTGGTCTCCCTGATGGCTGAATGCCAAGGCATCCTGAGATTAGAAGGGAATGATGTTTCATATGCACACTAGCTAAAGACATAGCATCCACATGTAGCTATTTTTCTGATAAAATGTCTTATTTATTTTTCTCTTGTGTTAATTTTTAGTGTGCTGAAACCCCAACTTTCACAATCCTTATTTTAATCTACTTTAAGCCTTTACATTAACTCTTCCCATTGATGCAGCAAAATTACAGTACTCCATTCATAGGACTTAAAAATACATAAATGCTCTGTTTGAAAATAGCTATTGAATTAAGACTCTATGTATTGATTCAATGAATAGATTAATGAATAGATTAATTATTCAAATTGATCTTAAAATAAATCAACAATACCTTATAATCAAAATGGATTCTATTGAGGCTCTTCAATATCTTTGTTCCTTTCATTCAGTATTTGAATAGCTTACGGGTGTGCAAATGTTTTCAACTTAAAACATAACTTGGAGCTCAAACATTTCCAGAATGGGCAGAATCTTTCAAAGATTCAAATATTTTGAATTTGAAATGCTTTGGATACCTCTAATGTACCTTTTCCTTCCTTCCTTCCTTCCTTCCTTCCTTCCTTCCTTCCTTCCTTCCTTCCTTCCTTCCTTCCCTCTCTATCCTTCATTTTTTCTTTCCAATCTAAGTTCCCTGTTCTTTTACCACCCAACATTCACAAGTTTGCTGATTTCTTCCCAAAGAATAACAATTTTCAGGTAATATGAAAAATATTGCAGACTGCTATATATTTGGGAGCAATACCAATGTTAGTTCCACTTAATTATTTATAGCAGATTGACAAAATGAGGGTATAGAAGGGAACTCATCAAATTTGCAGATGACACCAAGCTGGCAGGAATAGTCAACATTTTAGAAGATAGACTCAAGATACAGAAGGATCTTGACAGACTTGAACACAGGCCCTATCCAACAAAATGCAATCCAGTGGTAGAAAAAGTAAGGTTTTACATTTAGGCAAGAAAAACCAGAAGTACTGGTATAGAATAGGTGGTACTTGGTTCAATAGCAGTAACTGTGAGAGGGATCTAAGAGTCCTAGTGGACAGCCACTTAAATATGAGCCAACAATGTGCTGCAGCTGCAGTCCCTTCCAACTCTATTATTCTCTTGTTTTGTTAAGTTAATGTTTAATATTTTTAGGAAAGGAACAAATATTCAGTATGTTTCTTTAAAAACAATGATGTTATATGTTTATTTAACAAATTTATATTTATACAATGCATGCTTTATTTTCCTGTTTTTAAAGAATATTATTTGTCATGCTTCTCATCATATGTAATGTATTAGAATAAAAAAGGCATTGATCACAGTGATTTAATTGCACTTTTAAAGTTCTATCAGGTTTGATTGACTAAATTACATCTATCTGTAGTTTGATTGACTACATTAGTAATTTATTTTTTTCAGCATTAGAAGTGATATTTGGTTCCTATTGCAAAAGGAAATAATAAAATTTGACTCCAACTCTCTTGAGAAATTAACTTTCTAGGGTAATCCCTACCTATTTTAAATTTACATATGCATTTTAAAATGATATTATTATGTTAATAAGTAATAATAGCTTTTAAAACTTTGAAGCATGGCAAAATACATAGGTTTATGGTGACTTATGGTATTCATAAACACTTGCTAGACTTATGGTTTAACCCTAATATCTTAGTAGCTTCAACAGTTTATCAGAACTGAAACAGTTTTATATAATGTTACAATACACATTATATAAAATGGATACAGTTTATACATGAACTCCTATAAATATATATATACACACACACACACACACACACACACACACACACACACGCAGACTGCCCAGGTTCAAATCCCACTAAGGTATGGCTATCTGACGAGAGCAAAATAGCTCGAACTAGATCTATAATAGTCTCCCTTTATTTTCATTTATCAGCAAAAAATGTTACACATACAGACAATATAGTTTGTTGGCTATAGAAAACTGCCTGGATGGCCCCAGGAGGGGCCGAAAGGCAAAAGGAAGCTGTGATATTTCCTTCCATATACCAGGATGACTTGACAGAAAAAAGAAAAAACACATTTATAACCCTTTCCTGATGAAGAGCTGATAGGGAAGAGAACCTTGTGGCCTAGATGTTAAAACTGCTGCCTTCAAGCAGACTGCCCAGGTTCAAATCCCACTAAGGATATGGCTATCTGACGAGAGCAAAATAGCTTGAAATAGATCTATAATAGTCTCCCTTTATTTTCATTTATCAGCAAAAAATGTTACATATATAAAATGAATATTCATTTTTCTCACAAGTGCAGGTTCTGGTATTTTGGATAAACAGAGTGTTACAACAGGAATTGATCAGCTGGCTTGTCGCCCATGCCTGATGTTAGGTGCTCAGAGAAAGTGACTGACCCAAAGTCACTCAGTCAACTTTTATGGCTAAGATGAGACTAAAACTCAGAGTCTCCTGGTTTCTAATAAACTGGCTTTCTAAAGCATTGGCGATGATAATTTTAACGCATTTTATAAAGACATTATAAAGCATTATTAATTATATTGTTTTTCTAAAATTCATTTCTAAAAAGCTGCTAAACAAGGATTGGAAATAGAAATAGGGTACAGTATATAGCAATAGCAATAGCACTTAGACTTATATACCGCTTCATAGTGCTTTCCAGCCCTCTCTAAGCGGTTTACAGAGTTCAGCATATTGCCCCCAACAATCTGGGTCCTCATTTTACCCACCTCGGAAGGATGAAAGGCTGAGTCAACCTTGAGCCTAGTGAGATTCGAACAGCTGAACTGCTGAACTAGCAATCAGCTGAAGGTCGCAATGCTGCTTTTAACCACTGCGCTATCTCAGCTCCTATAGACCCAGAGAGTTTATGGGAGAAGGAAATGGACTATGTTGTACCATTTCACTAATACACTTTATCAGAACATATTGATCTGGCTACATGGTGAGTTAAAGACACCCATCCTATCTCATATGGCTAAAATGTTCCACAAATTGTCCTATTCCACAGTGACTTGGCTTCATGACAGTTGAACATACAAAATTTACAAACAGAAATTATACTCCCTCACAATTTATTTATAACTAGCATATTCCTAAGTGTATAGTATGGTCATTTATGGAATACCTGCTCCATACCTGCTGATATTGAAATGCAGATGATGGCAACTTGGAAATGACCCTTAACTGTAATAACCTTCAGCAGCAGCGCTCTGGACAAGTGCTTTTCCTTGAGTGCATTCCCAGATAAGTATTCATTATACATGCTTTGTTATCTTCTCAGTGCAAGAGGTAAAGGCAGTTTTTAAAATTATACTGGAATTTCCTATTTTTGTTTGCTTTACAGAAAATAATTAGGTTATGCTTCTTTATCTCTCCTGTCTTGATCTTTGTCAAGTGATTATTTCATTTTTAAGCTCTTATTATTGTGCACTTTTTCAGCACTATAAGCGAACTAGTTTGCATTAGTACTATATAATGTAAAATTAATAAGCTGGCTCTGAATTTACTTCCTCCTGGTTCTGAAAGGAGCAGCTCACAGACTGCTATAATGCCACCCAAGAAGGATGGCTGACACCAGTGATAGTACATGTTTAATCCGATGTAAATGTCAAAAGCAACCTAAATTTTAAAAAAACTTGATTCTCATGGTTACTTTTCTAGCCTGTATGCAAAAAATAAACTGTTTTATCAGGCTCTCATGGTTATTTTAGGAATCTGATGGCTTTTCACATGACTGGGAAAAAAACCCCAAATTGATTCAATTTGTCAGTCATTATGGTCCAACTGCATCTCGTGAACATTTAATCGTCTCCTGCCCTCGCCCATCCCCATCCCCAGGCCCAATAACCTGAACTCTGAGATTGATTGTCACGCAGCTTACAAGCCATTTTTTCTTCTCTCTCTCTCTCTCTCTCTCTCTCTCTCTCTCTCTCTCTCTCTCTCTCTCTCTCTCTCTCTCTCTCTCTCTCTCTCTCTCTCTCCTCTCTCTCTCTCTCTCTCTCTCTCTCTCTCTTTGAATGCCTTTGAGTCAGTATTGATTCCCTAAAGTATTGACTCCCTAAAGAAGACTCTGCAGGTTTTTTTGGCAAGATTTCAGAAGTGGTTTGCCATTGACTGCTTCATAGGGTTGAGAGACAGTGACTAGCACAAGATTACACAGCCAACCAAGGTGGCATTAGAATTCATGATTCTCAGTTTCTACACCTGATGCCTTAATCACTACACCAAACTGGCTCTTATTATTCTCCACTTGTTGGTTCTTCATTATTCTCCAAATAAGAATAGGAAGGGATAGGAAGGAAAGAAACCATATATAGGTAGTCCTCGACTTAGGACCACAATTGAGGCCAAAATGTCTGTGGTTAAGTGAGACATTTGTTAAGTGAATGTTGCCTCATTTTACGACATTTCTTGCCACAGTTGTTAAGTGAATCACTGTAAATTCACTGGTTAAGTGAATCCGGCTTCCCCATTGACTGCTCGTCAGAAGGTTGCAAAAGGTGATCACATGACCTTGGGATGCTGCAATGGTCCTAAGTATATGTCGGTTGCCAAGCATCTGAATTTTGATCATGTGATCCTGGGGATGCTTAAAAAGTTGTAACTGTGAAAAACAGCCATAAGTCACTTTTTTTCAGTGCCGTTGTAACTTTGAATGATCACTAAATGAACTATTGTAAGTTGAAGACTATCTGTACTTGTTGCTTTGATTAACAATTGTTATCATATATATTTAACAAAAGACATTTTTAAATATCTGCAGAACAGCTTATTTGAATGTATTAACATTATATGCATATAATGAGTGTATGAGCGAATTCAAATATATTGTGCTCATGGCAGAATCAGTTATAATTATATCGAGCCTGAGCAATTTATAATCCACCAGCTGGATCTCAGCTTACAAGTCATTTATGATATTGCAAGATAACTTGATAAACTTTATAAATGTTTGCAGCTTATCTGGACTCCCAGACCAGGATAGTATTTCAGGTTTTGTTAGATGACAGGACAACAGGAACAACTAGCTATGTTCTTATATTGAACACAATTGTATCATACACAATTTTGGGCTGAAGGATTAATGCTAAAAGTTCATTTGCATTTTATGTGAAGTTTTCTGCTTTAGTAGAAGTAGTAGTAGTGAAATAGGGAAGATCCAGATTGGATTGCAGAATCATGGTTCATCTAAAGTTTACTGGCCTGAAACTGGTGTTAGCCGAAAAAGAAGATTCAAAGAACTGTCACTAGAGCTGCATTTAAGAGAAGCTGTCTGTTCCATAAAGTGAAGTCATTTTTTAAAGAGCCATCTCCTTGTGAAATCCCTCTTTCTAAATATTGTGGTCCCCTAGTCTGCGATCTTACTTAAATATTAGAATGATTAAGATTAATATTTAAAAATCATTACATTAATTTCTGTTAAAAATTTTGGTATTGGCCTGAATCAATAAGTGCTCAATATATGATCTATCATTTATTTCAGTTTTACAGGTCATTGTCAGATTGCTTTTTGTTATAATAAAATCTGTAAATATTGTTTAAAATGTCAAACCAAAGGAAAACAAATCCTATGGAAATGAGGGTTGCATAGGAAGATCACTTGGATCTTGATGCTTAGAACTGAAATGGGGAGAGAGAGATCTTTTCTTATTCCAATTAAATTTCCTTCCTTCCTTCCTTCCTTCCTTCCTTCCTTCCTTCCTTCCTTCCTTCCTTCCTTCCTTCCTTCCTCTAACCCATCCATCTATCCATCCATCCATCCATCCATCTATCCATCCATCTACTGTGCTATACTCTGAAAACATCCCTTGTTTTCTATCACCACCATAAAACACCACAAGATATAAATATAGACAGATAGAAGCTTCCATCAACAAAACTGACATTTCAGGGTCTTTGAAGGAACCCATCCACTGCCGTGATGGTTGAGTGAAGTTACAGATAAACTATTGCCACGAAAATTTTATAATTTGAAGTAAATTAAAGGTTTATTTTAATATATCCATGTTTTGATTTCTGCATATCATCCGTGTAGAATCCTGCAATGTTGTTCATTTTCTGAAGAAAGGATATGCTTTCAACAAGCCAAGTTTTGTGTAATATTTCTGAAGCAGTTTAACCCATTGGGATTTGAAATGCTGGAGTAGATTCTAACACTTTTTATTTCCCTGCACATGCTGTGGGCTTATCCACACTGCTTGTTGCCTTGTTGCCAGAATACACCAGCAACAATTACTGGAAGGTAGAAATGGAAAACATCACCCTGTATTCTACTTATCATAAAAATGATTTTCAGGTGTATTTTCTTGCCAAGCTTTTAAAAAACCATTTTCCCTTTATGTTGTTCTGCACAATTTATTCTGTTTTAACAATGGTGTTTTACTACCTTTCAGGCTAACTCTAAGAGAAAGAAATATGTGCTTGAATGAGTCAATAGGTACTCTGATTTTTAATGATTTTCTAGAATTTTCTTTTACCTATGGTGTTGAAATAGCACAGCGGCGAAGATCTTGCTGAACTGATTCCATGTTTAAAAAAGTCAGCAGAATTTTTTTTGAAATCACTATTTTATTTTTCTTGACCTAGCTAGATTTCTTCTCACCCCTCTCCTTAAAAATAAGTCTAGGGCTGCAGCATTTCATTGTTTCTTAAGTATTTTTTTAAAGGACTTAGAAAAATTTTAAAAAATTGTAATTTAAATAGCAAAATATTCCTACTAAATTCTGAATTGGTAAAAATCTATATCTGAGGCAAAGATTATAATCATTATGTTACTTCAGCAATACCAAAATAGGGGGGAATTGGAACTGTTAAAGAACAACAGGGTGACTGGAAATAAATTTTTATTTAGTAGTGATCGTTGTGTCTGTTTGTACATCCAGCTGATTTCATTTCTGTTGATGCTTTAATCTGAATATATAAATATATAAACTTAACATAGAGGGAGAGGCAGATAGACAGTCAGACTTATAAAAAATATGTCCAGGAAGACCCATCGACCTGAAGTAAAATCTAGACAATTGCTTTCCTGGAGAAAAGGTAAGAGGACACACTGCAGAGGAATTGTCCAATGGGACGACGTAATGGTCCAATTTGAATCCTCTGGGAGTGGGAAGTTTCTTAATCTGAATGGGGTTTTCTTGAACTGGTTTACAGGAAGAAACAGCTTAGATGGTCAATGCATATATGCACATAGTTACATAGTCTTGAATTATTATTGATTGATTTAAGAGACCACACTTGGAATACTGCATCCAATTCTGGTCACCATGATATAAAAATATGCTGAGACTCTAGAAAGAATGCAGAGATGAGCAACAAAGATTATAAGATGAGCAATGAACAATTGATGGCACTAGGCATGTCTAGCCTAACAAAGAGAAGGACTAGGGGTGATATGATTAACAGTCTTCCAGTATGTGAGGGAGTGCACCTGAGGGCAAGAAAAGAAGTAATGGGTAGAATATCATTAAAGAGAAATGCAACCTAGTACTAAGGAGAACTCTCCTGAGAGCAAGAACAATTCATCAATGGAACAGCTTACCTCCAGAAATTGTGGGTGCTCCATCAGTGGAGACTTCAAGAAGAGATTGGACGCCATTTGTCAGGAATTGTATAGGGTTTCCTGTTGAACAAGGGTTGGACTAAAAGACTTCCAAGGTCCCTTCCAACTCTTGTTATAGTCTCTTCTGAATGCTTTGTTAGTTCTTTCATTCCTTATTCTCATCTTGATATACCTTTCTCATTTCACTCCAGACTTAAGAACACAAGTATATGTTGGCTTGTAGCCTTCAGATATTTTAATTAATTTTAATTTAATTAAAAGTTCTTATAGGCCGCCAATCCTGTAGGACTCAGGGCGACATACAACAAAAATAAGAACAATATAGCAATAGTACTTTACTTATATACCGCTTCATAGTGCTTTACAGCCCTCTCTAAGCGGTTTACAGAGTTCAGCATATTGCCCCCAACAATCTGGGTCCTCATTTTACCGACCTCGGAAGGATGGGAGGCTGAGTCAACCTTGAGCCTAGTGAGATTTGAACAGCTGAACTGCTAAACTAGCAGTCAGCCTGCAGTCGCAGCATTTAACCACTGCACCACTTCAGCTCTTCAATATATACATAATACATGCTAATTTTAAAAAGACAATTATATAATTTTAAAAACCATTCATTCATGGGGGAATCCTATCTTCTTCAACCCGCCTGCCAGAAGAGCCATGTTTTTACGGCTTTGCGGAAGGCCAGTAGAGTGGGGATAGTATGGATCTCTGGTGGGAGTTGGTTCCAGAGAGATGGGGCTCCCACAGAGAAGGCTCTCCCCCGTGGACCTGCCAACCGGCATTGTTTGGCTGATGGGACCTGGAGGAGGCCAACTCTGTGGGACCTAACTGGTCATAGGGAGGTATGTGGTAGGATGCGGTCCTGGAGGTAACCTGGTCCTGAGCCATGTAGGGCTTTAAAGGTCAAAACCAACACCTTAAATTGCGACCGGAGACTAATAGGCAGCCAATGCAGCTGGCGGAGAATAGGTGTTATGTGGGTGTATCTCAAAACACCCACCACAGCTCGCGCAGCTGCATTCTGTACCAATTGGAGTCTCCGGATGCTCTTTGAGAGTAGCCCCATGTAGAGCGCGTTACAGTAGTCCAGCCGTGAGGTGACAAGGGCATGAGTGACTGTGAGTAAAGCACAGATTGCAGATTGTTATTGCCAATTCTTTTCTGTAAATCTGCAAGGTCCTGAAAGTTAAATGAGTGCAACCATATATAGATTTTATAGTAAATATATAAACACACATAAATACACACATATAATGTTTCCAGCATGAATATAAGCAACATGTGATAAATTAACTTATGTGTACTTATTAAGATCTACAAAAATATAATTTAATTATAATATGGTTTGTTGCAAAGGAAATGTTTTATTTACATAACGTTTTGTCAAGAAATATTATGATCCAGAAAAATAATTCTATATAATTTGAATGCCTCTTGGGGAAAAATGCATTTTGAAATGGCTAAAGAAAAAAAAATGTGGAAATGCAACCTCAGTTTATAATTGATTTTCCTGCTTGTGTCAATTGCTGCACAGTGTAAGAGAGCGATGTCTAGAAGAGCAAAAGAGACGGAGACAACGAGCAACCAAGAAGATCAGTACATTTATTGGCACTTTTATACTTTGTTTTGCACCGTATGTAATCACAAGGTAAGTTTTATGCCACTTCAGTCCTTTCCAAAGAAAGATATACCCAATATTTACTTGGCAACATTCTGCTCAGGATTTTTATTTTTCACTGCACTGACAATTGTTGCCATTTATTGCTTGCATTTTGTTTCTTGCATTATAAATATTCCAATAAATGCTGTGAAGCCTGGAATCAGATTCTCACTGAAGATGATCAGAATGGTCTTGGAATGTTGACCATAAAATGCAACAGCTCTTTTATGCTCTGTAATGCATAAATACAAGTACACATTTATTTGTGTTCAGATATTTCAAGCCATAGCAAACAACTTGAAGAAGATGTCATGTCATACATTTCCATAATGTTTATAGACCTGTATTTTATGATGTTCTTATCTTATAAAACTCATCATTTTGGCCATGTAACCTTGTATATTTTCCTGACACACTCTCATCTTTCTTTGCTCCCTTCAGCTATTACTAGTGACATTTCTCCTCTGTGCCATATTACGAATATATCACTGTAAAAGAACACTTCAAGTGCCCTCCACATGGTGAAGATTAGTAATAGCCCAGCTTTATCACTGTGGAACCTCAAACAGAATTTATCACTGCTAAATATATTAAAGAAGATTAGAAAAATGTCCCTACTAATAGTAACATAACAGAGAGGGAGTATATGGCCAAAATAGATGCATAGGTAGTCCTTGCTTAGTGACTCCAGTTGGGACTGACAACTCTGTCACTAAGCTTGGTGGTCACTAAATGGAAGATCACATGACTGTGACAGACTTATGACCTAACTTCCCACTTGGTCACTAAGCAAATCACCATGGTTAAGCAAATCATGTGTCTGTGACTTGTTATTTTACTTCTGCATTCTCCATTAAATCTGCTTATCACAAGTTGGTTGGAAAACACACAAACGGCAACCATGTGATTTCAGGATACTTCAGTGTTTGTAAATGTGATGTTTGGTTGCAAATTTGTTTTTTTTATAGTGTTGTAACTTTGAACAATCACTAGATCAGGCAATTTGTAAGCGAGGACCGCTGGTGATGGAATTATGAATGTATAAGAGTGTACAGTTTAACTAACACAAGGTCACAAAAATCTCAGTTCTACCACGATTGTCAAAACAGTTCAATTTACTGCAAAATAAAGACCGAGGGGAAAACTGTATTTAAAGACATCACTTAAAATTGTTCGAGTAGAACTAAATTACTGAAATGTTGATTGCGGTACTTCAAAATCAGCACAAGAGGAGAAAATCTGAAAGATTATGTTAGCTTTTATGAACATTTGGAATGTGTAGATTTATTTTTAACGGAACAGTTGATGGAAAAAATGAGAAGATCTTGGCACACATATGAAACTTAAAGCAGCGTGCATACTGATGTTAGTTTCCTGGTGCTAATAATTCATATACATATGTCCAAACTGTGGGAGTTTATCAAATATAGTTCTTATCTTCCGCTTCTATATTTTGACTCACAAATTGAAATGTTTATCTGACACATGTAATAGCCCTTATCCAGCTTCAGCTGTTCTTAGAATAAATTATTTATCCAGCCTTGCTATCTCCATATTGGTAGATTTCAAATATTTTTACTATCCAAAATGTTCAGATATAATAGTCTGTTGTTATACCTATTGAGAATTCTGAGACACATTTGGAGACACTGAGATCACGTAGGCTGATTAAAACATATTAAATCAAACTCAAAATTTGAAGAGAAAACAGCTTTGGTCCCTGGTACATAATCATTACATCAGTGGCCCCCAACCTTTTGGGCACTAGGAACTGTTTTCATGGAGAAATATTTTTCTGTGGACTGAAGGGGGCATGGTTTTGCATGCTGCCTGCATCCCACAGATGGGGCTTTGCTTGTTTGCACGGTGTCATGTCATGGCTCAGTTGCTGGCATGCCATAATGCAATGCTGGTCCATGGACCAGAGGTTGGAGATCCCTGCATTACATTTTTATCAGTTTTATCTGAGACATTATATTAAATAATTCCTCCTTATTTCCGCAGTCAACTTCACAGACTACCAATGATGGGCTTCAAAAAAATTAGCAAGGGGTTCTCTGCCTGGTTACTGGGTGGGCATGGCCATGGTGGGCGTGGCCTAGTTGGCCTCCTGCACCATGGTGGGGGGCATTTTTGCCCTCCCCAGGCTCCGGAGGTTTTCTTCGAGCCTCCGGGAGGGTGAAAATGGCCTCCCCAGTCTCCAGAGGACCTCTGGAGGCCGGAAACAAACTTCCCGAACTTCCAGTAGGCCCTTTTTTCGCCTTCCCCATGCCTCCGCACATGCCCTGCACTTACCTGCATCCAAAACAGGCCGCGTGGGGACTCCTGGGAGGGGAAGGGCAGGGTAGGTAGGGCCAACCAGGAGTGAGATTTGGGGGTTCTCCAAACTGCACAAAATCTTAGCTAGAGGTTCTCCCAAACCCTGAAAACCCCCAGCAGCCCACCCCTGGATGTAACATTGCTTAGACCTTGGCAGTTGTGCTGTGAAGCCCCAATACTTTACTCTTCCCTTAAAAATATTTCATATTTGCATGAAATTAAAGGATTTACTAGGGGATTTAAGAATAGCATGTTGAAAATAGCTAGCTGGGTCTCTTTTTTCCATCAATATAAGATTAATTTATCCTACTATTAGATCAGTGCTTGGAGAAAACAATGCGTTGAGACAGAGCAATACATTGGGAGAGGAAAGATAATGGATTAGTGTTGCAAAGTATTGCAATGAGAGAGAGCTTCTTTTAGATTCTTCTCTGGAGAGTAGCTATATAATCAGATTTTTCATTTTTATGGTGACTGGCTCAAAAGACATAATAGTGCAGAATGACTATTTTTCATTGTACCACTTGAGTTTTTTTGTTTGCTAATTTGTCAGTTGACATATTGATTGTAAAATATTCTTCCATTACAGCTTGGATTCATGCCCATAGTGGTTAGTTTGGAGCATCAGGTAAACATAAATAGAGGACCCATGAGGTGATAAATTAGATTAGGATGGATAGATAGATAGATGGATGGATGGATGGATATACCATTATGTAGCTGGGCTTATATGACAAAGTAAGATGGTTAAGAACAGCTTTGAAAGACAAAAATATCTTCTGCCTGATCCTTGTAAAATGTGTTTATAAAGTATAGATAGGTGGCAGAGAGAGAGAAAGAGGGAGAGATAATAGAGATAGAGATACCAGTAGATCAATAGATCGATCGATCGATCGATCGATAGATCGATAGATCGATCGATCGATCGATCGATAGGTAGATAGATAGATAGATAGATAGATAGATAGATAGATAGATAGATAGATAGATAGATAGATAGATAGATAGATAGATAGATAGATATTCTGATGGATCAGTTTAAAATGGCAAATATAATTTAATGCTGTCTAAAATAAATAAATATACATATCCAGTGAATACATATATAAATCCACCCATTAATTAGTGTTTTGCAATCAAGCAAAATGCTTGATCTTTGCCATTTCTACATAGCCACTGGAATAAGTATAGGGCAGCTTTTCTATTCTTATAATTAAGGAACACTTAAGGATCAAATGAGAATCTGGAACTAAAAAGCAGCTGCTTTAAAGCAATGGTCTGCTTGTGCCCCAAATATGTTCTGAAACTCTTCTAAATCAGCCCTAGCCAATAGCGTCTTGCAGGGGTTGACAATTGCCTATTTTAATTAGTAACTGACATTTGTTGTTTCATGCTTAGTTGTTTTCTGTAGGCATGTAACTTGTAATAGGCTAATACTTGAATCACCCTATTATCTGATACCAGTATTGATCAGTTAATGTTAAATGTGCTTAACTTTATCAAATATAATTAAATTTAAATAACATTTAGGCTACCAGTACTGGGAGATGGTTCACCGCAACTTTTTTCCTGAGGGAGAATTGGTTTTATTCTTCTAAACATATGTCTCAATTTTGTCTTATTTATGAATTATTGATGTGCCATTATGTCACTGTCAATTCTTAGTAGCAACATAGATTTTCTCCAGGATTTACTGTATGTTTACTGTACATTTTTTTAAAAAAATTTGTTTTGTATTCTTTTAATCCTAATTATGTATTGGGAAGTTGCATGCCTTCCAGAATTTCCTGACTGGAGTGATCTGCAATTTCTGAAAATATATAAACAAACAAATTTATTTATACAGTATTCATACATTTGAGTGTCTGTTAATACCATATTGCAATATTTTGCTAGTCTTATTTTTGTCTTCTGCTTTATGTTGTATCCAATGGATGGAAAATATAACAGATATATGCTGACTGTTTAAATGCTTTTTTAGAAGGCAAGATTGATGGCAATTGATTTGACAGTAAGTACAAGCACTCCTTTCTATAAAGAGACCAAGATACCTAATACCGGTTGTAAAAACATAGATATAATGCAGAAGTATTAGAAATTACTATCTAATGTAGAATTAGAAAGGAAACAACAGAATGTATGCTGAGAAAAGATAGCAATCAATAGTCTTTTTTTTTAACAACCTATGGATCTTTTTGGTGTTCAAAAGCCACTGGATATATGTTATTAGTAGTACTAATAGTACTAATAGTACCACTAGTACTAGTACTAGAAGAAAGGAGAAGGGAGAAGGGAGAAGGGGAAGGGGAAGGGGAAGGAGAAGGAGAAGGAGAAGGAGAAGGAGAAGGAGAAGAAGAAGAAGAAGAAGAAGAAGAAGAAGAAGAAGAAGAAGAAGAAGAAGAAGAAGAAGAAGAAGAAGAAGAAGAAGAAGAAGAAGAAGAAGAAGAAGAAGAAGAAGAAGAAGAAGAAGAAGTACATTTGAATGATCTTGTTTTTGGATGCACAGCAGAACTGATGGGTTAGAATGGATGTTTCTTAAGGATAAAAATAATGTAGCACTATCATAGAGAAAGTCAATGGCATCATTAAGCATGTATCAAGTTTACATAGCAGCAGAGCTTCTACAGATGCCTAACTCCAACTCTTTCCTTTCCTGGAGATGGTTCTTAATCATTGCTCCTCTCTAAATAAGATAAACATGGCCAAAGGAGGAACAGATCTCCCACACTGCCTTCTTCAGATGCTCAAACAAAGAAAAAAAGACATGGACCCACTTAGAAGACCACTGAGAATATTTTCTTGACTACTTCCCCACACCAGTATCTAATACTTAACAATATAGCAAAAAAAAGGGGCAGGATTTATTAGGGCATCTTTTTTGTAGCGTAGAAATCAATGGCTAATTTGTCCAAAATTGCTTAGTAGTTTAAACACTCAGCAAACAAAAGAGCAGATTATGGTTTCAAAAAAATCATTAGAAAAACAATTGGAAAAAATAATTGGATCAAGTACTGCAAATAATTTTTTTTAAGTTTTTTAATGTCATAGTAGTAAACATTGATTCGTTCTTTTAAAGACTCAACAAGAAGGATATAATGAAGCTTGATTCTGTCATTGATTAAAACTATATATTCTAAAGATTCATGTGGTATATACTTTTTTTGTACCAGTTCTATGAATATATTAATCTTTATATGATAAATGAGAGTATGATTAATACAGTTACAGTTTGGATTAGTGATTAGGCACCAGGCTAGAAACTGGGAAACTGATCTAATCCCACTTTAGGCATGAAAACAAGCTGGGTGACCTTGGGCCGGTCACTCTCCCTCAGCCCAATTCAGCTTACAGGGTTGTTGTTATGGGGAAAATAAGAGGAAGAAGAAGTGTTAAGTATGTTTTCTGCCTTTGTTTATATATAAAAATAATAAAGGGAGTTGATAGATAGATAGATAGATAGATAGATAGATAGATAGATAGATAGATAGATAGATAGATAGATAGATAGATAGAAAGATAGATAGAGATAGATGATAGATGATAGATGATAGATAGGTAGGTAGGTAGGGAGAGAGAGAGAGAGAGAGAGAGAGAGAGAGAGAGAGAGAGAGAGAGAGAGAGAGAGAGAGAGAGAGAGAGAGAGAGAAGATAGATAGATGATAGATGATAGATGATAGATAGATAGATAGATAGATAGATAGATAGATAGATAGATAGATAGATAGATAGATAGATAGATGGATGGATGGATGGATGGATGGATGGATGGATGGATGGATGGATGGATGGATGGATGATAGATGGATGGATGGGTGGGTGGATGGATGGATGGATAGATAAGACAGACAGACAGATAGATAGATAGATAGATAGATAGATAGATAGATAGATAGATAGATAGATAGATAGATAGATAGATAGATAGATGATAGATAGATAGATAGATAGATAAGATAGATGATAGATGATAGATGATAGATGATAGATGATAGATGATAGATGATAGATAGATAGATGATAGATGATAGATAGATAGATAGATAGATAGATAGATAGATAGATAGATAGATAGATAGACAGATAGATAAATAGAGATAGATAGATAAGACAGACATACAGATAGATAGATAGATAGATAGATAGATAGATAGATAGATAGATAGATAGATAGATAGATGGATGGATGGATGGATGGATGGATGGATGGATGGATGGATGGATGGATGGATGGATGGATGGATGGATGGATGGATGGGTGGGTGGGTGGGTGGGTGGGTGGGTGGGTGGGTGGGTGGATGGATGGATGGATGGATAGATAGATAGTAGATTGATTGATTGATAGATGATAGATGGATGGATGGATGGGAGAGAGAGAGGGAGGGAGGGAGATCACCCCATTGTCTCTAAATATAACTAATGTATGGTTACTAGTTTCTAAATTTGCTAAAGTATTTTCTCCTTTTAGAAATCAAGAAAATGAGGGAATTAAGCTCTTCTCTGATGAATTCCAGATGCAAAGATCTTTTTAAAAATACTAAAGCCAGTCAAGTTTGTAATCCCGTGCCTGGATCAAGAAATGGTCTAGACCAGTGTGTCTCAACCTTGGAAACTTTTAAGAATTCCTAGTTAGCTGGGATTCAACTCCCAGCACTCTGGAAAGTTGAAGTCCACACAGCTTAAAATTGCTAAGGTTGAGACACACTGATCTAGACTCCGAAAGGCACAATCACATTATGATAATAGCTACTGCCTATAGTTTATCTCTTAGAATAATGGCTAAAAGTTATCTTTTGCTGTCTTCTTGATGTAGTTTATATAGTCTTTTATTACTCCCACCCAAGAAAGGAGGAGGGAGTTACATTCAACCTTTTAAAGTTCAAGTCATAATTGCATTTAAAACACTTTCCTTGATTTCCTAACAGAAAAAAAAATTGCCAAGCTGTGTAAAGGTCATAATTCATTATTTTCAATATGCATTGAAATATTTATTTCAGTGTTCATGGAACGAATCCCAGTAGCTCATATCTATTTTTTCAAAGCTACATATAGATTGACAGCTTAAAGATCAATCAATTGACATTAGTGTATGAATTATATTTTTCCTATAGTGAACTACTTTAGCTTTTCCTCTAAATTCTGTTATTTTTTTCTCTTTGACAACAATACTGTAAAACCTTCTGAATACTGGAAAATCCAAAATGGTACATTTAAATATTTTAAAGGAGATCTTACAGATAAGAGTGGGACTTACTGCATGTGATAGAAAATCCTGAAACTGACAGTTTGACAGAAATTAATTATAAGAAAGTGGAACTAATTGTTCACTTGAAGGAAATATACAGTATGCTACAGCTCTCCAATGCTAGCATTATATCATACTACTCATAAATATTCTTGGTGTATTGGTTCATTATAGTTTACCTCTCCAGATGCAATTGTGAGCATATTCTTTGACTGCAAAGGTAAAGTTCTGTATGAAGGAAAATTTCCAGAATACTTAATGGTGAGCTATGCACACATACCCAAAGATGCTTTTTCAAGAGGCAACTGAACCTTTTGGTTTTTCTTTGAAGATTTTTCACTTCTCATCCAAGAAGCTCCTTCAGCTCTGGCTGGATGGTGGGGAATGGAAGGATTTATACTCCTTGCAGACAGCTGGTCATTTGCATTCTTTTAGAGAGTTGTTGAGGCCACCTGGAGATTTACCTGTGTCATCAGGGTCATTTGCAGAGTAGTGCAAATGGATGTGGAGCCTTCTTGGAACTGTTGAAAGGACTGTGTTGTGGACTGGAGATAGATGATGTTGTATCCCTCCCCCTCTGTTGAGAGAGAGCTTTTCAATTTTGACATAGATGGCCTCTTTGAACCCTCTTTCAAACTAGTAGACCTCTCTGTCCAAAATTTGGTCTTCAAAAGAGTGGCCTTTGTTTTTTAAATACAGAGTGATAAAGGCCATACAGATAAACCTCCAGGTGGCCTCAATGACTCTCTAAAATAATACAAATGACCATCTGTCTGCAAGGACTATAAATCCTTCCATTTCCCACCATCCAGTCAGAGCTGAAGAAGCTTCTTGGATAAAAAGCGAAACATTTTCAAAGAAAAACCAGGAAGTCCCGTTGCTTCTTGAAAAAGCACCTTTGGGACAGCCATGAGCTGGATAACTGAGAATCTCCATAGACATACACAGTAGTGGGGGAAAGAGAGAGACACAGCAAGACAGAGACCAATGTGCTTTCCTTTGGTCCTTGAGATGGGGAAAAAGTATGTTGATCTCGGGAGTGAGGCCAGTAGAATCATGATCCTCACATAAGGGCAGCAGATTTCTGTTCTTGCTAATACCATCACTCATTCTTTGATGACAGAGTGCAGTGGGGGTGAGGCATGGGAGCTTGAGAACTTTTCCTGTCTCAAAAACCAAACTCTCCAACTCATAAATTTAGTGTGCACATTTAACCAGAAAGACCATTTGTGAACATCAACCCAAAAATGAGGAAATAATGAGGTTCCATCTGAATGGAAACTCATACCAAATGCCTCAATGGAATAGGGAGGAATTAGCTTTTCTTTGAAGTTACCATTCCCATCACACTTTCTTCCACTATCTCCTTGTATTTTCTATTGCAATTCTTCTTAGGATTAGACTAGAGCCAATGTCTTCATTTCAGCTAGAGGAGAAAGAGGAGAAGAGAACTCATATTAACATTTAAATGAAAGGTCTCTAGGAGATCAATATTTTTCTTCCTGCCCTCCTCAAAAGGGAACAGTTATTTAACAAGTTTATGTTCGCTCTATTAGTCAAAACAGTGTTCTGTGGCAGGGGTGGGTTGCTCGCTTACCGATGCTGGTGCACTGCACGTGCAACTCCATGTTTCAGGCGCGCATGCCCACTCGTGCGATTTTGCTTCTGCGCATGCGCAGAAGCAAAATCGCGCCGAAATCTCATGAGGGGACATGCATGCGAGAGAGATTTTGGTGCAATTTTGCTTCTGCTCATGCGCAGAAGCAAAATCGTGCCGAAATCTCATGAGGGGACCTGCACGAGCGTGAGATTTCGGCGCGATTTTGCTTCTGCACATGCGGGGAAGAAAAATCGGCCAAAAATTCTTAGAAAAAGATGGTGACGCGTGCGACGGACCAGCGGAGACGGCTGCAGAGCAATCATGTGCAAATTGCGCAATCGGTCGCTCCCTATGGGAGCTATGGACCGGACAGCTCCGGCAGGAACCCACCACTGCTCTATGGGTAGGACAGGCAATCCTGAAGCAGGCCAGATCATTGACTCTCCACAGATTGTGTCTGTGTGCAACATGGAATGTTTGCATAGAAGAATTTTCTATCTTGTGAAGAAATATACCAGTTTCATGATAGATCCACTTGACTTGGCTTCAACCTGTCTCATGAATGGGCCAGTAGCAAGATAGATGCTATATTTGCAGACATATCCTCAGCACATGGTCTGGTGTCTGAGCCAGGCAAGAAAGCTTTTCGTGAAATCAGGGTCCTGTTTGATCTGTCTTCCCCTCACATCCATTTTCATGGGAAATTACACTCAGGAAATGCACCAGGCCCCAGGCCCCTACCTAAAAGTGTGTGTGTGTGTGTGTGTGTGTGTGTGTGTGTGTGTGTGTGTGTGTGTGTGTGTGAATTTAGGAAAACATTTGGTTAAATCTAACAAATAATGAGCATTGATTTATTAGTGCAAATAATATGGGGCATTGTGCACATTTATCATTGCTCATTCAAATTGTGCCAATAATCTATCCACAACCAGAGAATTCAACGTATTTTCTGATCAGTATAATTTGCCAAAGAAGATTCTGTGGGACTTGTAGTAAAAATGCAGAAGACTCTTGTTATTTCAAGAAGTTTAGTGACATAATTTTGATTTCTGCTTCCTATTAAGAGAAGTCTAGAAATTTCGAGCTTATTCTGAGTTAATCACCTTGTTTTTCACATTTCTTTACTGAATATTTACAGAGTCAGGAATCAGGGATCTTCTTGTTGCTGCAAAGCCTTTCTTACTATAAAAAGTCTCAGACTTTCAAATCCCATTCCAGAGTCATGTGCCAACCAATCAAGGTCTGGTCTTGCATCCTCATGATCCGATAGCAGGGCCATGGGGTCATGGTGCCAGGTTTTCATACCTATTAAAAATAACAGTTGGGGAAAAAAGTATGCAATCAAGCCAGTTCTCTACAGATCAGTTGAAAGTGTCTCCACTAATTGCATAAATCCAATGGATTTAATATAGTTTCAAGAATGAGGTATCCAACCTCATTTTGATATAAAATATATGGTGTATTTCTTAGAGATGAATGCATATTGACTGTAGAACATGCATAAACCAAGCAACAGTTTTATTTATATCCAGTAATAGTTTGTTACTTTCTCATGCATAAATTTCCCAGAGATTATAAATTTGGTAGAGATGGAGTTATTGAATTATATTTTAATATAGATCATTCAAATGCTTGATATGTTTATCTGACACTAATTTTTTTCTTTCTCTCTTTTTTCTTGGCAGATTAGTAGAATTGTCCTCAATAGTTCCCATCAATACTCACTGGGGAGTTATTTCCAAATGTCTGGCCTATAGTAAAGCTGTTTCAGATCCCTTTGTTTATTCTTTGTTACGACACCAGTACAAGAAAACGTGGAAAGACATAATAAATAAGATGCTGAAAAGAGGCTCAATAAATTCATCAGCTCTCACAAGTGAATCACAAAGTCGACATTTTTTGCAAGGGAACGAATGAAGAAGCAAGAACTATTTTTGAAAATGTAGCATAATGCTGGTGGACAAAAGCTGAGAAATGATAGGTGGGCGTTTCTGGAATCATCAGCTGACAATAATTTGGAAAGCCTGCCTATTAAGTGTTCAGCAATTTAGGTAATTAATTTCAAATCAACGTTGGATGCCTTTTAATTCTGATATACAATATAGCCTACTACAAGATCTCCTTCAGCTTCATGAAATATGTCCATCCATATCTGCAAAGACATAAGCTTGTCTTTATTTAAACACAGATTTGGTATGGGTTATAGTAAAGGATGGTGCTTACATATCTACCATCCCTTTGAAACGTAAAAACACTGGACAACCTTGTGACACTTTTGATATGTGACGGCAAATTGACACCTGCTAAAATGTGATTACATAAACTACATGATCTATTCTAAATAGACATAACTATTCTTCCTAAGATATGGCCATATGAGGTCATACTTAATTGCACATCAACCTGTTGGGTGAGAATCAGGGTATCTCATCTATAAATTCTTAGTTTGAGGTACTGCTTTCGTTATGTGCAAATACAAGAAAGGTACTATTATTGGGCCAGGACTCTGCTCATATTTTTAAAGTGATGCTCATGACCCTTACACACTAAAGCATTTTCACACATCAAAATGGGGATGTTATGTGGATTTCAAGTATTAACTACACTGCTTCACTATTTTCAGTCAAAGCTATAGAAGCTTTCATGGTCCACCATCTCAGTGGTTGAGAAGAACCCCCATTGTATGAGATAATATATTCTGCAATCTGCATGTGTCCATTGGAGGACAGGTCTAGTCTTTTCCTTCTGGTCTTTCTCAATTGTGTACTACACTGACATCCCACAAGAGAGGAAGCTGTGTCACATTTCACCTAAATTGTTTCCATATTGCTATGGTTTTCTGACTGTGAAAAAAATACCTAAAGTGTTTTGCATTAATGTGAGTCTGCAGTACACTGGCTAAATACAGACTGCTGGCGGTCTAGAATGTAATCTTCTTCACAATAAGAGTCATTGTGAACATTGTGTTCTGTCTGGTCCTGAAGCCCTGACTGACAGCTTCAAGAGGTGTATACAGAAATGTTGTACAGGACTCCTTTGTCAGTGCTCAGAACTGGATCAAAATGTTTGCACAGGTTCTACACAGACAGTTCGATGCACTCATTGTATTTGTTTATGAAAGTATTTATGTTAAAAACAATCTATCAAAAAAAGTGTTTGTCTGAAACTACCATCAAGTGAATCGGAAGAACATTAGACATTTCTTTCCAGTAACTGGAATGCTTAAACCAGAAGAAACATTGGGAATTTATTAACACATTTTGAGAATAATAATAAGAAAACATTCAGACTGAGTAATGTAAAATGAAAGGATATATTATTCAGACTTCTGTTGATTCTTTTCTTTCCTCTTTTGTGAGTTATGTTGGGATGGGCTTGAGAGTGGAATTCTACTGATGCTAAATCCCCTTCACTTACTGGTATTCCACCTGTACCCAGAGTGCTGCTTGTGCCCATTGATCCACATCAAAAAGGCTGGACAAGTTCATTCTTTTTTTTTTTTGCACAAATTTATGAAATAAAATTGCCACATCTAAAAAAAGACCCTTTCTCACTGTTCTGTACAACTCTATTTAAAACTAGCAGCCATTCTACAAATATTCCAGAATATGTCATTCTTATTTTAAGATATAGGAGTTCAAACTTAACTTTCTATCCTGCTTGTTGATTTTTTTGGGGGGTGCATTAATAATTGGGTTTGGAAGGGAGGAAATAGTTGGATCTTAGAATTATAATTGCAAGAAAATGGTCTCTTAGGTAAAAATAAAAGCACTCTATTTGGGGGAATAGAAAGTATGGATATATGTATACAGGCCAATGAGAAATTCTCCAACAGGCATAGATAATGGCAACAGTTTTCTCCCTTCTTTTTTCTTTGTGCATATATATATATATATATATATATATATATATATATATATATATATATATATATATATATATATATATATATATATATATATATATATATATATATATATATATGTATGAAAGGGAGGGAGGGAGGGAGGGAGGGAGAGAGGGAGGAAGATAGATATATGCTAAGTACATCTTTTTTTAAATGAGGAAAGGGCGTGAAACAAAAAACTATCAGCTTTGATTAAAAAATATGCCCTGTGAGAATTTCAACTGTATTTAGAATCATAAAAAAGATATGATATTTATTATCTGAAGTTGCATCTCTCTCTCTCTCTCTCTCTCTCTCTCTCTCTCTCTCTCTCTCTCTCTCTCTCTCTCTCTCTCTCTCTCTCTCTCACACACACACACACACACACACACACACACACACACACACACACACACACACACACACACACACCCCAAATGAATACTATACTTTTACATATTAATGTGACACCTACACCCACCCAGAATTGGGGCATCTATATAACTTTCATTAAAATTACCATGTTTTTGTCCTCAATGTATCATTCAACAGACGAACCTTCCTGATTTTACATCTTCTGCAAACGTCATTGCTCAAAAACTCTTTTGCATACATGATTTCCCCTATTTAAATCCACTTCAAGCATTGAAAAAATTTAGTCCTTCTCAGAAAATAAATTGTAAGGAATGAACAGCCAAGCATAAGGCTCCTGTGGAAGGTTATAATCATGTCCATGTAAACATATTTATACTTTCCTCATAGATCTTTCTGATATCAAATAAGATCTTCATTTACAAAAATAACTACTTTTTCCTTAGTAATGAATGATATTTCATTTTCCTGCAATGATTTAGGGGTAACTATATATGGATCTAATCCAAAACTTTCTCCCAATCCTATAAAAAGTATTGTCATCTCCTTCCTTCCTTCCTCCCTCCCTCCCTCCCCCTCCCTCCCATTTAGTTGACATATTATTATAATAGAATGACTTGATATGCGATACAAGTACAGTTGCCAAGTATATTTTAACTGATAGTTTTTGATCTTACTTTTTAATAACATTAATTTGAGGTCAGCAGAAGCTACCCTTTCTATGAGAATACTTCCATGTCATTATTATTTTCTTTTTAAACTGTTAAACAAGAGAAAGACACAATAATTTTCAGTTAATTTGTATTACTGTTTCTAGATAACAATCATCACTGCATTTAAAAAACCATTTGGTTTCAATCGTTTTGTTTTTGCATTGATCCTTAGAGCCTGTTGCAAATTTATCTGCTTCCAAAATTACCTTTGCTCAAATATAATAACGTAATTTTCTTCTGAAAAGAAAATAACAGTGCCCCCGTTCAGAATGCAGTTCAAGGATAGGTCTATCTGACATGGCTGAATGGAAAGCCATGTGCTAATGTTCCAACGATAAGATTGTTCTCACTCAGCAGCAAGATCTCAAATCAATAGTGTAGAAAGTGGTGATGTGAATCTGGTTTCTAACTCTCGTTCCATGTTATAAATCCTGAACCTCGGTGTCATTTACTACTTGATTTCTGGAGTTTTATGGGGAACAGTTATATAATAGGATTGTTTGATGCAGTGTATTACTTTCATCATTTGACCATATGCTGAGAAAATCTGTAGATGGATATGCAATTCGCTAATGATGGCTTCTGTCATTTTTAAGAAGCTAAGGTAACTTTCTGGTTATCATATTAATCTAAATTCTTACAACTGGAAGAGAAGCAACATCTATCTGGCTAGTTATCCTCACTACCATAATATCCAATTATGATATATGAATTCATCTTCCATACTGCTTCATATGTTTTTAATAAAATTAGATGACAAACATACCTACTTGGTATCCAGCACACACACGCGCGCACACACACACACACACACACACACACACACACACACACACACACACACACAGAGTTTCTGATTTTTGCACCATGCATTATAACATGGTACAAGGCAAGAACTTAGTCTACGTTGTATGTTGGCTGAACCATTCTCTATGCTGAAAAGCCTTCAGGATTCTTTACTGACCACTGTAAAGTAGTGATTTCTGATCTCTACCATTGTTGATAGTCAGAATCTAACAACATCTTCAGGGTTGTTTATTCTGATCTTGAGTCTTCCATCAACTATTGTAGCATAATTGGACATTTCCATTTGAATCCAGTATTTTCCAACAAATATGCTAAAATACGAATGGTCTGGTTCAATCTGAAACTGGAAATTGATGGCCATCTTGCTGTGAATGACCACCTTGAGGCTCAAATACATTAGGTCCAAAAAATTGAAGGTATCACAGGTTCTCCAGTTTAATATGTTATCATTTGTTTCATTTTTAACAAACAAGAACAGATTTTAGGTATGGTATGCATTTTTTCCTAAGATGCATATTGCTTAATTCTTAATTAAGTAATAACTAATGTAGCTATTTTATTCCATCTTTCATTAGGTAATCAAATATTACTTTAAGCAATAAATATTTCATACAATTATAATTCTTTCAGAGTGCCTTTTCCCCAGAATTAATAGTAAGAAGTTGATGTTGTTTTTAATTTCTTCATAAGAACCTGTTATCATAATTCTTCTTCACAAAGCAGATTGAAATAAAATAGCCTTGCCATGCTGGGACTTAGACTGAGGTATTATATTAGGGAAAATATATTTTATTGTTAACAACTGCAATTCAAGTTATACATGTTTTGTATGTTTGGCAAAAATGCAAGATAATTATTTTGTTTTTCAAAATGGTGATCTAAATGATTGGTGAAGATTTTAATTGATTTTATTTATGATTCTATTCCTCTATGACTTTTTTTAGGGAAGTAGTTGTATTATTAGATGCATAACACCTTTAACTATTTCATCACACACTGAAATGCAATCAAGAAACAATTTTGAGGAACCCCTTCCACCCAAAGAATATCTATCTTTTAATTATTCAGAAACAGAGGGCCCTGGACTCTCATTTTGATTGTAAGATACATAACTCAGCACTGAATTTGTAATTTGATATTTAGAAAATCATTCATGCAAACCAATGAATGAATGCCTGCTATGATGTGTATGGTCAATGACTTTCCAGCATGGGAATTAACCTGCAGGGCTATTAAAATTGGTCATAAAGATAAATTATGTCCATGGTAATTACAGGATTCATTATTATTTAACTTAATATCAGTTAGATCCATTACTTATAATTAATGGTTTAATGATATGTAATCCTCTGCCAGAAATATAGAGTTGCTATAATACATAATTTGATAAATATATAATTTTTTTTTCAAAATGATCAAAATCTATATGTCAATTTGTGAATTCATATAATTTGTATTTTAGCCACTATATTTTTTACAATTATAAAATTAGTCCCTATAACATGACACAATAATCATAATGTGATCGTTTAATCTTAATCTTAATCATTAATCCCAATTCTTACCTGTAGTTGCTCATTCCTTCTAAATAGATTGGGTTTATTTTTTTAGCTTTTTCAAACAAAGCTATGGTGAAAATTAGGCACAACAGTTTCCCAATAGCTTTTTAAAAATTTCATTATACTTTCAATTCTAATACATGCGGAAAAGATTTATCTTGTTCAGTCTTTGTGTAATTGTAAGACTTGTAAACTATATTGAATGATTTGATATTTAATGTTTCTATTTGCAAAAATGTTGTAGTTGGACTTTTTAAAAAAGAAGCTAAACAATTCAACAATCACGTGTGAGTAGATAACTAGCCGCCAAGACTTTATGTCAAAAGTTCTCCAGTGCACATTGTCTAGCAGTGTAAAGTCTGAAAATATTTATAATGCTATAGAATTAGGGCTGATTTGTTTCTTCTTGTCTAGGAAGATAGAAATCTTAAATAGCATTCAATTTACCATTTTTGAGAATTTGAATTTTCAATTCCAATTTTTTTCCATGAGATTTCAAAACATGAGATTTTATTTATTTAGAAAAAAAATACATGACAGCCCATTTTAAATAAATATCTCTCAGTGGCAAATAATCAATTGAAGAAAAATGGAGACATAAAAATTTCATAAAATTAACAGACATATATAACAGCCTTCTGGAAGATCAAGTGAGTCAGAGCCAACCAAATCTCAGGGAGAATCTGAGGCTTTCCATTTTTTATACTTTTGTTGTTGTTAATATAATATACTCCCAAACAGTGCAGAAGCAATGAAAAACAATTGATTTTTGAATCAGTGGGATTTATTGCCATCTTTTTTTATTGCAAACAAGGAATTCCACTGATTCAAAAATCAATCATTTTGTTAATACCATTGCACTATTTCTGATCATATTAATGGGCAAAACAAAATCAGGAAAAAAAAAAGAAAATATCAATTTCATAATTTAAATATTTCATCAATAAAAACACACAATTATCCTTGATTAAATGTCCCAAAGTCTTAACATTTACCATAAATAGTTGTGATATATGCGGTTTATGAAAGTAGGGCATTTCAAGGATGAGTTTATTTCCATATTTTTAAAATTCACACGAGTGGGATAAGTTTAACTGTTGTTTGTTCAATTGTATGTTAACAGAACTGTTATTAGATGTGAGGACAATCTGGTTGCAGCATCTATAACCCTATTGATTTGACCAATTTTATTTCAATTTGCATTGGTCTGAGCAGTGTTTTCATCATGCTATGTTTATTAATGGATGTTCTTTGAAAGAAATGGTGGGATTGTTTACCGAACAGATTTTGTAGCAGAGGAGTGGAAAACTATTTTTTAAAAAAATTAAAGGAATGTTCATATATCAAGTAAAATTATAGAGGATATGTACATACCGTATATATAAATTAAGGGACTTGAGATTTTTTTTACAGAATGAAAGTAATACAACGAAAGGAAAAGTATTGATCCAATGAACTACAATTGCAAAAGTTTCTTATGCATATATTTATTTCAGGTTGTCATCTAGGTAGTATGTAAGTACCCTTTATTGAAAAGCAAATATGCAATTGCTCTTACAACCCAAATATAACACCTTGCATGCCAATCGCTAATTGTGTTTAATTAAGCAATTCTTCTCATTTTGGACAGAAATGTTACTGCACTTAGTTTCAGTGTGTTCAAGAGTCAACATTTATGGATCCATGTGCTACAAAAGAAATTGTAAAAAAAACCCACTGTCAATGTTCTTGTCAGAGTACCAAAACAAAATTGTCTGTCTTTGTACAGTTTAAATCTGATTCTGCTTTCAGTTTTATTCTGTTCCTTCTGAAACATATGAACATTAAAGGAATAAAGACTGCTTTGATCTCACTGCAATATTGTTAAAGTAAGAAAAAAGAAAGAAAGCCGGAGAGCTAAAAAAAGGTATCTGTTAAATTTAGTAACCTCCAATTTCATTTCCTTCCATTGACAGGCTAATGGCTTTCTTTTACTGTGTGTGTTTTGGGCCATAACTCTTGATGAGTGAGAGGGGATTGCAGAAAATAGAATATTGGACAAATTCTAAGGTAATTTGTAGGGCAATAAGATTCACCATAATTAGATGTGTTTCTTTTGTCCCTGGAGTGTCTCTTTCCATATTCTTCCTCTCTTCTCCTTCCTTCAAGTAGCAGCTTTACTGGAAGACTCATCCGTATTTTGCAGCTCCACAATTCCCTGTATTGATATTCTAGAAAATTGAGAAGAGGATATGGCAGATGCAAACACAACACATGGAGAAAATTCTTCAAAATCCTCCCTTTTCCTAAATTAATTAATGGACATAAAAAGTATACTGTTGATGTCTCTGTTTCTAAACTCCGTGCTTTCAAGAATTGACTGTTCCTGTATCTCTTCTTGCTTTTCGGTATCAATTTCACCTCCACCAAGAGAAGGTAGAGAAAGGTCCTTTTATGTAAGAAGCATGGTCAGATATAATGCAGGCATTTAGCTGTGACCATCAGCTTATTTTCATTTGTTAAAAACGCACATCATTTTTTTCTTTAAAATCATTATCAATGATTTTGAATTCTGCACACATTATTGAAAATGCTTCTCAGAATGGGAAGTGAAGAAGTGAGTGAATCCAATTATTTTAGAACAGCAGAAAAAAAAATGACAAACCATGCCTACAAATAACAATAACAACAGCAAAAATCTTTTGGTGCTATTACACAAGACTTCCCCAGATGTGAAGTACATCTTTTTCAGTATTACAGCTATACCATCCTGAATTGCCGTATTTTTCAGAGTATAAGACGCACCGGAGTATAAGGCGCACCTTAGTTTTGGGGGAGGAAAACAAGGAAAAAAGGCCTCTGCCTCCAAGCAATTTGCCAAACAGCAAACAGCAAACAGCACAGATGATATACACTGTTTGCTGTGTATTTCTGTGCATGTGTGTCTGACCCATAGAAATAGCAAAGAATTGGAGAAATGTACATTATGGAGTATATTAATCCCAGAAAGTTTTCTTAAATGTAATCACACTAATTCCTCCCAATTATTTAAATAGATCTACTCCAAACATGACTAAGTCAGGGTTTAACTCAGCTGCCTTATTTTAATACTAATACTTAATACTAAAACAGGACATTTCAGATTACACTTTTACAGATCTTTAAAATTGATGTGGCTTTCTGGAAGTATTCTCTGCTATTTAAAAAAAGATACAATAGCACTGGGCCTCTTCAGATCAAGCATTTATTTTAAAAAGCTTTTTCATTTTGTTAAGTTGTCTAGAACAATAATAAAATAGTCTTTAAAAATAAGTCTAATAATTTAAACATTCTATAGGCATTTATAGTTATTGACTTACCTCCTTGCAGCAAAAGAACAAGCAGCCAGTTTCAGCACAGTCTGGTTAGCACAGGAAAATAAAATTCTGTCTTTGCCTCTCCCTCCAGCAATTTGCCTCCGTGCAGCTTTAGTTTCACTTTCATTTTAGCATGTGGGCTTGCTGGCAACTTCAATCAATCAGCTGAGTGTCGAGAGGCAGATAATCAGTGGCTTGTGCTAATCAGGTTCTGCTGCTGTTTGCTGCAAGGAGATAAATTGCTGGCAGGCAAAGATCAAAGAATGGGGGTGGCTGGGTGACCTACATTTGGTGTATAAGACGCACCCAAGTTTTCACCTTCTTTTGGGGGGTAAAAAGGTGTGTCTTATACTCCGAAAAATACGGTATTGTACCCAAAACAGGTTTCAGAAAGGACTATCAGAGCAGGGATTTGCAAAGTGTAATAGGGACCTCTTGAAATCAGGACAATTCTCTTCTACAGACATGTGTGGATCCTTCATTCATGATTTATGCTGTGTAGATACCTCATTAACCTTGTATGGGTATTATTATCCCTGGAACATTTCCATTAAATCTTGTCTCCCGACTTCCTTTACCACCATCACTGGCATGGTTGTAATCAAGATGGATTCTTGGAGACCTTACTTGTCTGCAAGGAGAAAGCCTGAGCACATAAAACTGAATATGCAATGCTTAGATACTGTAGATGTCTGTGTTTGAGAACTACGGTAGTATCCACTCTTCTTTTTCCAGTTAATGCTTGAGTAGGAGTACTGAATCCCTACTAAATCCTTAGAAAGAGGCATTTCATGGTCACTATTTGATAATATATGTTCATTTCATGGCACACTGAAGTCCTTTCAAGTCATAGTATTGCCACAGTTTAACAACAATAATGCCAAATGAAAAGATAGGGGCCTTTTCAGCATATACTTCTTCAAATATACACAAATATTACTTATTTGATTTATAACTTGCCTTCTTATTCAAAGAAAATATTATAAGATGGCTAATGACAATTAAAATACAACACACATCACTGTAGCCCAGCATCATGCAGAAGGCAGCTCCTTTTGATACATAATACTGATGTATCCACAAAAATATAGCAAATGAGTACAGTTAGTCCTCAACTTACAACAGTTCATTTAGTGACTGTTCAAAGTTACAATGGCACTAGAAAAAGTGACTTATGATCATTTTTTACACTTATGACCATTGCAGCATCTCCATGGTCACATGATTTACATTCAGATGCTTGGTTCATATTTATGATAATTGCAGTGTCTCGGGATCACATGACCATGTTTTGTGACCTCCTGACAAGCAAAGTCAATGGGGAAGCTAGATTCACTTAACGACTGTGTTACTAATTTAACAACTGCAGTGATTTTCTTAATAAATGTGGCAAGAAAAGTCGTAAAATGGGACAAAACTCAATGGGACTTAACAAATGTCTCATTCAGAAACATAAATTCTGGGCTCAGTTATGGTCATAAGTCAAGGACTACCTATAATCTGTAAGTTATTTAAGCAGGATATCCTTCAGTTAGGGATATTATAGCTGCCTCTGTGTTGCAACTACCAAACAAAAGACTGACCTAGAAGATCTCTGAGGTAAATTCCAAATTTAATTGTGTAATTTTAATATTTCACTATATGTAAAGTGTATCAGCTTATATTTTGCATGTGCACATGGGAACATATTAGGAGTATCCTCTGCTTTGGAAGTTTTTTCAGTAGAGCCATGGTGTAAATGAACTGGTTTCAGATTTATATATATATTTAAACCACATAGAATGCCAACATCATAGCAGACATTAAGGAACCTTAACTTGTTATATTCCATGACACCTTTTACCCTGCAGAACATCTAATTAGTAAGCAAAGGCAAACAGAGGGCTCCCTCACAGAGAAAAACTGAAAAGACATGATTACAAATTGCCTGGAAAATAAAAGAAAGTAATGAACAGGTGCCTTGAATTGCAAGGCACATTTCCTCCTTTCTGGTATTTTTTATAAAGACCATTTCAGAATGCAAAACTTGTATTTTTGAGTTACTTGTCATTCCCAAAGGAATGCAAAATGAAATACTTATTCCAATATTATTTAGTGTTTGAATGACAACAAATCCCAGATATTTAATTTTTATTTCACTGACTGCTTTTATGCCTAGGAATTAGGCTGTCAACTTACATATATTTCTAAAACTCTACTGTTTATTTTTTATTCTGGAAAGGTAGCTGGAAATCAGAGATTCACAATATTTTTCTCTGGAGCAGTACCTGGGTCTTTAAGTGGGATGCTGGAGAACCATTCCCAAATGGAAGAATCCAGGAGAAAAGTTAATTTTCTAATATAACGTACTGAGCTAATGTACTAATAATTCTTCCCATTTGTCAAATTAAAATTTGCCATTAATGACAACTTCTGTATGTACTCTTCAATCACACCCAATCTCTATGAGGCCAAATGCAATACTGAAGTCTTAAATACTATATTCCTAAAGTAAATGATACAGCAAATCTTCAGGCTAAATCTCATAATTACTAGCACATTGGAAGATGCATTTTCCTTATATTTTTAGTTGAAATACTGTATAAAAAAGAGAAGATCAAGAATATAGGCTTGAATATATCATTCAAACTATGTATCAAGAAAAATCTAGGCCTCCTGGTTGAACAATAATGCTTTTGTAATGACAGATAACAGATTAATAGAGTCAGAAGGGACCTTACAGGTCATCTAGTCCAACCCCCTGCCCAAGCAGGAGACCCTTACATCTGCTGCTATCGAGGTTCGAACTCACAACCTCCTGATTGTGAGGCAAGAGCTCTAAATTCATTACACCATTTTCAAACTGTGATAGACATTTAAACAATGAAACTTTATGAACTGAGTTTTGAGAATTACAAATTCTGGCATGGCAAATTATGATACATAGGTCTCCCCCCCTCCCCCCGGATATTCATTTTAGTGCTAGTACTTTTATAAAGGATCAGAAACTTGAAAAAATTGGCACACACTCAGTATCGGGTTACAGAATTTATTAGGACTATTGCTTTTAATAAGGTAACTGTACAGGTAGTCCTCGATTTACAATCACAATTGAGGCCCCCGTTGCTAAGTGTGACAGTCGTTAAGCGAGTTTTGTCCCATTTTATGACCTTTATTGCCACAGTTGCTAAGTGAATCGCTGCAGTGGTTAAATTAGTAACACGGTTGTTAAGTGAATCTGGCTTCCCTATTGAGTTTGCTTTTCGGAAGGTCACAAAAGATCACATGATCCTGGGACATAGCAACTGTCATAAATATGAGTCAATTGCCAAGTATCCAAATTGTGAGCAGGTGACCATGAGAATGCTGCAACAGTCGGAAGTGTGAAAAATGGTCGTAAGTCACTTTTTTCAATCTTATTGTAATTTTGAATGGTCACTAAATGAATGGCTATAAGTTGAAGAGTACCTGTACAATCTAAAACATCATCAGCTATAGATCAAACAATTACATTTTTATCATTTCTCAGATTTCATCTTTGTTCAAGTTGGAGATTAAAGATATTTAAATTTACTAATATGTATTTATTAAAAGAGGTTGTCTCTTTGTTGTAATGACTTGAATTAAAACATGACATAGTGTATGTGGTGTAATATTTTTATTGTTTAAAGTAGGCTTTCAGTATAGGAAATAACATTTTTGTCTGTGTGTGTGTATTTTAATTTTGTTAAACCTTACTAATGAATATATGGTTCAAATTCTGTAAATTAGTTATGTAGTAAACATTTATATGAAAACAAATTATTTTAGTTTTGTTTATTATACTTTAACTAAACATATCAGTCTGTTGATAAAATGAGATAAGAAGATTTGATTGTTAAAAAATAATGGCTGATTCTTATTCATAAAAGACCAAATGAAATGAGGTACTATTGTAATGATTATTAGCATGTAATTTATCAATGAACAATGGATTCTATTAACCACATTATGGGGAAGCAATTAACCACAGATTATAGAACAGTTTAATGGGAAGTGACTCTGGATGTGTAAAACCATTCATTCATTCTCGTCCCAAAGGTGCTTTTTCAAGAGGGAACTGGACTTTCTTGTTTTTCTTTGAAGAAGTTTCGCTTCTCATCCAAGAAGCTTCTTCAGCATTCATTCATTCATTCATTCATTCATTCATTCATTCATTCATTCATTCATTCATTCATTCATTCATTCCGCACCCACTTGTCACATGACTCTAGTTTTACAATCTGGTAAAAGAATATTATATAATTATCTCTACTCTATGTATGGCAAATAGAAACATGAAAAGAACAATTTTCATCTGTGCGTGTGTGTATCTGTGCGTGTGTGCACCATATATGCAGTAATGAATTTCACAAATTATGCTATTTGATCCACAGTATCTTTCAAATCATAAACTGCTAATTGTTTCCAGACTTGGAAAAAGCCTGATGCTTCCATTATTGAAAGAAGAGAAGTAATATTTGCCATATCTAGACTGAAGCTATTGCCTTCTGTCTCTGTACTGTTATGCATTCCTAACAGAACAATACTCTACAAATTATAATAGCCATAGATTTTCAGAAAGCAAATATGTCAAATGTCAAAATTGATCAAGAGCTAGATGAAGTACTGATTTTTCCATGGTTTTACCTGTGTTAAGATTTGGGGCAGCTAAAGATCTAATGCAAGACTTGTTATCTCTGAAGTCCAGTTAGCCAATTTAGAAGGTGATTATTTCTCGGGAAAATTCCCTATTAACATTCTATTCTCTATCAGTTCTTTCCAACAAAATTAATCTTAGAGACATATGCAATTTCATTCTCATATCTTGCAGCCGCTTTACTTTCAAATCAATTAAACTTTTTAAAGCATATAATATGCTTAAAAAATACAATATGCAATTCGAGTCATATTGCAATGTCTTAGGAAGTTTCAAAGATAATAACTTGAGGAGTTCAGAATATGAAAGAAATCTCACATTTTTAATGAGAGCAGAACTGAAAAACTAATGATAGCACTGCATTTCATTGAAATTCAGATTTGTTTGGTTAAAAAATAAAGCAGATTCCTTTATGAAAAATGTGCCAAAATTTTATTTATTTATTTATTTATTTTATTTTGTAAGATTTATATACCGCCTCACAGTGCAAGCACTCTCTAAGCGGTTTACACCAGTAAGCAATGTATTTTTATATTGCCCCCAACAATCTGGGTCTTCATTTTACCTACCTCGCAAGGATGGAAGGCTGAGTCAACCTTGAGCCGGTGAGATCTGAACCGCTGACCTGCGGATCACAGTCAGCTAAAGTGACCTGCAGTACTGTCTCTAACCGCTGCGCCACCTCGGCTCAGTGTTGCATACACTAAGAGATTGTTAGGTAAAAAAGAAAATAGCCTGTTATAACAGGGAAATACATATTTAAAATAATCTTTATTATCAAACACTATCAACCGAAATAACTAACAGCTTTTTCTGCATCTCATCAATCTGAATTTTGGCTCAGTTTCCATCATCCGTATTGATTGGCACTCCTGTCCTTTGCTACATCCTTTGCATCACCTGTGTAAAGTAAACAAACTTCCTAACAAAAGGCTAATCTGCATCTTGGAATCTGCTCCTTTCGCAGCTGCCAGAGAAGAATACCTACAGTATATACTTATATTCAATATAACCATTGCCATTCACTGTATTCTGAGACAACAGGTAGAGAGGTTTTCATTCCCCATTCAGTGTGATTGTCTGTTGTATAACCTTAGTGAAGTTTTTGGACCCATTCTAGCATTTTTTAAAATGTTATGGTAGTTATTTATTTGTTTTATTGTATATGTCATATAATCCATTTTTCAATTGTGAGGTAACAAAGTGGCAACAGTATGTGATGGTTAAGCTATGTGGGAGATGAGTGATGGATTCTAACATTCTGTAGACCTCACTTGATTGAATGCAAATATATACGTCCCAGGATAATGTTGCAGGATCCAGTCTGAGTCAAAGGTTTATTCTTCCAAGCTTTCAGGCTTATACTGGAGCCCATCCTCATTCTGGACAGATTCAGACATATTCTGGAGAAAGAGAAGTTTATTTATTTATTTATTTATTTTATTTATTTATTTGTCAAACATGTATAGGATAGTAGTAGTTTGTATAAACATAAGTAAAAAGTTCCGATAAAAGAGGACAATAGGACAGTAGGACAGGGATGGTAGGCACAGTGGTGCGCTTATGCACGCCCCTTACAGACCTCTTAGAAACGGGGAGAGGTCGACTGTAGACAGTCTAAGGTTAAAGTTTTGGGGGTTAAAGGTTAAAGTTCTTTGAGGATGGGGTACAGCATGAGCCCGAAAGCTTGGAAGAATAAACCTTTGGTCCTGTTAACTCACTCAGTTTGGATCCTGCAATATCACTTGAAGTTTAAAATAATGTAGCCTAACCTGTGAGCTGAAAGAAAGTCCAAATGTTTAACCCTATACACATCTTTTAATGCTCTTTTTGTTTTGTTTTTTTTCAATTCGCTGAGCAAACAGAACAGCAGCTCTCTGAAGATTCCAATTACTGTGTGTATAACTCTAAACAGCTGGCTTTTTTTTTTATAAAACTGCTAAATGACAACTGCTGCTGCATAGCAAAGAAAGCTCATTTATTTCAAAGTACTTAAATCCACATCAAAAAGGCAATACCCTTATCATGAGCATTGGAAACTCTCTTTGTCCAACGGCCATGTTATTTTTATGGGAGAAACTCCAGTGGTTAGCATCATCCTTTCAGGAGCCATTCACATGAAAAATCGCTCCATTTTTACATAATTTAAAGGAACCAACTGAATGAATCAGGGAACATGGGCACTTCATAGTGCTGTCCAAAGAGGATTTTGTATTTGAGAATGGTTAAACATTTGGGCTTTCTTTCAGCTCACAGGTTAGGCTACATTATTTTAAACTTCAAGCGATATTGCAGGATCCAAACTGAGTGAGTTACCAGGACCAAAGGTTTATTCTTCCAAGCTTTCGGGCTCAGGTTGGACCCCATCCTCAGAGAACTTCTCTTTCTCCAGAATATGTCTGAATGTGTCCAGAATGAGGATGAGCCTGAAAGCTTGGAAGAATAAACCTTTGACTCAGACTGGATCCTGCAACATTATCCTGGGACGTATATATTTGCATTCAATCAAGTGAGGTCTACAGAATGTTAGAATCCATCACTCATCTCCCACATAGCTTAACCATCACATACTGTTGCCACTTTGTTACCTCACAATTGAAAAATGGATTATATGACATATACAATAAAACAAATAAATATCTACCATAACATTTTAAAAAATGCTAGAATGGGTCCAAAAACTTCACTAAGGTTATACAACAGACAAACAATCACACTGAATTGGGAATGAAAACCTTTCTACCTGTTGTCTCAGAATACAGTGAATGGCAATGGTTAGCTGTATATGACCGAATACTTTCTGATGTCAAAAGTGAGGATATTCCAAATATGGCCATTTGGAGAAAATACCTTTTGCTTTTACTATTGGTAGTGTATAATTTCTTAGTCCATCTCACCTTGAAGAGTGCAATAAAGGCACTTTCTTCTGGCATTTTTAAATGAGCTCTGTGAACTGTGCAGGCTGATCCAATATATGTTTACACACACACATGTGGTTTTCTGAATTTAATTAATCTTATTCTTTAGTAGATATAACCATGTCCATCATGCTGCTGTATTGTAGCTGTGGAAATTTCTACTACATAATGTAGATGTTGTCGCCCATTTGAAAGACTGTGTCCAGAGTCATCATTCCAGATGAACAGAATAAAAATCCTAGGTCCAAAGTGGAGCTTAGCTATGAAATCTGAAACCAGCTATATCAAGAATTGTCACATGTGAATTGTCAACTGTGATTGGAAGTCTTTAAATCTTTTGGAATTCATTTTGATCACATTTCATCTAATTGCCCTTTTAATTCCTTATCTATTGATTGACAGAGGGATCATAACTCCTTTCATCCCATGAAATTGTTTTTAATCTTTCCTAGAATAAAACATTACTGTCACTGAATTTGCCATCCCTTATGTTAATTTAAATGCTGACAAAGGATTTTCTGGTGAATATTCATACTGTCTTCAATAAGGCCTATTTAAATAGCTGCAAATGAATTCTGCCCATTTTATTTTATTTATTTATTTAACATTCTATTTGCATGCAGTATATTTACTTTTGATGGCTCCTACTACTTTCTAATTGAAACTGCTATGGCATATTATTCTTCAATTTCTCTGCCCTTGAATGAAATACCCCCGATTTTCTTTCTGTATAATACTTAATTTCTACTCAAGTGCTAAAGATTCCAGCTCTTGATTTTCATAGCAGATGAGAGTCTCAGCTGGAAGAAATTTTGAAACGTTAAATAAGACAATAAGGAAATTTATTTGGCAGAGGAGAAAAGCAAGAATTGAAATGAAACTTCTGCAGGAAGCAAGACTGAGAGGTGGATTTGGTGTACCTAATTGGGAAATATATTACCAAGCAGCAGCATTAATATGGCTGAAAGAATGGGTTCTGCTGAGAAATGTAAGATTATTAACTCTGGAAGGTCACGATTTGCAAATAGGCTGGCATGCTTTTTTATGGTATGGGAAGAATAGCAATAGCACTTAGACTTATATACCGCTTCATAGTGCTTTACAGCCCTCTCTAAGTGGTTTACAGAGTTCAGCATATTGCCCCCAACAATCTGGGTCCTATTTTACTGACCTCAGAAGGATGGAAGGCTGAGTCAACCTTGAACCGCTGAGATTTGAACAGCTGAACTGCTGAACTGCAGTGCTGCACTTTAACCACTGCGCCACCTCAGCTCTTTTTAAAATACATTCATACTTTCAGAAGCATTGTGTAAGAAATAGTTTGTTAACACTGTGGGAAAAAGTAAAAGAAAAACATTATATGGAAATACCAGTGTGGCTTTCAACAATGGAAGCACTTGTACATCCAAATATTATCAACTTAAGAAATGTTATAAGATATAAGGACATTCTAACAGAAAAAGGAGGACCGAAAACGAAACAAGAGCTAGAGAAACAGGGAATTAAGACAGACTGGTTCACACATTGGCAAATACAATCAAGATATGAAAAAGATAAAAAAAAACAAGATGGATTTATGATGGGAATTTCAGAATTAGATGAGATATTGACAGGGACTGATGAAAAAATGATTAAGAAATTATATAATTATTTGTTACAAGCTGAATTAGAGAAAGAAGTGGTAAAAGAAACAATGATAATTTGGATGAGGAATTTTGGACATACAATAAAATTAGATAAATGGCAACAAATGTGGGAAAGAAATTATCAACTAACCATGGCAACAGCATATAAAGAAAATATGTATAAAATGTTTTATAGATGGCATATGTCACCAGAAAAATTATCAAAAATGTTTAAAGATAAATCAGTAAAATGTTGGAAATGTCAGCAAATACCAGGTTCTTATTATCATATGTGTTGGACCTGTACAGAAGCAAGAAAATTTTGGATTAAGATACAAACATGGTTAAGAAAAATGGTGAAAGGAAAGCCAGACTTAAAACCAGAAAATTTTCTATTAGGAATTCTACCAGAAAAATACAAAAAAGAAGATATATATTTAATAATACATATAGTAACAGCAGCTAGGATTGTATTTGCACAAAATTGGAAAGCAGAAATCATTCCTGGAGATGAGCAGATAATAAAGAAAATTTTGGACTGCGCTGAAATGAACAGATTAATGTTAGGATTAAAAGATAAAGAGGATTCATTGTATTACAAGACTTAGGGGAAGTTTTATAGATGGTTAGAAAATGAATATAAATAAAGATAAGTGAATTATGTAATCCAGATGTAACACTTGAAAGAGATGAGGGGATAGGGAAGGGGAAAAAAGAAAATATTAAATTAGAGGTGTATTAATAGACAAACACATAAAGATAAAAGAAATAGGTTAAAAGAATATATATGGAATAAAAGATGAAAAATGTAAGATTGTGTAAAAGAATTCAAGGTTGCTGGAATACCATCCCAGAGAAATGGAGAAAGTACAGCAAAGGAAGGAGGACGGGAGGAGAGGAGAAAGAAGAAGGAAGAGAGGAGGAGGAGGACGAGAGAAAAGGAGAGAAGAGAGTTAGGAAAGAGGGTAGGAGGGGAAGTAGGGAAGAGGAGAAGGAGAGAGGGAAGGGAAGGGAAGTAGGTTTAGAAGGAGAAGAAAGAAGGGAATGGAAGAAGAAAGGAAAGGAAGGGCTGTATGAGATAGGAAGGGAGGATGGTAAAAAAGCAACCTTGAACTAATAAAGCAATAAGATAAATATAGAATATATATGTAAAGATTTTGTAAAAGAATGAAACGAGGAATAAGATGATAAGAAAATATATTCCTGGCATTTAAATACTGTGAACTACTGTGGGTGTAGCAATTCCTTCCTTTAATCTAGTGTGTTAAACAGTGAACACAGCTTTATTAATATTAAGGGATCCTCAGACTCTTGCAAGATTAAGTTAATTTATAGCAAATGCTCAGCCTCACAGTTATATATGTCATACATATATGAAATAGCAGAACCCAATCTGTATTATTCTCATTTCCCACAGTCTCTCAAAATCCTATAGGAAGAACAAGTTCAACTGCTAAATACTTAAGCCAATACATCAGATGGGTACTGAGCATGGGCTAGGCCACATTACTGTTTTCTGAGTCAGTATTTCTTATTCAAGATATGGAAACTCCTGACTCAAATGAGAAATACAGTAGTGAAAATAGCACGTCGACTTTATCAACGTATAGCTTGACCAAGAGATATTTTCAGGTGACATTCAAAACTTAAGCTAAGAATGGACATCATTTTGCTGCATCCATGGCCACTCTTGGCCTTTGAGTAGTATATGTTAGAAGAAATGTTTCAAGAAATGTTTCAAAATACAGAGTAATTTTGATTTCATTTACATTTAATTACATTTAGAGGCAGTTTATATTGTCTTTATCTTGAGCCATTTCTTTAACACATTTGTCTCCTGCCACATTAACTTTTGAATCATTTGGTACAGCACCTGAGGCTTCAAGAAAAAATGTTTTGTCAAACCTAAAGGTATTGGTTATAGCTAGATATAATGGGTTGCAATCCAGAAATTATGGGATTCAAATATATCTAGAAGATACTAAATTACAGAGGCCTGTATGTTTAATAGTGACTATATTAGTCTCGGAAGAGATAATGTAGATAAAGGTTCCTGGCCTGCCATACCCACAGGCTGCCTTGAACTTATATAATTCATATTACTAAGTTGCTGTAAAAAGGTGAAGAAACCATTTATCTTGACAACCAAATTAAGCCACCAAACTAAACCAACTCTTATTGGCATTAAAATATTAATAGCAGAACATTAAAAATAAACATAGTTCTTTGAAAGCTTAGAAACTGAGGTAAAATAACCAATAAATAATATCTAGGTTTCTGGAAAAATCCAACATTAAAGAACTGAGACTTGGAAAAAAGTTTTTCCAATTTATTCCAGGTTCAGGCCTTACCCCAACATGAATCATTTTTCTAAAAGCTCTGAAAGATTGAATTTAAAAAGAAGGCTATTGCTGGAAATTAAAAAATACTGGGACATTTACTCTCTTTAGGGAAATGTGAGAAATGGAGCCTTATTCTTGTAAGAAATAAGACATGTAATAAGAGCAATGGCACAGCCATCTTTATTATGACATTTTATGTGGTTATTTATTTAAGTGTTCTTATATGCCGCCCTACTTCCTGGGGACTCAGGGCAGCGTACAACATATGCAAGAACAACTTATAAAAACAGTAAAAAGAAAATAATTAAAAAATAGAAAGTTAAAAACACACATATTATATTGTATAACCAAAATGTATTTTCTGCATATCAGCTTTCTTTGTCTGCTGCTCTGTTCTTATAAACAGGATATGTTTATGCTTAGAGAGGAAATGTTTATGCTGCGAGAGTGTGAGAAAGGGACATGCTGACCATTAGATAGATGTCCGAATGATGTGAAGTTTTAGGGAATTTCCAAGCTGGAAAACACCAGAATAGACTGCCAAGGTGTTACATGAAGGTGGTGGGGGGGAACAATAGGATGGGAGGAGTAAGATTGATATTTACCAAAGACATGGTTTTGTATTTATACACTGTACCCATATGATGACGCTGCCTGTTTTGATTCGGAGACCTCATAATTCTCCGTTCATTTGGGGACCTTTTGCAAAAGAAATAATACACTGTTTTTTATTGTTCCTTTGGACTCCTGTTGATTTCCTTGGTTTATTTCTCACAGCAGATGTCACTCAACCTTGGTAACTTTAAGATATGTGGACTTCAATTCTAAAATTCCAAGAGTTTAAGTCCACCTGAAATTGCCAAGGTTGAGAGGCACTGCTTTAGGGAATAAACAAAAATGCAGAATTACATGAGAGAAAACAATTCTGATATCTTTGTTCACCTGTTACATCATTGAAACAGTGATTAGGAAGAGAGGGGGGAGGGAGGGAGGGAGGGAGGGAGAGAGAGAGAGAGAGAGAGAGAGAGAGAGAGAGAGAGAGAGAGAGAGAGAGAGAGAGAGAGAGAGAGATGCTCTCTGCTTAATGTCAATCAAGTTTGCCTATAGTTTTGGACCTCATGTGAAATAGCTAGCAAACATTACTGATAAATCACAAAAACCAAAATAAGTGGATGTAGAAGAGAAGAACTTACACTGACTCTGTCTTAGGTTGTGTATTTTCATTTGAAATTTTGTAATTAATATTAATTAACCTCCTTCTGGGTACAGTCTGATAACCATATACACACTTCATCTAGGCAACATTTGAAAGCACTTTTCATCATGTTCCTTGGGTTTGTTTCAGTGGATTATACTGCTTTGTTTTATTATAAGAGATGTAAATTATGGCATGCTCCTTAGCATCAATTATCATTTCATTATAGCTAGTGGTGAGTCACTTACCCTTTACTTGCTTGCCTCCCAGGTGAGCGATTGCAGCCTTCATCTCAAAATCTTATTATGAAATCACTCAAAACCTCACTTTTCCCCCCAGTTGTTCTAATGTAGTTATATTTAACTCTAAATATTCTCTAAAATGGCAGAGTTAACACTAATTGCAAACTTACCATAGCTTTCTCTTTTTTAAAAAATATTCCTTTTATAAAACCATGGAGGTGATCCATTCTAATCTAACCCAACCAAGTTGGCTCGAAATGGAAGGATCTCTGTGGAGTTTAGTAGAATATTTTCCCCTCTTCTGTCTAAATCAGCAGGGCGGTAACTTGGTGATTATCTTTGGGAGATTACATAATCTCTTTGTACCACTGATTTGATCACCAGAGTAAAGGTTGAGTCAGAGATACGTAGCAGGGATCCCCAAACTTGGCAACTTTAAGACTTGTGGACTTCAACTCCCAGAATTCTCCAGCCAGCATAGCTGAAGTCCACAAGTCTTAAGTTGAAGTCCACAAGTCTTAAAGTTGCCAAGTTTGAAGACCTCTGTGTAAGAGGAACAGTCTTCAAATGTTGTCCCTTTTTCACTTACTAAACTGGGTCTCTATGTCTAAGACAGTGCTCCCCAACCTTTTGTCACCCTCGGCACACCATAGCCTCTCCCAAAATTTCACGACACACCACATACAAAAATGGGATAAAAAACAAATATAATCTTCAAAATATTGTTTTGAAGAGTATAATAGTATAGGAATGTCAAACTGGGCATAACAGAATTACTTGATTTATTATTTTATTTGATAATTAGGTTACTACGCGAACTTAAAAATTAGAACACAGTGCAGAAAACAACAGATAGGTAATACCTAATAATGAACACTGCTCTGTCCAGGCCCTGTAGACTTGTGATCAGGACAATCATGAGTGGGGGAAGGCGGGGGATAGAACTTCTCAGACTCAGAGCTGTAGGGCCGCGGCCGCACATCGAATGCAACAAAATGTTGCTGGGCAAAATCTAGCATTAGGTGGGTGGCAAGCCGTTCTGGATATGACGCGAGCTTTGCCGCGGCACACTTGGCATGGCCTCACAGCACACCAGTGTGCCACAGCACACTGATTGGGGAGCACTGGTCTAAGAGACAGAGGAAAGTCTCTCACTCACTATAAGACGTAGCTTAAAGGGAAGGCTTCTCTGCCTTAGATATTTCTTAATAAATCTAGTTTTTCTTCAAATACAATAAATGTCTGTTAACATTTATTGACAGTCAGGCTAAGGGGATTGGACTAGAAGACCTCCAAGGTCCCTTCCAATACTTGTTATTCTGTTCTGTTCTGTTCTAAGCATATACTCTGCAGGCAAAGCAACTATTTGGAGCATTTTTCTTCTTAATGGACTTTCTACTATATAATTCCTCTGTATTATTTTAGCAGTCTGGCAGATTCTTAGAATCACATCCTCTAAGAAGGGCTCCTGCTGAATTCAAATCTCATTTGTCCATCTTATTTTACTTCCACTGCCATTGAATTGTTCCCTTCAGCGCTAACTGCTAAATCACAGTTTTGCTAAAATCACAGGCAATCATAAAGTCACACATAGTTGTAATGCATTGCACGACTTATAGTTTCAGAGCTTATGCAAACTATTGACACAAAAAGGTCAATCGAATGCAAGTTAAAAAGTAATGGGAATGGAGAAGTGTCAAGGATTGAGTTAAACAAAAACAGAATACATCTAATATGTGACCAATGTACCAAAACAATGGCATTTGGACCAAAATAGGCTGTGCCGGTGCTGCCATCCTGCTTCACCCCCATCGCTGCTTCACTGTGATGATCAGGGCGAGGCACAGAGGCAACACAGTCAGCTGTTAATTTCCCTTTATTGCTCCAACTTTCCCCCAAATGCTCCCACATTTATGGGAGCAAAAAACTCACACACATATACCTCCAGCAGCCTCTGGGTGTGAGTAGTCCAGCAAAATGCTGTTAGCACAACGGCTTCCAGGCAAGAAATCCAGCGAGGCAAGAGAACAAGGCAATGAGTCCAGCAAACTCCAGACATTGGCAACGGCACATAAAACTCCATGAATTCAGCGTTTCTTCCCGACAAGTGCCCCTCCCGACAGCGTCTCAGTCCCCAGGTGTGCCTTGTGAGGAGGGACAGGGTGCTCTCCTCCCAAGTCATTGGTTCAGCCTGCACTGTTTCCTCCTCTGTACTCTCTGTGCTCAGAGATCAGGAGGAGGCGGTCCTTGCTCATCACCTGAGCTTCATTGCTCCTCAACTCTACTCTCTGCCTTCTCTTCCCCCTTCTCTCGGTCATCCTGCCCCCATTCTTCCCTGCTGCTAAGCCGTCCCAAGGCCAAAGGACCCAAGGCTACCTCGTCTGGCTCCTCCCCATGTTCTTCCGAAGCCAAAGAGGTCGCCCCCTCGACCTCTGTCTCCGGCTCATCCTCCTCCGCAGACTCAGGCTCCGACGGGGCCATGACATTCGCTGATACAAGACTGCCATGAATCCCTGAGGTGGGGGGAGGAAGGGAACTAGCAAGCAGGGAGGAAGGATAAAGAAACCAAAATCACTTTGAGTGCTTGCCCGAGACATTGGCTGACCGACCCCAAGGTCACAACCATGGGAATGGAATGAGGACAATCACCGAGCCTGGCAAACCTCAGGACTGTTACCAAAACAATTTGTTTTAATTTAATTGGACACAAGGGAAATAGGTGTGTGTGGCAGGGGGAAAGACCTGGGAAAAGGAAAAGTCAGTAGGCAGCTTTTGCACTCAAACTTCAGATCTGGGTTTTTGTACCGTGTAACCACTTGGCTTTAGTAAAGTTATTTCTTTCACTATGTACGCCGTCGAAGGCTCTTTGTTTCTGAATGACCAAGTTGGGACAGGCACAACACTTTTCTCTTCTGGTGAGCCATGTTTTCCTATTGATTCTTAGAAGGACTTCATAGTGGGAGCCTTGAGTCACTTATTTTGCACTTTTCTTCTTCTTCTTGAATCTGTAACACCTACATCATTTAAGTCCTGCTAATGTTTCCATGATTACTTATTTCAGAGCAGAGATAAGCAGCCGAGTCCTCGCTCTGCCAGGAATTGTTTATGCACTTTCAATACAGAGAAATTGTTTATACTGTTTTCATTTCAACCTCTGATTCATCCGTTGAATAGCTAAATCAAAAGATAATTGGAAGGGTAGCCCTTGATAAGCCAAAGTCCTTAAAATAGGTCCACGCTTTTTTATGAAAAGAGGAGAAAACCGTTGTTACATGTCACTGTGACCTCCAGCTGCAATATTTTGTAAAGAAAATATCCAGCATGTGAACTTCATTAATCTACTGCCAGATACAAAAAGCACAGATTTGTCTACGGTGCTTAAGAGGAAGGAATTACAAAAGGGAAAACATTCTAAAAGCTCTAGTGAAGGTAGAGTGGGACAGGACAACACAATTTAATGCTCATAAGCAATATTTATTTGTTTGTTTGTTTGTGTGTGTGTGTGTGTGTGTGTGTGTGTGTGTGTGTGTGTTTGTTTGTTTGTTTGTTTTCTGCCTTTTATTATTTTTGCAAACCCAAGGCAGTGAACATATCCAACACATCTTCTTCCTATTTTTCTCACAACAACAATACTGTGAGGAGGCAGCATTAGATTAATAGTATATACCTAGGATAAAGAGTTATAAGTATAGATATGATAAAAAAAATAATGAATTTTAAAGGTGACACCGATAATTTAAAGATGTATGTGAATATGTTATCAGTCTGTTAAATATAACATGTATTAGAATTAGAATCACTCAGGGAAAGGTTTAGAAGGAGAAAGAGGAAGTAGAAAGGAAGGGGAGAAGAGAAGGAGTGGATGGGAGTAGGAAGGGGGAGAGAAGGAGTAAGAAGATAGATAGAGGAGGTGGAGATAGAGGGAGGGGAGTGTAAAGAAAAGAAGAAAAACAGACTGATAAATAACAGCAAAAATAGGTGTAAAAATGGGATATTTGAATTTTGATTGATTGGATAAAATGTATAAGTATGTATGCTATTGATATGTTTTTAAGGTATATGTATTGATGTATATATGGAAACTGTGGAGAAAAAATAAAAAACACTTTAAAAAAAACCAATCCTGTGAGATGGGTTGGCTTGACCCAGAATGACTGGCCCAAGGTCACCCAGCTCGCTTTCATGGCTAAAGCAAAACCTGAACTCACAGGACTTGAACTCACAGTCTCCTGCTTTCTAGCCTGGTGCCTCAACCACTAGACCAAACTGGCCATAGACCATACAATCTAACCCAGAACCTTATAATAGTAATAGTAATCATGCAATACTTTGCCATATTCCTAGAAAGTTCAGCAAGTAGACATTTGGACCAGCCAACAAAATGAATGTGAAATGGGGCTATGACTTCTTACCCTGTGGAAAGCACACACACCCCCCAACCTAGAAGAATGAAATATTTTGGAGCAGAATATTATCTTTCTCCAAAGGAGAAATGGAGAAACATGTTCTTAGAGGCAGAAAGCAGCCCCCAGTCTTTCTTAATAGCCCACAGCAGATGCCAACACTTGAGATAACAAGCTTATTGAAAGAGGAAGCCAACTATCTAGATGGCTCCATTCGTAAGGAAAGCAAATACTGCTGGCAGAAGTCCATTCAAGACAGGATATTTCAAAACCCCTTACAGCAAAGTTTGATAGCTAACAAAAGCCAAATAATAGGATTATAACAAGCAGCCCCTCACCCAAAATCCAGCACAGGACATAAGCCATCAGCCACAATGGGAATTGCACAACACCCTCTTTAGAAACACAAAGCCCATATTGCACAAAGCCCAAATTTCAAAAACACAGAACCCATATAAGAACCCTTCCTCTCACTCAGCTAGTTGTTCAGCTGACGCAGAACTGCACACTGTCTTTGTGTGTGGTTCTGTTCATCAATAAACTTTCTTTCCAATCAGCTTCCATGTTGTTTCCATTGTCTTGGAACTGAACCAGAGAGATTTTCCTTCCAACAACTCCAAATAAAATAGAGGAGACAGAAAATTAAACGTTACTTTCTGGTTTGACAAGAGAGTCAGAAAAATGTTCTGCATAAGGTTTATTGTTATATCACCAAACAAACTTTATATATCTATCCTAGTTTGATGCTGATTAGTGTTTGTAGGCACAAGCAAGGTGAAATGTAAGGTACAAGTAGGGGACCCCATGACAAAAAGATCATAACATCACCATACAAATGCCATGATTTCCTACTTAAATGAGATGTTGGGACACAAATACATAATTGTGTATCATTTCAGAAGCATTGCAGTCAGTTGCAGATACTTTTGATGTTGTCTTCTTGATGTTTTTGCAACTTCCATCAGCCCAGAATACATGAACAAAAATGAGAAACAGTGGATTTTGGAACCAAATTTTAGATGGGCAACAGATAATGAAACTTCAATTTAGAGAAGGTTTAGATTACGCAATTTAGATTTTCTATCATCTAAAGTAATAGATTCTGGTGCCTTTCATTTTTTTGTGCTAAAACTCCAATTATATTCAGTCACTACTGACCAGGTTCACTGGGCTGATGGAATTGAAGGAAGAAAAGGAAGATCAACTCAGGAACATACAACCTAAGCATAGCTCAAAAATTATCTGTTACAACATTCTTCCTGTCAACGACTACTTCAGCTTCAACCACAACAATACACAACAGATACAAACTCAAAGTGAACCGCTCCAAACTTGACTGTAGAAAATACGACTTTAGCAACAGAGTGGTTAATGCCTGGAACTCACTACCTGACTCTGGGGTTTCATCACCAAACCCCCAAAATTTTATCCTTAGACTGTTTACTGTTGACCTCACCCGATTCCTAAGAGGTCAGTAAGGGGCGTGCATAAGTGCACCGGTGTGCCTACCGTCCCTGTCCTAATGTTCCCTCTTATCAGTACCCATCTTATGTATATAAACAATGTTATATCTATGTATATTACCAATACGTACTTGACAAAATAAATAAATAAATAAATATATGGCCAATACTAATTACTGAGAGCATTCCTCAATATGACAATACCCACCTTCAACAAGAAGAGTTCAACAGAGAAAGAGCGAGGCAAAATGCAGAGTTTGTATGATGTAATGTTTCTGCTACTTTTGGTGCCATAGCCAAAGTCTGCCCTCACGGTTGTGTATCCCTATTCTGTGGAGAAATCATGAATTCCTGCTGACTTTCTTCATGCTTATGCTATTCAGAGAAGAAAAGTGGAATAGAAGTACTGCTTTAAACTCTATTTTGTACGATCAACAACATTCCTACTGTGCTTACTGGAAAGAACTCCTTCCTTCTATCATTAAGAACTCTCTAAGAGGGAAGGGAAATAAGTCTTTGACGTTCCAAAATCCCTTCCCTCTTAGATATGTCTTAATAAAAGAATGAAGTTTTTTCCAGTATTCACAGCGGGAATGTTGTTGATCATACAGTGTGTGTGTATGTGTGTGTATGTGTGTGTGTGTGTGTGTGTGTGTGTGTGTAATCCTCTAACAGAGCAGCAGTTTCAACCTATGTTTTCCAGTTACTCTGAAGTTTTAAACTATAAACTAGGAAAGCCTGAAATGCCAGTTTCAATTTGTCTCTTTGCTGTCATTTTATTTGGTGAAAGCCCACTTTTTCACAATTACCAGTAAGTAATGAGATAATTTTTAGAAGACACTAGGTATCAGTGACAAATCCCCAGGAAAGTATACAGTATGTCAGATAGACAAGATGTAAGATTGTGTGGTAGTTTCTCAAATCAGTGCCTAAGGGATTTCTTAGTTCTTATCTTGTTAGAGAATGGAAAATAACAATGTTTTGTGATTTAGCAAAGATAGTAACTTAGATAGATAGATAGATTGAAGACGGTATCTACCATCATTTTAATGAGGAACTTGGGTTTTTCAAGACTTTGCAATGGAACACAGATGAGCGTGGAAGAATCCCAAAGGAATTTTATTGTAGTAAAGATAAACATTGGTAGACTCAAGGTGAAAATGTCCCTCTTCACTGTGCACAGTTCCGAATACAGTGCTCTCGCTATATACATAAAACCCAAGGACAAATCATGAAGAATATACTGATTTATCTGGAAAAATGAGTATTCCAGCATGATCAGCTGCATATTGCTTTGAGCTGAGGAACAAGAAGTGAAAATGATTCACTGTTCTTAAAGAATGCAGATCAACTACAAAGGTTGTCATCAAAAGCATTTAAAAAATCTATATTTGTCTTGCTATGCATCTTTCTTCTTTAATAAAATGATGTTTTCTTCTTTTAAAGCCAAAACAATAGCAATCTGCCCATGGTCATTCTGTTTCTCTGTTTAAGTGAGGAAATATCTCTGAAAAGATGACCCAATGGATCACAGGTTGTCCGTTTGTTTCTATAAAACCCATACCTATTAAGAACTAAAAGCATTCTTAATTTGGCTCACTTCTGTAGTGTCACCATGTAGCCAGATATGACTAGTTATATAGTCCTGTGATATCATCACATTTCCATGGTATCTGTGATATGTCTGGTTCTTGTTGCAAATGTGAATTAATATAGTTGCCTCTGGTGAGATGGGGGGCATACAGATTTAAGAAAGAGAGAAAGAAAGAAAGAAAGAAAGAAAGAAAGAAAGAAAGAAAGAAAGAAAGAAAGAAAGAAAGAAAGAAAGAAAGAAAGAGTAAATCATATGCACATTGATATATATTGTGAGTGGATCTGACATATTTTTACCTATTCTTAACTCTAATTAGGAATGTTGCCAAAGTTTGTTCATTTTTTTGTGATTGTTATGGATGTTATGAGTGAATAGCAATAGCAATAGCACTTAGACTTATATACCACTTCATAGTGCTTTTACAGCCCTCTCTAAGCGGTTTACAGAGTCAGCCCCCAACAATTTTACCCACTTCGGAAGGATGGAAGGCTGAGTCAACCTTGAGCCGGTGAGATTTGAACTGCTGAACTGCAGCTAGCAGTCAGCTGAAGTAGCCTGCAGTACTGCACTCTAACCACTGCGCCACTTCGGGATGGGATTCACCCGAAAATCATGTTTTGAAATAGTATTCCATAAATATTGTTTTAAAAGAAGAATCTTAGAGATGGGGGGGAGGGAGGGAGGGAGGGAGGGAGGGAGGGAGAGAATTTTATGTCACTGATAGTAAATCATCTTGAAGTAGTCCTGGGGAGTGAGGACATTGAAATCGAATAATGATCTGTTGCCTTGCAGAAACTATATATGCCACTAACCTTGCTTTGCTTATATAATGTATAAATAACATAAGCAATTTGAAATCCAATAAAACTAAACATAGTAAATGTATGGAATGTGCACCTGGCAAAGCAGAGAGAGAAGTTTTGGGAACACAAAGCTTTCCCAGGAAGGAGGAAATACATCCATCAGAGAAAAGCCCAGATTAAGAGACTGCATACTCTTGAGGGGAAGGAAAAGAGGTTCAGGGTAACCACACTCTGGAATATTTCAGGATATATCTGTTAGGGTAAAAGGTTATAGCTTTAGTTTGGCAAGATTCTGTCCATTAGGTAAAAGCAAATAAAGGATTGGACTTGATTGAATTTCATTGTGTCATCTCTGGACTTCGTCCCAACACTACTGAAGTATTCATTTTATTTTGTCCATATGTGATAGATCTCATGAAAAGGCTTTCGTGACTAGTATGTGTCATGTCTTTGAACTTCTGTTAGCCTTAATAGGTAGATGAGACAGAAAACAACCAGCTAAATTAAGCCTGAGGGGTCCTTGGTGCTCTCTGAGCCTTGTTGTTTTATTGCAGACATTTCATTACCCATACTAGGTAACATCTTCAGTGCTACTTTATTGTAAAGCTACATTAACAGAATGTCTACAAAGAATCTCAATCATCCCGGTCATGGTTGTCCCAAAGGTATTTTTCCAAAAGGCAATAGGACTTTCTTGTTTTTTTCCTTGAAAAGATTTTACTTTTCATCCAAGAAGCTTCTTCAGTTCTAACTGACTAGTGGAGAATGAAAATTTTTAATACTTTAATTCAAGGAAAAATGACCACAAAGAATACAAATTCATCCATTTTCAAGAAGAAAAAAACCCCCAGGGAAGTCCAATTACATTTTGGGAAAGCACTTTTGGGACTCATTAACAGAATATTGCAAGCCTGAAAGTACAATTCTTCCACTGTCTTCTTTACAGTCTGAGAACCGGGGAGGAGGGGTGATCCCTTGTTATCATCTTGTTCCACCCACTATGGAGTTGCAGGCTATGCTGTCTCTTACCTGATTGTTCATTCTCTTCACTCCATCTCCCAAGATCTTCCCCACATATTATTACAACTTCTGACACACTCCAAGTATATCAGAAAAGCTCCATGCATTTACATGTTGCATAGAAACTCTAACATATATAACATATATGACATAGGATCTCTAACTATAGATGGTACCTACAATTCTAAATTTTGAAATATTGTAAAAGGATCAGCACCAAAAACAAATTCAGTGCTCAATATACAGTAAAGTGGACAAATACAGAATAAACATGGTCCTTGTCCTTTCTCTATTCATATAGCAGAGAAAATTTCACAGGTGTATCACAGGTTATACTTTAAGAGCAGCAGTCTCTTCTATTTTGCCTCTATCTAGCCCAATATCTATCTCCCGCCCCACTCAGTCATAATCCCATGGTTCTTTCATGATGTTGTTGTTGTTGTTGTTGTTGTTGTTGTTATTACTATTATTATTATTATTATTATTATTATTATTATTATTATTATTATTATTATTATTATTATTATTATTATTATTATTATTATTATTATTATTATTATTATTATTATTATTATTATTATTCGCATTTGTATGCCGCCCACTCCAAAGAGACTCTGGGCAGCTCACAATAAAAATTTATATGCAACACTAAATATAAAAAGCATTAAAAACAATGATTATTAAAACTTTAAAAAACATTAAAAGCAACAATTTAAAAACCCATACAATAATTCATTCATGGGGCCAAGAGTGCTCGATGTTATATTAAAATCATTGGCCCCAGGCCTGTTGACAAAGCCAGGTTTTTAGTGCTTTTCTGGAATGTTAGAATTCCCCCTTGAACTTATGCTTGAACAATGCAGAAGCTCTGATATTTGCCTCCACATCTGAAATAGAAAAAAATATTCCCAGAATAAACTATCTTTGTTTTATCAGGATTTCCAGATTGTCAAATTGTATAAGGTTAGAATTATTAGAGTAGTCATTGAATTTCACTTTACACTTTGCATCTTAAAAATCAACAGCAGTTGTCCTTCAGTTCATTTCCAGACACGGATGGCCTGTATGTTTAAAGTAGAAGCTATTATTAACCTTGAAACGGTGTTACCTTATTTTGTTTTGAACGCAGGGCAGGAACTGAAAGGTTTTAAAAAGCAGCATTAAGATCACCTGTAATTACAGCTTAAAATCTACCAAGGTCTTCCAATTAGGTTTTGAAAGGTACAAATAAAAATAGCCTGGTTAAAAATCCTTGGAAGGAGTCAACTGCACAATAATTGATTGCATGCTCATTTTTAGAAGACTGACCTTTCCTTCCAGTTGTCTAATGTGAAGATTTGCTTTCAGTGCTTTAGCTGTCATCTCTCCTTGTTTATTCCATTAGTAGTGGGGGGGGGACTTTTCTCTGCCTAGCATGGAATATCACTGTTGATCTCATTAGGTGTCTTCAAATAATTGCAGGTTTTAAGCAAGCTGGAAACATCAACCTTCACAAAGAATTAAGCATGCCATAAAAGGGACCAGGAGAGAGGAAAGAGAGTGGGCGTATGATAATTGCATGCCTCAAACTAAAAGCAAGCAAAAAGGAAACAGAACAGTGGATGATATTCAAAGAATGGAATGGAATGGAATAGAATAGAATAGAATAGAATAGAATAGAATAGAATAGAATAGAATAGAATAGAATAGAATAGAATAGAATAAATTTGGACAACAAATAAAGATCATAATTTATTTAGAACTCCAATGGTTAGAGAGCAACAAAGGACAAATAGATGACTTCAAGTTACACAAGTACAATAATTTCACCTTGACAGGTGTCACTGTAGATGCTACACCAGTGAATGAACAGGAAAGCACTGCAGTGACTTAGGAGATGTTTACACAAATTTGCAAGGGAGAAATTCTATGATAGCTAAGCCCAAATCCTTCCAATTTTACTACATTCCTTTTATTCTACCCTATCTATCTCATATACATACTGTACTATATATACACATATATATACCAGAGGTGGGTTCCTGCCGGTACGCTCTTACCTGTTGGTCGCCACAGAACGGAAGAAGCCGGTGGTGTTTGCGGTGCGGGGCTCCCCCCGCCCACTTTCCCCCGCCCACCTGGATGCTGCCATTTGCATTCTTTTGCCCTCTGCGCAAGCAGAACGCTTTGTGCATGCGCAGAGGGCAAAAGAACACAAATGGCGATGTCTAGGCAGGTGGGGGAAAGCGGGTGGGGGAAGCCCCACGCCGCGAACGCCACCGGCTTCTTCGGTTCTGCGGCGACCAACAGGTAAGAGTGTACCGGCAGGAACCCACCTCTGATACATACACACAGAGACACACACATGCCTATACACATACATATGGGGTGGGTTCCAAATTTTTGTACTACCACGCCATTGGGTGTGGCTTAATTTTGTGGTAGTGGCTTAATTTTGTGGTAGTGGCTTGACGGTCATGTGACCGGGTGCAAGCTGCTTGATGGTCATGTGACTGGGTGGGAGTGGTTTGGCAGTCATGTGACTGGGTGGGAGTGGCTTTGTGGTCATGTGACTGGGTGGGTTGGCTTGGTGATCATGTGACTGGGTGGGCATGGCCAACTTGACGTCACTCACATCAAGGGTTAGGGTTTGGGTGCCTGGCCTCTCCTCACCTCAAAGGCCTCAACAAGATATAATTTACTGAACATTCCTGAACTTCTAAAATATACTATTTAATCCTATGTATATATGCCATATGTGTACATACATATTACACAGGAACACAAAAATATACATTATCTATTATATATACTGTTTGTGTATGTACACACACACACACACACACACACACACACACACACACACACTTTGTGGCTTCAGTCTAGTGCCAGGGTTTGTGGTGCTTCCTTCCTCTTCTCTCTCTCTTTCTCTCCCTTACTTTCTCCTCTTTCTTTCTTTCTTTCTTTCTTTCTTTCTTTCTTTCTTTCTTTCTTTCTTTCTTTCTTTCTTTCTTTCTTTCTTTCTTTCTTCTCTCTCTCTCTGTCTCTCTCTCCCCTCTTTTTCTTTCATCTCCAGTCATAGTCATTAAAAATCATAGGAGCCTAATTTTGTTAAACCTTCGCTTCCACACCATTTCATAAGATAAATTATTACCAGCTAGAAAACACTTTGCTTAACCAGAGGGAAACACCTGCTGCTTTAATTTCAGGGGGGTGGGGAATAAGCTACTGGGAAAAGTGAAATAACCGGATCCTACAAGTTCTGATTCTACACCAGGAAGGAAGTCTATGCCCTCTTGAATGGGAAGAGCTGGCTATAAAGGAGGCTCAGCTCACAAATGGACAGACCAAGGTTCAACTACCCTCCTTTCTGTCAGCAGTCTGTGCATGCCCAGGGTTGCTCCTCGGACTAAAACGTTTTAGCGCAGGAACTCCCTCCCTTCAAGGTCATCCTCCCACAGCTGTCTTTTCCTTCCCTTCCCCAAATTCTGCATCAAGCTGGGTCCCGTGTTTGGCATTTTCCCACCTTCGCCCATTGGGGAAATAGACAGTGAGAGAACTATACAGTAAAAGCACCTGGGTGGAGAGGATTTGGTCTCCTGCTAGCCACCGAGCCGGAACAGCTGCATAAGAGAGCCCCCTCCTTCAGTGCTCGGACGCAAGATCTCTCTCTCAGTCTCTCATTCTTGCCCTTCCCCTCTCTCATTCTCTGTCTCTGTCATTCTGTCTCTCTCTCATTCTTCTCTCTCTTTCTCCCTCCCTCCCTCCCTCTCCCTCTCCCCCACTCCCCACTCCCACTTCCCAACCCTCACACCCAGAGAATAACTGTAAGGAAATTCGGCCACGTTCTTTCTGTCTTTGGAAAGATACAAAAATAATACACCAGCTGGGACGTGTCTTCCCATTTTCCTCTCACTGCTGCCTTCTGCTTTTGCACTAAACTTAGCACGAAGAAAAGTGGCTTTTTATTCCCTTTACTTGCCTCTTTTTCTGGCCAACAAGGGGAGACTTTTCTCCGTGCTATGTTTAAGTGCAAAAGCCAGAAGAAGACAGCGAGAGGAATATGGGGAAATGCTCCGCCTCGAGACACCGGCTGGGGAGCGTCTCCCCATTTTCCTCATGCTGCCTCTGTGCATGTGTGCTTTCTGCTTTTGCACTAAACTTAGCACATAGAAAAGTGGCTTTTTCTTCCCTTTACTTGCCTCTTTTTCCGGCCAACAAGGGGAGACTTTTCTCCGTGCTATGTTTAAGTGCAAAAGCAGCAAGCACGCATGCACAGAAACAGCAAGAGGTGCAGGCTTTCCAGATGGGACAGGGGTGGGTTCTAACTTACCTCACTGCCACTTCCTCCCATGCCGTATGGCTGCGTATACTTCTCGCAAGCGCTCGTGCATGCACAGTGCCAAAAACTTGGCTTCTGCGCATGCGCAGAAGCAAAAACAAGCCAAAAATTCCCTCAAAAAAAATTCAAAAAAAAAATTCTGGAAAAAATTCAAAAAAAAAAAGATGGCGGCGCACATGGACTGGCATCGACCTACCCGGTTCAGTGACATCATCGTGATGTCACCAGCAGGTCGCTAACAGTTCGGGCGAACTAGTCCGAACCGGGAGGAACCCAACCCTGCTTCAGGATCTTGTTTAGGCCAAAAGACAAGCTATACTATAATATGATTTCCACTGAAAAAAGACAGCTGTGCCTTTTTTAATCTCAATCATATCTTAAAGTAGTTCTCCTCAAAACGTTACTTCAGCAATGCTTCTTTTCTATGATAGTCTAGATTTCCAGGTATTCAAAATACTTATATAAGGATCAGAGGTGGGTTCCTACCAGTGCGGTCCAGTGCGCCGTTCTGGTAGGGACCCGCCGATTGCCCAATGTGCGCACGACGGCTCTGGTGCTGACTTTGCCAGTCCGTCGCACGCCACCATCTTTTTCCTGGATTTTTTCGGCAATTTTTTGCTTCTGCGCATGCACGGAAGCAAAATCTTGTGAGGGGACGCAAAATTGCCAAAATCATGTGCGCGCGCACATTCCCTCACGAGATTTCAGTGAGATTTTGCTTCCGTGCATGCGCAGGAAGCAAAATCGTGCGAGGGGGTGAGCGCACATAGCAAGCGTGCATGCGCGCGCAACATGGCAGCACACTGGTAGCGAGGTAAGCGCAACCCGCCCCTGATAAGGATTGGACTTAATAACCTTGATCACTCAATTTTATTCAAAAGAGCCACACAAGGGATATTGTTACTGCTAACTATAAAGATTCCTATTCATTTGTAATCCTAAATATGTGTAATTTGAAGGAATTATCATTACTTTCAGCAGTTTTAACTTTGGGATCCACCTGTATTTGAATAAGTATATTCCTTAATAGAAATTTTGTTGTTTCTCATTAAATCTATGTAGAAAATGTTGATGCTGAAATATAGAGTCTCATACAATATATTACAAACATTGATACTTTAAAAATATAATTTTAAAAATGAACATAATGTACTCAATTATTTAACATCTAAACATTTGTATGATGGTTAGCAGTATATTGAAGTATTTAATGTAACATAGCAACCTAAATAGACCATAACATCTGCAATAATAATCACATCTGAAGGTTTGTAAATTTCTTGTCTTCTTTTCATTTATTGGTAATGTTAACTCTTATATCTTATCCAGACAACTAATTACAAACCAGGGATTAATATACAGAGCTCAAAAGATATAAGATAATATAAGTGACTCATGTCCAGCATATGACAATACATTGCATATACCTTCTAGTTGATGGGATGGGATAATAATATGTTGCTTGGACTTGGGTAAAAGTAACATTTATTTTATTTATTTATTTTGTTATTCTTATATGCCGCCCAACTCCCGAAGGACTCAGGGCGGCGTACAACAGGAAAAAATACAAGAATAATCAAAATGCAAGTGATTAAAAAAAACAAATACAAATTTTTAAAAACAATATTAAAACAACAACATCCATTCGATATCATACATACTTGGGGGGTGATCTCAGGTGGATTAAGCTATCCCCCCCACCTGCAGGAAAAGCCATGTTTTAACGGCTTTTCGGAAGGCCAGCAGAGTGGGGATGGTTCGGGTCTCTGGGGGAAGTTGGTTCCAGAGCACGGGGCCAGCCACAGAGAAGGCTCTCCCCCTAGGGCCCGCCAGCCGGCATTGTTTGGCCGACGGGACCTGGAGGAGGCCAACTCTGTGGGCCCTAACCGGTCGGAGGGAAGTATGAGGCAGAATGCGGTCCCGAAGATATCCTGGTCCTAAGCCATGAAGGGCTTTAAAGATGGTGATCAACACCTTGAATTGGACCCGGAGACCGATGGGCAACCAATGCAGCTGGCGGAGTATTGGTGTCACGTGGGTGTACCTTGGCACACCCACCACAGCACGCGCAGCCGCATTTTGTACCAGCTGAAGTCTCCAGATACTCTTCAAGGGTAGCCCCATGTAGAGCGCATTGCAGTAGTCCAAACGCGAGGTGACAAGGGCATGAGTGACCGTGAGTAGAGCCTCCTTCTCCAAGTATGGCCGCAACTGGTGCACCAGGCGAACCTGTGCAAAGGCCCCCCTAGCCACAGCAGAAAGATGGTGGTCCAATTTTAGCTGTGGATCTAGGAGGACCCCCAAGTTGCGGACCTGGTCTGAGGGAGTCAGTTTCGCACCCTCAGAGACCAAGGAGGGATAGTTGTCATGGTCCTTAGGAGGCAATATCCACAGCCACTCAGTCTTGTCGGGATTGAGTCTGAGTCTGTTCCTCCCCATCCAGATCTTAACGTCGTTCAGGCAGCGGCACATTATATCAACTGCCTCCCTGAAGTCAGACGGGGTGGTGATGTACAGCTGGGTGTCGTCAGCGTACTGATGGAAACACACCCCATGTCTGCGAATGATCTCACCCAACGGTTTCATGTAGATATTGAACAGGATGGGCGAGAGAACCGACCCCTGAGGCACCCCACATGATAGGGGCCTAGGGGACGATCTCTGCCCACCTGCCAACACCGACTGCATCCGATCGGCGAGATAAGAGGAGAACCACCGCAAAACGGTGCCTCCCACTCCCAACTTGCCGAGCCGATGCAGAAGGATACCATGGTCGATGGTATCGAAAGCCGCTGAGAGGTCAAGTAGCACCAGGATGGAGGAATTTCCTCCATCCCGGGCTCGCCAGAGATCATCCATCAGGGCAACCAAGGCAGTTTCTGTACTGTAGCCACATCTGAAGCCCGACTGGTAAGGATCTAGATGGTCTGTTTCATCCAGGAGCTGCAGAAGCTGAGTCACCACCACCTTCTCCACAACTTTCCCTAAAAAAGGTAAGTTGGAGACTGGACGATAGTTCTTCAAATCAGCTGGATCCAGGGAAGGCTTCTTCAGGAGGGGTCGCACCACCGCAGCTTTTAACGACTGCGGTACGGATCCCTCCCTCAAAGAAGCGGTGATCACCGCCTGGATCCAGCCGTGTGCCACCGACCTGCTGGCCGAGACCAGCCAGGAGGGGCATGGGTCCAATAAACAGGTGGAGGTACCCATCGCTCCCATAGCCCTGTCCACATCATCGGGAGAAACAGGCCCAAACTCCTCCCACAATGATGGACTAGGACTTGCCCCTGTCACCTCTATGGACTCTGCCCTGCCAGAGTCCAAGTTTGACCGAATCTGAGCGACTTTATCCGACAGAAACTCAGCAAATTCCTCAGCTCTGCCTTGTAAGTGTTCCTCGCTCCCCCCTTTTCCAAGGAGGGAGCGAGTCACCCTAAACAAGGCGGCTGGACGAGAATCTGCGGACGCAATAAGAGCGGAAAGATAGGATCGTCTTGCCGCCCTTATCGCCACTAAATAAGATCTGATGTAAATTCTTAATAGTGTTCGGTCAGATTCGGCCCTCTTGGTCCTCCAGCGGCGCTCCAGACGTCTCTTTTGGCGTTTCATCTCCCGGAGCTCCTCGGTAAACCAGGGAGCTTTCCGGGATCCACTGCCACGGAGAGGTCGCTTAGGCGCAATTCGGTCTAGAGCCCCTGATGCTGCGGTGTTCCAAGCAGCCACCAGGGAGTCAGCCGAATTGTGTACCAGGGTTTCAGGTATCTCCCCAAGTTCCCTCTGGAATCCTTCCGGCTCCATTAGGTGCCTGGGGCGGAACCACATAGTCGGTCCCGCCTCCCTGCGGGGGAGGAGTGGGGTTGTGAAATCCAGCCTCAGTAGGAAATGATCTGACCATGACAGTGGGGTGATGACTATATCCCTTATCTTCAGATCATCTCTCCACTGCCCCGAAAGAAACACTAGGTCAAGCGTGTGACCACCCTCATGAGTCGGACCCTGAATTACTTGGGTCAGGTCCATGGTTGTCATGGAATCCATGAACTCCTGAGCTACCCCAGAGGTTTCGCCAGCAGATGGCAAGTTGAAGTCCCCCAGTACTATAAGCCTAGGGAACTCAACCGCCAAGTCGGCTACTGCCTCGAGCAACTCAGGCAGGGCCTTACTTAAGCAGCTGGGAGGCAGGTACGTTAAGAAAAGGCCCACCTGAACCCCTAAGTCCAACTTCAGAAGGAGCGTCTCACACCCAACAATCTCCGGGGCAGGAATCCTACGAGGATGCAGATTTTCACGCGTTATAATTGCCACTCCTCCCCCCCTTCCCTGGGGTCGAGAATGGTGCTGCACCGAGAAACCGGCTGGGCATATCTCGGAGAGGGCTACTCCCCCCTCCTGCCCTAGCCAGGTCTCGGTAACACATACCAGGTCTGCCCCCTCCTCTGTGATTAAATCACGTATCAGGGGGGCTTTGTTGATAATTGACCTGGCGTTAAGCAGCAGCATCCTGAGCCCAGGGCCCTGAAAACCCTGGTTGCCAGGTATCCGGGTTGAGCAAGATGGAACCAAATCAGAGGGGCCGGAACAAGGGATCGCTTGTAAACAGCGAGGTCTTATTCCCCGAGAGCGGCCCTCCCCTCTGCTCCCGCCATATCTGCCTCTTCCCATTATGACCGAGATGTTCCGGCTCTCATCCCCACCAGAGATCCCCTCCCCCTCCCCGCTGGTCCTCCTCATTTCCTGCAGGTCATACATACCATTCTCACAGGCGGGGGTCACTGCGCCCCCGCCCCCCCGCTTCTGTTTCCACACTCAGCGAGGGGGGTCAGGATCGCAGCCCCCGGCTTTTCCATTTCTTTTTCATACATACATTCATTAACAATCAGACACTCATCTCACTCATCCCCATAATCAATCACACCCATACCACGTCTCAGAGGGGGAGAATAGGTTAAAAGATTTTAAAATGAAGGCAAATTCGTCCAGGTAAGGGTGTGCTGGGGAGGCAGGTTCCCTGGTTCCGCTTAGCCTCCCTATTGATCTATAGTCCCGGGATGACGGAGAGCCTCCCTTACTCTGATGACATTGGGAGTATATAGTCCTACCCCCCTCGGTATGTGATTGATTTCTGTCCGAGGGGGGATTCAGCATCTTCTCCCTGCATGTAATGATCTTTAAAATAAGCAGGGACATCCGTGGGAATAGGGGTAAAATTTAGCACAGCGTCCAGGAAAGAAAAAGCTCCATAGATGTAAAAAAGTCTCTGGATATAAGCTAGGAGCAACAAGGGGGGGAGGGGGTTGAAGCCCTCAGGGGCAGTTTTGGCGCTGGTTGTCCTCAATCGGTACCAGTTCCAGAGTTCTTTCACAGGCTCACCAAACAGATGGTAATAAAGGGCCTCTCCTGATCTTTTCTGTTTCTTCGGGCTTCTCCGAATGGCACTGGTGCCTGGAAACGTGTCCTCCCTCTCCTCGTAATGGCGGCGGGAGTCTCAGGGCTCAGAGTTTCTAAGCCGCCAGATGGCCACAAAGCGCACCCCAAACAGTCCTGTTCTGTCCACTCCAGAGAGGGACTCCACGCCGCTTCACCCACGATCTTCTTGGTGGCAGTTGGTAAATTAGCGGTTAGCGAGCGAAGGTTTAAATCTACCTCCCAGATAATAACATTATTATCTCCACACACTATTTTTAGGGGAAATGGAAAACATCACATGAATTCTTCAGTAAAGGGAAGTTTTGGGCAGAAAGATTTAAAAAAAAAGTAGACTTCCAGGCTAATGTAAGGGCAAATGTGAGATATCTCAGTTGTTTTGACCTACAGAAGTAAGATCAGTGGAGATTGCTGAAATTAGGAAGGTAAGTATATTTTGCATCTTATATAAATTTCCATAATGCATATCCATCTCCTTAAGCAAGAAGGTTGACAAATTCATTAGATGAGCTGATAAAAGCACTGAGCCATTAAATCAGTACACCTCATGATAAAATCTGATAAACACCTGATAAAGGAGTTAGGGGAATGAGTAGAAATGATTTAAGCAGTCTATAAAAAAAATCTAAGTTCACATACCACACTAAATAAATCAGAACAAGGTAGCAATCCACTAGTAACAAATTCTGACAAATGATAGTGAATTCAGGTAATAAAGCCTGCCTGAATGAGTACAAGTCTTTGGACACTTAGGATTCTTGACTCACATCTGCACTGCTGCACGATTGCATTAAGCATAATGGATTCACTGCCTTCAGGCACAGTTTTATTGTTTAGAATCTCTCTTGGCATGTCAAAGGAAAACAAAGCAATTTAATTCTACATTCTAACCTTTTGCAAATATATTTGAATACAAGAAATTATATGATGTCAAGAATGTTTGTTTACAATGATTCAGGCAAGGATTTGCTTACTGTTTTAAATATATTGAATGGGCATATTTTAAGTAGTTTCCTATCTAGAAATTCCATAAAGCATACACCGTATGTGAAAGTATTTATGCATATTTTCATCACTGTCCTATCTCTGTCCAGCTGTTATCTGTCTGTCTTTGTAGGGCTCATACATTATCATAATATAAACTGTGGGAATGTTACAGGCAGAGACTGAGTAGGCCAATTTAGAAAGTAGGCCAATTTAGAAATAAGATGCACTGACCAGTGCTGGAACCAATAAAGGTGTGCTGTATGCTGTAGAAAATATTTTGTGTCAAAACTAGACCTACTTATCGATCACTTCCTCGATGAAAAGTGGTAGTAGATATTTCTTAATAAGCTGGTCAAGATTTTTTTTATGTTCCCTTGCTTTTTAAAACCAGAAAATATTAATTATGGAGGAGAAACTGATTTAAATATTGAACTATGGTGTTGTGAACAACTGCTTTTCAAAGAGTGAGGAATGCTACAATCATGTGAAGGAATACTTTTAATAGCACTATAGCAATAGCATTTAGACTTATATACCACTTCACAGTGTTTCATAGCCCTGTCTAAGCAGTTTACAGAGTTAGCCTATTGCTCCCAACAATCTGGGTCCTCATTTTACTCACCTTGGAAGGATGGAAGGGTGAGTCAACCTTGAGCCTGATGAAATTCAATCTGCCAAATTGCAGGCAGCCAGCAGTCAGCAGACGTAACCTGCAGTACTGCATTCTAACCACTGCGCCACCGTGGGTCTTAACTCTACTATTGTCTATTACAGAGATAATTAACTTTTGTCCTTCTCATATAGTATTGCATTCTTGTTCTGATGACCAAAAACAGTAGACCTATGTGCATAGATCACCTTCTGCATATTCTGATTTAAGCCTCTCATGGCTGAATTAAGCTGAAGTATACCGTTTTTGTCGGATGATTTGAAATTGTCTATAGTAGAACCTGTGCTAGTTCATTTTCAGAAAAAAATCACTCTCTGATGTTGGAGTTTTCAAATGATAATCATCTCATTTGATCAAGCCAACTTCAGTTCACTGCTAGCTATATTGAAAACATGAATGTGGTAGGTTCCTTCTCAGAATAGAAAGGGGTCATTTTTTCTTCCAACCCTTAGCTATATATACCACACGAAAGTGTCACCATTGTTTTAATGGAGCACCTAGAAAAAACACTCTGATTCAATAACTGAGATCTTCAATTAAAAAGATAAGAAAACAGTAGATGATGAGAAAGTTCCCGGCCTAAAATCCTGGAAAGCTTCTACTAGTAACAAACTGATCACATTGGGCTTATATATAAGAAACAACATGTTAAATGATAGAGATGCTAGCAGATCTGAAGAGTATTTTTTCCTTACATCGAATGGCTGCTACATATTTTCAAACAGTATTTACAAAATGACTGCTATATTGGATTTAGCCAATTACAAAAGTTTCATTTACTGAAAAACAAAATGGGTAATTACAGCACAAAAAACATTCCAACAACGAACTAGGAAATATACAGTGATTGCTATTCACTGCTTTACTTAAATAAACTGTAATAATTCAGAGCATTTAGTGCACTATCATAAAATTAATAAAGTAATAGAGCTAATTAATGATATAAATCAAGCATGTTGCACGTCCACTATCAATATCCTACTTGCACTTATTTCATTTTTTTGTAATTGAATGTAAATTGAATGTAATTTTAATCTTCATAAGAATATAACAAGTTAGACAATCATTGCATAATAGCTTTTTTTTTAAAAATCATAAGCTAATTATCCATTAGTTTATTAGCCTGGATTGCTTTCCAGGTCTTGGTGATATATATTTTCCATTTGGATTAGAGATACTATATATATACTCATCACTTTGTAGTATCTTTCTAGAGGACAGCCTCTTAATTCCAATAATTTCACAAGAATTTACAAATTGAACTGTGAATAATTTCACATTGAACTGTGAATTAAAAAAATATTCTTCAAGATACAATTCTTAACAGCAACATGAATAAAAAGGGCATGTTAAAAATATTTACATATATTTTGATATGTTTTTGATAGCATTTTGATAGCAATATCTTTTACATTGCAGAAAGCAGTCTATATTGCTGGCGTCTCTGCCTTGCTCGCTGTCTGAGCCTTCGAAGTGAGAGGCTCATTGGCTGCTTTCCAAATTTCTCCATGATCTCTTTGATTCGGGCCAAATTGGTTTTGCTGATTGTGAAATCACACTGGGTTGCACCCATGTCATATCCTACGGCACAATTTTTCATGGACGTAGTGTAGCCATCGGCTTTTACGCTGACCACATATTCTCCTGGATTTAGAAGCCGCCAATAATCTCCATTGTTTGCTGGTGAGGAATAAAAGAAGAATAAAATATTGAAATACATTTGCATTCAGTACCATCCTGTTTTTTTTAAACTAAAGGCTTACTTTTGCTTAAATATTTGATGATCGGTCTAAGATTGCTACTAAGGATTGGTATAGGAATTAATTATTTCTCAGGCTGGGTTGCTTTTAATCCTGGAAATATTTCACCAACCTTTTAGTGTGCAGCACAATGATATATATTGAGTTAACATTATTAAACTATATGTTTCATATTCTCCATTCTAGTGGGAATATATGAGAGGCTTTTAGAAATCATTTTGTGTGCCACAAGGAACAGTGGGATTTGGATGCCTTTATAATAATCCATCTATCTGACAATGTGAAGGGTCTGGGGCATTGGTCTCCACATCGCAATATGATGATTTTTTCCCTTCTGTTTCTTCTTGCTAAACTAATCTGAGCCTAGATTGAGCTAAACAGAATATATAATTAAATTCCTAATGTTAAAACTGTTGTCTACCCTTTACTACCAAGGATATTTCAATTTCACTGATAGGAAGTCAATTTCTAGATAGTAAGGCAGACTTAATGATTACTCTCTTTTTTTAAAAAAAAGTATGACAGTCAAAACTTTTGTGTCTAGAACGGTGGCCCCTCAGTCTTTTGGGCACCAGGGACCAGTTCCATGGACAGAGGTTTTCCTGTGTATCAGAGGGGGCATGGTTTCACATGATGCCTGCATCCCACGGATGTGGCTTCGCTTGTTTGTGCAGCCCAGTTTCTGACATGCCACGGCCCAGTGCTGGTCCATGAACCAGGGGTTGGGGTTGGGGACCCCCAGTTTAGAAAAATCCTAAACCAATGACCTGCACAGTAAACAAAATGACACATGCTGCGTATTTGCCTGGTTCATTTTTCCCAGGTTACAAGTCCTCGAGGCTGGGGTGAGCCAAAACATGGAGTCACTAATCTCTGTTGTCCTTGTCTTGAGTTATCCCACATTGAATTTTCTCACAGCAAGTTGTTCTGCAGCAGGTTGCCACAGAGTCATTCTGGGGCAAGTCATCTAGGGAGAAATGTCCTATTCTGGACAGAAGCAATATAATTTGATTATTTTTGCCATTCCCAGTGGAACCATCTGTTGGACTAGAGCAGGGGTCGGCAACCTTAAACACTCGAAGAGCCATTTGGACCCATTTCCAATAGAAAAGAAAACACCGGGAGCCACAAAACCCTTCCCGTGCCTGACTATTTCCTGGGCAGCCACAGAACTAGCATATGTAGTTGAATTAAATATTCTGTTTTCTTCTGAAACTTTTCTTTTCTTTTTATCCATGGTTGGCCTACCGGGGGTCAAAAAGCTCAATAAATCTCTTGCCAGCAGGTATCATACATTGGTGGTTGTGACACATATTTTGAGTGACTGGGAGCCGCACTCAGGAGATGGAAGAGCCACATGCGGCTCCAGAGCCACGGGTTGCTGACCCCTGGACTAGAGAGTTTTGGGATGACAAATTTTATATATAGATGATATCCTAGGCACTAAAACAAAGCAGTTACAGACCTTGAGATCAATTGCAAGGGACAAGCTATGATCCTGTTTTTTTTCTTGATGAATACTTATCCTGTCTCTTCTCTGACATCTTACATGGGGTTTCCTTTAATTTATCTTCACAGTAATAACCCAATGGCATAATTGAGCTAATATAAAATGACGATAAATTATGCAGAGAATATCCTACTACTAGTTTTCCAACACCAGAAAAACTAACCTGACATTTCATCTGCAAACTGTATGTATGTGAGAGAAAATGAGATTGAACACAGTTGTGGTCTTTCTCGTTCTATTTCCTGAAAAAAAATCAGTTGATGGACCACTATAATGAGGTGAATTGCTAAGTTTTCAGATGTCACAAATGTTTTAAAATAAAAACGGAGACACTTCATTTTTTGAAAACTGCATCTGACATATTATACTAAGCAATTTCATGATGGGCAGATAAATTCTAGTCTAATAACTATGATTGGCCTATGACACAAACAATATATGCAAGAATACATATATTGATGCAAATCTAATGTCTACCTTGGATCTGGGTACTATGGAGCATTAACTTGTATATGATAATAATACAAATGGGCATATATACACATGTTTTTCTGAAGATTCCATTACTTTGGCAGTGAGATTAAAAATAGATTCCATATGCAACATTTACCTATCATGAATTTTGCTATATAAAAAGAAGCAGTATTGTATATATTAAACATGTAATTTTCTGTGATATTCAGTACGACAAGTATAGTGAATTTCCATAAGGAGATATTATTCCTCAAGAACTCAGATACAAATGGATCAGTGGATGCAGTGATTAATTTTGCCACATATACTACTATGCTTGTTTATTTTTTAGTACAATAGCATGGACTATTGCAAAGAAATTGCAAAAGTATATTAGCCAATTATATTTTATTGTTCTGTATATGGTAGAGAGTATAGGGAATTGTCTTGAGGGTAGGAAGAAGAGCTGCTATCAAGACAATGATTAGATAAGAGGGACTTGAGTCTGGGCCAAGAAAAAAAAAGTGATAAAACATCTCTGACAAGCCTCTCCTAGCTCATATGAAGATGAAGTGAGGAAAGAGACTTTCAAGATTCTGTTGCTATAATTGTTGCAATAAAAGTTGTCCTGAAACAATATGGCATTGGTTTAATAGGCTGGTCTACATGGTTGGGTTGGCAAGGATAGGGCTACTTAACTTAACAGGTTTGTTCATGCCACTAGCTTGATGTTCAAACATTTGGGTTACTGTCTGTTATACCGTCTTGGCCTCAATCAGTTAAATGATCTCTTAATAAAACTGGTCTGTGTAAATCAGTGTTGGCTGTTTTGGTTGTCCTTTTTTTCATTTTCTGTGTATTGTGTATTTACCTGTGCGGACATCATGGTTCACCCCTTCTATAGAAATAATGGCATTTGGAATTCCCTTCCCGTGTTGATCCCTGACTATGCCTTTAATTCCACGATGCACCTGATGGTGAAATAATAGGGACAAATAAGGATCAGCATCAATGCAAAAAGGAATTACATGCTGATGACTGTTTTTCAAAGCTGTATAATTCACTGTCGGCTAAAGACTTTAAACAAATTAAGTAAGTTTCCCTCACTTAATCTTTACATAAAAGGAAAAGAGTCTTTGGCATGGGCAGTTATAACAAATATCCTCCTCCAACTCTTCTTCCTCCTCTTCATCATCATCATCATCATCATCATCATCATCATCATCATCATCATCATAATTATCAACTCAAGGATTAGGAGGTCCCCAATGAATAAACAGCTTCAGAACATTTGACATTAGGGCTATTTTAGAGAGAGAAAAAAACAAATTCTGAGATATCAAATGGATGAACTACCTTGGAAATTACAGTGTGATATTAGAATATTTTAAACAAACCCATACGCCTCACTTGTTATTATTTGTTCCTTCCTGCTAGATCAGCATGCTAGCCATACTATCTTTGAGATTTGGTTGGTGGATAGAAGCAATTTGATTTACTGAGCTACATGATCCTGACAGATCCTGCTCTCTCTTCACTCCCGTTCAATTCAGCTTGCTGTGAATGTTTTCTTACAAGGGCACCTTCAGTAGTTTGTATGTTTTTTGGGGAGGGGGGGAATCTCATAGGTCTGGTATGGAATGCAGCCTGCATGTGTAATGGGGGAGGGTACCTTTTGCCACTAAATTTGCATATGTACCTACAACTGAGGATTCTATACACAATCTCCAAAAAGGGCTACATTCAAAATTGTTATAAGTAATACAAATTTGGGATTACCAAGAATGGTTTGTAGTGTTACAAGAATAGATTCAGATCACCACATAAGTCATTCTGTCCAGCCCCTACTAAAGTATTTCAGACCTAGGCAAAAAGTAGTGCTCTGTTGCAGCTGAGATGCAAAGTAACATATGTAAATATAGGAAGAGGATGTAACTATGGATGCATAGAAAAAGAGAGTACATATGTAGAAAAGCAGGGGTAATAATGCTGAGGATTTGTGAGAATGGGATGTATGTACTTCACAGGTTTCCATCAAGGTCACATATTCAATCTTTGCAAATCCATCTTGATTTGATTTTAATGGGACCCCTGAAATATTAAAAAAGAACTGGTCTGGTGTAGTGATTAAGGAAACAGGCTAGAAACCAAGAGACTGAGGGTTCTAGTCTTGTCTTGGGCATGAAGCCACTTGGATGACCTTGTGCCAGTCATACTCTGTCTCAGAATATTAATAATCCAATAGCAAATGTTTTTTTAATCTTGCCATTAAAAATATAGGGACTAGAGGGCACAATAATAATAACGCCATCAAAGATTAACCATTTGCCATCCCACGTTCTTGGAAAGGAATCAATAGGTGAGCAAAACTGTCAGATCCAGTCTAAACATCTGGCTAGTTATGCGACCAGAATAATACTGCAATAATAAAAAATAATAATACCAAAAGCGTCTGTTCAGTTCAAGTAGTTGGAGGGCAGTCTATAACAAGCTCAGAAGTAAGAAGCAACATGGAAGCTGCAAGATGCTGGAAAGTCAAATAATTTGATTCACTGTTTCAAAGATTTTGTGGCCTTGATCTGTGAATTTGCATAGCCATATTGAGTATATCATTCAAACTCATAATAGAATGACCTGCATTATATTATGTCTGGAACATAATAGCGATATAATGTAAGTCATTAAACCTCACATTTACAGGTCTGCTGTAATGATTTGCCATTAAATAACTTGTTATTAGAGTTAATAGAACTTGATCCTGAGTTTCCTCTCTAGTTCAACTTATTATGAAAGATTGAACTATAAAATAATGATTTAAATATCTATATAGATAAACAGATAAATTGTTGTTTGTATATTCCATACCAGCTTTGAACCATCATCTTAAAAATATTGCCAAGGTCAGAGATAGAAGAAGCTATTAAACCCACTTCAAGATACAGGTTAGGCTTACTTATAGAAAATAGCTTTTTGGTCTGAACTAAAATAGCTTCATTTTGGGGGTGGTACAATGAGAGCGGGGAAGAAAATAATTTGATACTACTTTTGAAGGCTAAAAATTTTCATTCATGCCAATACAAACTGAGTATATTTAACATTTCTCTGGGAAAGCATCACCAAACAAACAAGAACATGCATAACTCTTCAAAACCATAAGGATTACATGAAGAACAAGCAGCAGCAGAGAACAAGTTGTGGTTAAGATAAACAACCCCTTCTCTTTCTCATATTTAGTCTCTAAACTTTAAGACCATTGTTTATTACAATTAGCTGACAGGACCTAATACATTCAATCATTCAGTCTAAACTAGGTTGTACCTAGTTAACACTTAAATGGGACATCATGAAGGTCTAGTTGCAAGCTAGATTGGAAACTAAACTAAATTAAGGGAAAAAAATAACAGAAGCATAAGAGCAAATCGCATCCTATCGCTGCCAAGAAAACTACATGGATATCCACGTAATCACCAGGATGACTCAGCTCAAAAGAGACTTCATTTTGTCACTGCTTATGCAGCCATCAGGGAAGTGCGAACTTAAAAACAAGCAAATCAAAAAGTGATGATTGAGATTCTCAGTTGCCATGGAATGCAATGTGATTGCTGATGAAAAAAAAAACACCAGCAATAATTCCTTGTAAAGATTGGGAAAATAGAGGATTTGTAACCGCAGGGTTTTATATTGTGACAGTTTGCTGCAGTTTACACTTGTGATTCTGTTCCTTACCAATGGGCATAAAGTCGTTCAGCACTACTTACATAGAGCTATATATATGGAGACCTGTCCCAGGTAGTGGTGGCATTGGGAGGACCCATGGAGGCTGCAGCCACATAGCAACGCAGTTTGCTTCCTACTGATATCTCTGAGCCTTTCCTCACTAATTGGTCTGAATAGCGAGGAGAGGGATGGCAGTGGAGGAAATTGGCTAGTGACAACTCTGATCATTCCCAGAGTAGCCCAGCTGATGCTGCCTCCAAAGGGACAAGCTATGATAGATTTTATACACCTTGAAGCTATGGTGGGATAGTGCCAGCTGAAGAAGGAAATTTGTCTATGTGATGTGAACCATCACATAGATGAATTTCCTTCTTCAGATGGCACTATCCCAACTAAAGCAGTATTCCAGTATTTGAGGGGCTGCCACAAAGGAGAGGGTGTCCACTTATTTTCCAAAGCACCAGAAGGCAAGACAAGAAACAATGGATGGAAACTAATCAAGAAGAGATGCAACCTGGAATTAAGAAGAAACTTCATAACAGTGAGGATAATTAACCAATGGAACCATTGCTTTCAGAAGTGGGTGCTTCATTACTGGAGGTTTCTAATAAGTGACTGGACAGCCTCTTGTCTCAAATAGATCTCTTGCTTGACCAGGGGCCTGGACTAGAAGGCTTCCAAGGTCCCTTCCAGCTCTATTCTGATTGATTGATTGATTGATTGATTGATTGGTTTCCTAATGAAGTGGGGATTAAATGAAGCAGTACATGTGACCAAAACAGAAGGTTGGCTTTATCAGACTATTATTGTATCATGATAAAGTGAAGAAACTGTCTTTTACATTCCTGGGTAAAAGATCAAATGGGGACAGTGTTAAGTCCTGGTACTGAAGAGGCTGGAGACAGTAGTGTAACTAACAGCTCTTTATTGTATAACAGTTAGATCCAGCAAAGGAACCAGGCTGACAGCTCTTCCTTTTATACAGGCTGTTCAGCTGCTTCAGCCAATCAGCAGTCTCCATTTTCCCGCTCAGAAAAGTGGACCTTGGAGTAAACAGTTTAGTCTGAATACATAATAGACAGGTTCTGTGTTGTTTTTGTTTGTTGAATTGTGGTGTGTATATTGTCTATATTTTTATTTGTTAATGATAGTTTTCAAGCTGTGTGCTAAAGACAACGTGGCTTTAGTTTGTTGAAAATTGCTGACATCTTATCAAATGCAAATACAACCATTGTGCAGTATGTTAGGAAGAGAAAGATTCCTCGGCCTGTAACCAGAAAAATGTAGATTTTGTGCCGTTGTTTATGGGAAGTGTTCAAGAAAACCAAGCTGTGTATTGCTCTTTGTTAAGGTTTCTGTGGCTGTATCAGCAAACTGGAAAAAAGGCCTGTTTAAAATTTTGCTTCCTGCAGGATTTTAAATATGCCACACACAAAAAATAGCCCTTTGGCAACATTTCTATGTAGGTTGGATAATGTGCATTATTATTAAGATGGGCTACCCATATACTTACTAGGGTGAAAAAATAAGAGAACAAAGAGCTTGTTTTGAATTCCTACTGTCCTCTATGACAGATCACTCAAAACATGAAGTGTTTATCCATAGCCCAAATCCAAATACTTTTTTTAATTTAATGTACAGTAAGACATCCATGAGCTATTTAAAAAAAACCCGATCTCTAGCAGAACTGGTTATTGGAAGCATTTTCCCTCTTATGTATTTATGTATTTGTGAGTAATGGTGAAGAATGCTGATTCAGAGGCCGAAATGTCTACTTGTTTAAAAACTAAAATAAAATCTTTGCTTTCTGCTCCCAGAGACAACACCTTTGGCAAGAAATTATAATAAACAAATCTCACACATTCCTGTTAAGAATTGCATTGGAAACAGATCCAAACTTTACCAGCCACATTGTTTTGCTATCGGTACTTACCTGTTCCATGAAAACAATAAGTGACTCCCGATTATTTTCCCATTCTTCTGGTAATTCACTTTCATGAGGGTATTTATCACAGCCAACATATATAGACAATTCAAAACAATTTGTATGTAGATAGCTAAAGTCATTTATGCCTGTAAATGCAATGAAGAGAACAAAAAAAAAAAAGAAACTGTCATTTCTTCTAAGACTAAATAGAGTCATTTTTTAAAAAATTAAGCATTTATCCTAATAGTTACAAATGGATTTGGTATTTCTAGAAAATACGTGTATTTTAAAATATATCAGTAACTTAACTAAAAGGAAGTCACATAATATCAAATCAGCATTAATGTTTTTATAGTGGAACAATAAATTAGGGCCATAAAAATATGGCTATGATCTGGCATGTAAATATCTTGCCTTTATAGATATGAGGACATATACAGAACCAAATTTGAAACAAGTTAAAAGCTAATATGCATAAATCTAATGTAAAACATATCTAGGAAACTGCAGACTTCTCTTTTTACTACCACATTCTTCAGAGGTTCAAAAACTGTCTTTTCTTAACCAAAGTATATTACAAATTAATGGTTGAGAATGCAATAAATCATATTCTGGTTTAAAAAGTACTGCAAAAAAAAGAGTTTCTCTAACTAAGCTGCTATTATTAGAGGAACAGTATTTGAAATTTTTAAAAAAGAATAAATTCTCAAGTTCTCAGATTTAAAATAGCCATAACAGAAATCCAGCCAGGGATCAACACTTTCAACAGAAAATGTATTTTGAGTGCTAGCTATCCATCATTCACATATTTGTAATAAACCTTTTTCTAACACACTGATCAAGACATGTAGAAGTTAGACTATGAGCAAAGATGACTCTTAATCTTTTCTCCTAACTTCTAAACTTCAACTTGGTTCTCCCCAGATGGATTTCAAGGAAGGACAAGGATAATTTCTCCCTTCCCTTCATTGTTTCTCATCCTTAAAACCTTCTCAAAGCTGTTATTTTCCTCGAGAAAGTAGCTATATATTTCATTATATGTACCTGTTGATAATCAGTTGTTCTAACCCTAAGATTCTAGACATGACTAACAGCAAAGATTCATGAATCAGAATGAGGTCACAAAAATGTATGCTTTTCGATTCAATTCGTTAATCTGAAAAAATGTGACCAGATATCTCCTGGGGTTTTGCTGTTATAGTCTAAGACAGTTCTCTCCTACAATGTCTATGAAGAGTCATGAATAACAATATAGGGACAATGTCACATAATACTCCTATCAATGTCCAAGTTAATTAAAGAGCACAAGAACACACTTTGTGGACTTCTATCTGGATTAATTTCATTTTTGATACTTCTACACAATGCCTTTGCCCTGGACAGAATCAACTTTGGAACTGTGTATTATCTGGCTAATCTCTGCTTCAGAAGCTGAACTCCCTTATTTCAAATGGGGTGTTTTTAATATGGCAGAAAAAGGGATATTTCCATTGGTAATACCGAAACCCTGCAGACATTGTGAGAAATCATATTCTTTGTTGATGGAATTTCTTGTCACGTCTTGTTTCCTTCTTTTCTGACCTTCGGCAGATTGTTTCAAGACTAGCAATCAGAGAATATTGTTATAGTTTCTCTTTGTTGCAAAGATAGTGCTTCATAAAGGGGTTTTTATTTTGTTTTCTGAGATATCACACACACACACACACACACACACACACACACACACACACACACACACAAAATAAATATACAGCATTGTATATAGCATCGGCTGTGTTTCATTATAGAAAATAGCTGGGATTTTATGTACTGTTTTTACTGCAAATTATTACAATGATGTTTCCATTTGCAACATTGAAATTCCATATAGCTTGTGGGTGGTCTGTCTTCCTTTTAGTAGGAATTCTTGCTTCACCCTACTCTGGGGATTCAGTTGTCTTTTTCCCTGCAATATAAATATATTTTGGAAATGTAGATGTCGGGGTAGCAATTTATTTTATCACAAGGGATATTGACAAAGGATTGAAATGAGAGGTGCTCTTAAGCTAGGTTGTTTTCTTGCAGTTATTTCATTACCCAAACTAGGTAACATCATCAGTTCTAGCAGACACTAGGTTTTGCTTCCAATTTATATCCATTCCCACCAACACTGACATACTTGTATAACTTCAGAATAATTTCACAAATACATATAGAAAGCCATGATTTCTAAGGTGATAATTATTTTAAATCAATCCACAGTGTCAGCAGACTTGATATGACTGCCTGCATTTTAAGATTTTTCTAGATCGTCATTTCTTCTGTAGCCCTTGTTTAAATTAAACCATATTATTTCAGAGTAGCCTTTACTGTTTACAGATCCATGTGGATATTGCTAACTTCATTGTTATAAAAGTGTCCTTTTTAGCAAAATAAATTTAGAACTAGACTGAAAAATATCAGTCAATGAATCAATGAATCAATATTCATTGTAGGACCCTCCAAACTGGCCAAATTGAGTGGCCCACCTGCAGATTCTGCCTCTGATATTTTGGGTCATGAACAAGTCCTTTTATCACTTCTCCACAGGAAAAAAATAATGGATTTTACATTTTCTCACCAGCAGCTGACAACTATGCATTTGACCGCAATGAAATCTCTTCCAAAAAGCTGATCTGTTGATACGTGAATAAGCACTATATGGCTTATGTGGTGGCATTCTAACACTTCATTAAAATCACTTTGTGAGCGGCTGTTTGACCAACATAGTATCACATTTGCATTTAGAAAAAATTAGATCCATTTATTGCTTTCCAATTATACAATCTTCATTATGGATATGGCAATAAATCTCTTCCTAAGAATGCAAGCAGTGGACAAAGTTCAGATAAGTTCCTTGTATTGCAAACACAAAAGAAACCGTTTCAATGATGGTAAGAATCTAAGAATCTCTCTGTGCAAGTATGCATGCTACTGAACCAGCTTTTAACTCCAGGAAAGTGCTTGGACTAGACTCTGAGGTTTTCTTGGCAAGATTTAAGAAATGTTTTGCCATTGCCTTCTTCTTGGGGCTGAGAGAGAGTGACTGGCTCAAGTTCACCCATCTGGCTTTGTGCCTAAAGGAAGGGTGCAATTCACTTTTGATTTCTCCTGATTTCTCCTGATTTCTGGCCTGATACATACCTGGGTCTCTAGCAGGGGCGGGTTCCTAATTTTTTACTACCACTCTGTGGGTGTGGCTTATTTTGTGGGTGTGGCTTGCCAGCCATGTGACTGGGTGGGCGTGGCTTCTCTGACTGCTGAAGGGAAAGGAACTGAGATAGGTCCTGCCGCCCATTCCCCCTCCCCTCAGCAGCTCGAGAAGCCTCGAATGTGCGAAAATGCCTAGGATCATCACCGTGCGTTCGTGGCTTCTCAGACTGCTGAAAGGAGGGGAATGGATAGAGCTCCTGCTGCCCGTTCTTTCAGCGTCTCATGCACTCCCTCAGCCATCCTCCCCTGATTGGACTCACTGTGGGGTGAGCAGTGATGAGCAGCATGAGCAGTGCCGGAAACTCGGCTTCTGGGCATGCGCAGAAGAAAATTTTAAAAAAATATTAATTTTTTTAAAAAAATGGCGGCACCCAGGCACCGGCAACCGACCGCACCGGTACTGTGATGTCACCAGCAGGCCACTACCGGTGCTATAGAGTGGACCGCACTGGTAGGAACCCACCACTAGAGACTCTCTAGCTAGGACTCTAGCTATAATTATATGTCAGCTCCAGGGTTTAAATCTTGTGTCTCTTTCTGGCACCCCTAGGCAGTAAGAAATTTTTGCTCCTCGTTTTTCAGTGCTGGATATTGAAGATCCCTGCATAAAGTTTTGGTAATGATCTTTCTTTGCTGAAACCTTTCACTGGTCTTCCCACCTTCTTCCCTCCCATCTATACATTTTAACAGTTCTCAGATTCGTTTATTGTATAATAGTAAAAATAATGCAAGTATATTATGAGCAAAAAAAATTACATTAGCATACCGGAATATTCAGGTACTTAATGAGCCCTAAAGTATGTACTCTGGGGGTGGATTATATAACATAGATGTTAATTTGGGGGTTGATTAAATGATTAAAATGTGAGAGCAATGACTGATGCAGCTCAGCTAAAATCTTTTCCCTTTTCAGTTAAATGCCAAAGGTCTGCAGATTTGAAATTAATATTTTGCAAAAAGTGAATTATATGCTAAGTTTTAAGCAGTTTCTTAAAATATCACATAAAGCAGAGTCATTGTATCTGCTTATCCATGTTATTTTGAAATGTTAAGGAAAAAGTTTATATTTCTAAGACCTAGAATAAGGTCTACTGCCTATTGAAATTTAAACTGGAGATCAACATTTGTAATTTTTATATAATCTTATTGAAAATTAACTCCCTTATTGCAGTTTGGATTGTGTGACCAAAGGAAAAGCAAATTTAAAAGGTAATTATGAAACTTAGTTTATTAAAAGATTATGATGAAAGATTATTTATTTCATCATCATCAGTCCAACGTAGGTTCTGGGTTCTGGGTTTACAGTAGATCAGAATGAGTAGAGATTTCAGAACACATAGAGAGAATAAGAAACTGGAACCAGCATTTTGAAATTCACATTGCATAAAGATACAAGACTTATTATAGAAATTCAATAGAGATAATAAAAAATAACTTGAGAATAAAATACAGAAGTAAAATGAAAAAGGTACTTTAGATTATGGGATCATCATAGTAAGGCAATATTATGTGATCCACGGCAAACATGATACATAATCTTTAAGATTTTAGTTTTTAGATAATCTGTTTACCAAAAGTGCTCAACAATAACAGGAACTAACAAAATGGTTGGGCAAATGTACATTTCATCTCAAATTAATGTTACTGAAATTCACAGGAAATAAAATTTAAAGAAAGATTTTGATGATGGTTTTATAAATGCCAGTATCTGCAGAGACTGATCATAGCAAAATTGACAAAACAATCACTTAAGCAAAAGGGTGGGAAAAGCATATTTGAAATTTTAAAGGGCTCAGTTGAAGAGAGCATTTCAATGTGATGCTAATAGATACAAATTTATGCCAATCAAAAAATTGCAGTTATTCAAAGTCAAGGCACCACCACAGTAAGGCATAATACGCTTCTTGCAATGAGCTTACATAAAGGAGAAATTCCTAGAAGGTCATATTGCAGAGAGAGGACAGGATGGGAAAAGGTGTTCCTTTATATAATTGGACCTCATGCCATTTAAGTTTTTACAGGGGAAAATAAGTACTGTAAATCTCACTCTTATGCTAAGGGAATTAGTAGAGGTCAGAGAGTCAATAAAGTTTTTAAAGAATTGATATGATAGTTTCATCCAGATCAAAATCAAATTCCAATTTTAAATTTCTGCAGAATTTGAAAAATTCAGGGCCAACCTCAAATATGTTAATTGCAGTGAGCCAAACAGGATGTTCCTAGAGCAAAATTGTTTTTTTACATAGTAAATATTCTTGCTGATAGAGAATGCTCAAAATTACCAGTATCACTTGAGTGTCTAGGCTCAATCGTAGATTAAGAAGCACTCTAAATTGTGCACATATTTCTATAAAGAAAATGCAAGGTCATCTGAAACAATTGCCCTGGTCTATGAATTGCCACCAGGATTCATTTTCAGTTTTTCGATCTCTATCTAGACCAGACTGAGTCAAGACAGAGGTTGAGCACTTCTAAAGTATCATTTGATTAGACAACATACAGAAATAGAACTGAATGAAATATATCCCTAAGAGTCTTCCCAGATGATCAGAATAAAATAATGAAATAAAGTCTCTTTTGTTGTTAGGTTGGATAAATAGTTTTGACTGAACTAGAGATATTGATTGTGGCTCTGTTACAAATATACAAGGGTGGACAAATCTTTAAACTGAAGGCAAAAAAAGGAGGACGTTTTTTCATTCCTGTTCTACAGAGATGGCCCAAAATATTTTGCTTCCTAAGACAGAATACTACAGTAATCAGATCTTCACCAACTTCACAGAACTCAATCATAGGCAAAATATTTTGCTACATCAAGCCTCAAATCCTTAAATCCCTTAAATACTGTACTTCCTCCCTTAATGCAGTAAAAATATAAACCTCATTAAAGGAATTCACTTCCCTTTCCTCACTTAAATATTATTCTCCTCTGCATGGCATCTTAACTTTGGTCCAAAAAAATCTCAGATATTTTCAGAACTATAGTGCATTAATCCCTTCTTTCTAAATATTACTCAGACTATATATGTACCCGCCGCATGAGAAGATCAAATGTAAATGTTAGTTATTCATTAATGTAAATGCAGTTGTTCTTGATTGTGTTAATCTAATCATGTTGTGAGAAAGTGAATAGACCACCTTGTCCTTGGTCTATGTTACACATACTTACCTAGTCCTAGTCCTACCTGATTCTTTTTAAAATGTATTGTGTGATATCTTTGTAAAATAGGCACTTAGCATACCAGTGGAATCCAGAAGAACCCACTGTCAAATTAATGGCATGTGTGTGATATCATTTTCTAAAAAAAAAAACCATGATGATATCATCAAGGGTGGCTTCCACTTACCATTGCCACTGGTTTGCATCGGGACGTTTTACATCCGTGCATGTTCCGTAAGTAGAATCGGCCCAAAACACAACTGAGGAGCTGATCAGTTGTGCTTCGGGTGAAGGAATAAAGGTTGGTATAAACCCGGGGGCGGGTGGAAGGGCCCTTTTACAAGCAGCAGAACAGGAAAATACTTCAAAACAGTAAAAAAATTGCTAAAAATAAAAAAAAGATGGCGGCGCCCACTGACCGGCACTGGTCGATCCACTTCAGTGACATCACCAGCAGGTCGCTACTGGTTCAGGCGATCTGGTCCAAAATGGGAGAAACCCACCCCTGGGTGTCATGTATAAGTGATGTCATTTGCATAATTACATCATCAGGCATCTGTTATAATTTACCCTTTAGAATAGTAGAGTATTAGTAGAATAGTAAAGATAAAGGTTTCTTTGTCAATTGTGTCCAACTTTAGGGCTCATCTCCATTTCTTAGACAAGGGAGCCAGCATTGGCTAAAGATATTTCTGTGGTCATGTGGCCAGCATGGTTATATGCCAAAGGTGCACGTAACGCTGTTTCCTTCCCACCGAAGTGGTGCCTATTGATCTACTTGCATTGCATGCTTTCAAACTGCTAGGTGGGCAGATGCTGGGGAAAGTAATAAGAGCTCACCTGTTGTGTGACACTCGGGTCTCAGCTCTGCAGCTGACAAGCTCAGAGTCTTTAACCACTGAGCTATCTATGATAAGAATATTTCTGCACAAATTATATAGATGGCATTTAAATAAGCAATATCTAGATATAATGTCCTGGATGAAGCTGATAGAGAATGCTCAAAGTTACCAGTATCATTTGGGACTTTAGGGTCAAATGGTAAATTAACATTGTTCCTGTGTCTTCCAGACTGACCGGACCATATCATAGGGATAGGCAACTGCAAGCTCCCCTCCCTGTAAATTCCCTCCAAGCACAAAAGGAAGCTTTTTAAATATTAAAAGCTGTTTTAAAAATATGTTATTTGTCGAGACATTCTAAATATGCAGCTAAGAATGCTCAAAGAAGATATTCTTAGCTTTTATTGGGCAAAAGTAGGCCAATATTTATTTTTGCCACCAAGGTATTTCATGCTAAAGACACCATTCAACTCCTGTGTGTTCCAGCATTTATTTACAAGAACTATAACTTTCTACAAAAGGAAAAATTCAGTCCAATTTTTGAAGCTGTGTCTCAAATACAACATCACGTGTATAATCATGGTGTAGAGTAACTGATGTGGGAGCCTCAGCTTTGTATCTTTTACCGTAACTATTTTGTTACGTTTGGCTAATAGGGTCATTACCCTACTTGGTCTGACCCCACTACTTCTAATTACATCATCAGGCACCTGTTATAATTTACCCTTTACGTGTGCCCCCTCCCCGCAGACAACTACAAAAAATAGCATTGGCCTCAAGCATGATAAGAATAGTAAAGATAAAGGTTTCTTTGTCAGTTGTGTCCAACTTTAGGGCTCATCTCCATTTCTTAGCCAAGGGAGCCAGCATTGTCTAAAGATATTTCTGTGGTCATGTGGCCAGCATGACATAATAGCATCCAGTTTACCTAGGAAAACCTCTTGAAGAAAAAAGCTCTGTTCTTTAGCTAGAACTTGTGGCAATAATGAATTCCATAAAGCTAAGGCAATGATTAAGTAGCATGTCAAGGACATGCCATAAAGATATTCAGCACAGGTGCCTTGGTATTGAAGTCTGGTATTTAGGTTGAAAAGGCATACTGCTAATTGAAATTAATTTAGCACTTAGTCTTATATACCACTTCATAGTGTGTTACAGCCCTCTCTAAGCAGTTTACAGAGTCAGAATATTTCCACCAACATTCTGAGTTCTCATTTTACCGAAGGCTAAGAACGGAAGGCTGAGCCAACCTTGAGTTAGTCAGGATTGAACTCCTGGCAGTGGGCACAGTTAGTCTGCAATACTGCATGCTGACCACTGTGCCACCATGGCTCCTGACCTACTTATATATTTGACATATGTTCGACAAGTTGTTCAATTTTTATTTTTGAACTACCACTTACTTCCTGCTACAGTATGCCAGGAAGCTCCATTTACTGTTCCATCTTCCTTTTGGAAATCCTCTGTATGACATACTCTTCGCCGAGCATCCGTCATTAGTCGGTGAGTAGAGGCATATGAATAGGCCAGCCATCGAAAGACGTGGTCATCTGGAGTAGGTGTGTGCTCCTGCGTCTTCCAGACTGACCGGACCATATCATAGGGATAGGCAACTACAAGCTCTCCTCCTTGTAAATTGCCTCCAAGCACAAAAGGGTTCTTTTCCATCCAGGCTATCACAGCTCGTGTTTCCACCGCTACCTATGAAAGAGAAAGTGGACAGAATTCTAAGCTAGCTTTTCAAGAAACTCTCTGAATACATGGACACAATTGCAAGTTTATAATCCAAAGGCAACACTGTGCATTCGCTTCTTCACATTGTTTTGATTTTGGAGTCTGGAACAGCCGACAAATGCAAGAAAAATATCAAAGGGAACTGAAGTAATGATAAAAGGAATGTAAAAGGAAGTTTTAGCAATCCTTGCTAAAAAAAAATGACCATAAACGTTCCAGCACAATCAAAATCAGAAACAGATTGTAAAATGTATCACTTTGGAAATTTTATTTATTTTTTAAAATAAATCACTTTGGAAATAAATATGTACAATTTGCTGATGGATAAATATAGGGAGTTTGGTGAAGGTTTAATTTGGAAGGAACTCTGTTTTAAACTAACAGTTTCCCAAATCTGTTAGAACTGTCTGTGTTCATTTTAAGGCTTCCATTAAAACTGAACCACACTGACTCTTTATTAACAATAAAGCAATCTGTTTAAAAATCCTTCTTTTAGGAGGTAATAATTAATAATTAAAGAAACAATGTTTGGAACCGATACATGACAATGACAAACAATGTAACTACGGTATGTTGCATCTTCCATTAATAACAATTTACACAAGTCAGTGTGGCATTGCCATTAGCATTATTGAAGATTATATTTTGAAAAGTTCTTCAGGAGTGCTTGTAGGGTCTGAAAAGTCAGGATGAAGTACATAAAAGAAGGTACAACTTCAAATTCTGTTGCAGTCACCATTTGACTTTTTTTTTAAATCATTCTGGCAACCTCTGGTTTTCGTCCCATTGGGAAATTTTTAGCACAAAGTTATCAGAATGATATGGGTAAAAAAAACAAACAAACCCATAGCATGCTAAATTATACATTATAAAGTTCTTGAAATCTATATTTTAGATTACAACAGTAGAAGTAGATTATAGAAAGGTCAACAGCCTTACTTGCATAATATTAAATTGTAAAATTATAAATTATACATACTAGAATATGCTGTGCTGTTTTGTAGTGAAAAGAACTGAGATAATTTTCAACTACTCTAAATCACTTGACATTTTTCTTTGTGAAATTTCTACTTACTGTAGCATTTTCAGACAGATACCATTCTGGAATCGGAATTTGATGATTTGGAACCTTCCTCAGAAGTCTTCTCCGATCTTCAGATTCCCAGAGAAGTGTATTTAAATCTGGGAAGTTATTGTTGATATCAATACCTTCCTGAGTCCATCGTCCTAAAGACCAGCCTCCTAATTCAGAACCCTATAATGCAATGATCAGATAAATTTGGCTTATTTTTGAACTGCAATTATTGCAGGAATATAATGACAACTCTGAGTACTTTTCTTCTATGTGCAAAGTAAAATAAGTCATTCTCCATAGTGGGCGGAGCGAGCCTCCAAGAATGGGATGATCCAATCCATCAGCCAATCAGGACTGAGTCTGACTCTATAAAAGTTGTCACCCCGAAGGGCACCCCCTCTTTCGACTCAGTCCTTGGTCAAGGACTAGTGTTCCTAACCTAGCAGGTTAATTCTCCTAATCGCTCATCGACCTTTTCGCCACTCCCCGCAACGCCAAGCTCCCGAGGTTTGTTTCCCGCTACCGGTCCCAAGGGGCCGAGGACATCGACGCCCTTCGTTGCCCCTGGCCGAGGGGCCTCCTATATGCCTTCCCTCCTCTGGCGGTGCTGCCACAGGTCATCCGCCGGATCATCGCCGAGGAAGCGGAGGTGATTCTCCTCGCCCCGCACTGGCCCAGGAGAGCGTGGTTCGCGGACCTCCGATCGCTGTCGGCCAGCCCACCATGGAGGATACCACCGACCGCGTCTTCGCTCTCCCGGGGGTCCTTGAACCATCCGGACCCGCACTGGTTCAAGTTGACCGCTTGGCACTTGACCGGCGCTGCCTGACTCACCGCGGGGTGCCCGACGCCATCGTGGACACCCTTATGTCCTCCAGACGGGTGTCGACGGACCGTATTTACGCCTCTACATGGAAGTCCTTTTGTGCATGGTGTTCCGCCGCCTCGCTATGCCCGGTGGACCTTACCATCGTGGGTATTTTAGGCTTTTTACAAGCGGGACTGGACAAGGGGTTGGCCCCCAACACTCTGCGTCGCCAAATGGCGGCACTCTCCACCGTGCTATCCTGCGACACCGCAGACACACTGTCGGCCCATCTGATGATACGGCGATTTCTACGAGCGGCTTCCAACATCTCGCCTCCTGTCATCCACAGATTCCCATCGTGGGATCTCCCACAGGTTCTTCTGGCACTGACGACGGAGCCCTACGAGCCGCTACGCACCGTGTCACTACGACACCTCACCCTCAAGGTTGCCTTCTTGGTGGCCATAACTTCGGCACGTCGGATTTCGGAACTGGCGGCCCTATCGGTCCGGGAGGACTTATGTATATTCCACCCCGATAGGGTTGTTCTCCGTCTGGATCCGACCTTCATTCCGAAGGTGAATACACTCTTCCATAGGACACAAGACCTGATCTTGCCCTCCTTTTATGCCCGACCTTCAACGGACTTGGAGCGCCAGTGGCATACCATTGACGTACGGAGGGCGGTTAAAATTTACAACGTACGCACCGCTCCCTTTCGGCGCTCGGAAGCGTTGTTTGTTTGTTTCCATCCGAAATCCATGGGCAACAAGGCTTCGCCAGCGCTTATTGGCAGCTGGCTCAGGTCGGTCATTGCAGACATTTACTGTGCGCAAGGCCTCCCACGTCCGGAAGGGTTAACCGCACACTCGACACGCAGCGCGGCCACCACGACAGCGTGGTCGGCCAGAACTTCTCTGGAGGAAGTGTGCAGGGCGGCCACCTGGTCTTCCCCGGTGGCCTTTATAAGACATTACAAAGTGGACCAATTCGCCTCGGCTGAGGCGGATTTTGGGAGGCATGTGCTTCAGTCTGCCTTATCGGCGGGGGAACAGCATGAATAACTGTAGGCCCTCCCTAGGGACTGAACTGCTTTGGCATGTCCCATTCTTGGAGGCTCGCTCCGCCCACTATGGAGAACGGGGCGTTGTTCTTTACCTGAACGCCCCTTCTCGTAGGGTGGAGCGAGCCTCCACGTCCCTCCCTGTTGGTTTCTTGCATAGAGTTATAAGTTTGAATTCCTGCTGTTTAATAAAATTTGGTTAGGTTGTTACACTATGGGTCTGACTCCGTCCTTCGTCTTAAGAGGGGGTGCCCTTCGGGGTGACAACTTTTATAGAGTCAGACTCAGTCCTGATTGGCTGATGGATTGGATCATCCCATTCTTGGAGGCTCGCTCCGCCCTACGAGAAGGGGCGTTCAGGTAAAGAACAACGCCCCGTTTTTGGTTTTGAAAATGGATTGACTAAAATACCACATTCTTTTGTATCCCATTCTTTGTTTTTCTCCACATTATAATTTGAACAATTGGACAGCATGTCTAGCTTAAATCCGCATTTCAATAGGATGCAAGGATGACTCATTTAATTTACATTTATCCCTTATCCCCAACACTTTGACATTTTGTTGGACTTCTTTCTTAGTACACTTTTGAATATGATGATCCCTTCTTTTCTTTTCTTTTCTTTTCTTTTCTTTTCTTTTCTTTTCTTTTCCCTGCCATTACAAATGTCCTGGTTTATATATAATTAAATCTGCAGCAAAGAATGTGAATTCTGTCAAAACATAAAATGCCACTTTGTAAATAAAAAAAAGCCAGCAATGAATAGTAAGTGTGTCTAGAGGCAGCCACAACTGAATTTCTGCAAAATTAATTCCCAGAAATGTGATGTTAAGATTCTGTCAACATTATTTTAGTTAGAAATACTAATAACTTAATAGAAAGGGAGCAAGCAATGGTGGTAGCTTCTAACCTTGACCAATCTTAAAATACTAAGCAGGGTTGAACATGGTTTGAATTTAGATGGGAGATGTACAGGATATTCCAAGGCCATAGGCTACACTAGGAAGTTGAATAATATTCTGAAAGAAGGCAAGGGGAAATCTCCTTTTGCATCATTGCCAAGAAATTACAAAGCATGTTCACACAAACAATCAGGTTAGCTTGAAGAAAATGTTACACAATGTGCATATGCACATAGAATGGGGAAGCTGTGGCTCTCCAGATGCTATGGATTTTACTTATCACCACTAGGTCCTATTAGCTGGAGTTCTGGGAGATGTGGTTTATCCACACTTGAAGATCCAAAGGTTCCCTACTCTAGTTTAAGGAATTCCATCCTTTCCTTTTCAAATGCAGGGCAATTCTATACATACTTTATTTAGTATAGTTGGTAAAGCCTAGCATAGCTACATAAGATCAAGGCAGCAAAAATTATATAGACTTCAGTAAGATATCTTTAATGCTATTCTACAGTAAATACAATATCTTGGAAATTCCTATAATAAATTCCTCATTTATACTAAATTATTAAGGCATAATCTCTTAAAGTATTTGAGATGCCACCTGGACTAAGTTGTCATTTATATGATAGGCTCTTTCTATGTCTCATCCTCCCCACAACTATCACACAGGTTCCATTTCTATCACAGGACTAGGGTAGTGTGGGAGGAAAACATTTTACACATGTTTTATTGTGTTTATAAACACATTTCTGCCTAGTATTCAGCGGCAGATTAAGGCTCACTGGTGCCCTAAGCACTGACAAATCTTGGTGCCCCCCTCCTAGTTTTATCATTTTTTTTAACAAATCTTAATTGGTTTTTTTTTCTTTCTCAACTTTGTGGTGCCCCCTTTGAGCCTGGTGCTCTAAGCACGTGCTTAGTCTGCTTAATGGTTAATACACCACTGCTAGTATTAAATGTTATACTCTGGTAGCACAATGGTTAAAGTGCAGTACTGCAGGCAACTCTGACCGCAGCCTGGAGTTCGATCCTGATGGGGCTCACAGTTGACTCAGCTGTTGACTTCCATCCTTCCAAGGCTGGTAAAATGAGAACCTAGATTGTTGGGGGAAATATTCAAATAATGCTTCTACATTGTAAACCATCCAGAGAGTATTGTAAAGCACTACGTGGCAGTATATAAGCCTAAATGCTATTGGTAATAAATATTATGATTGAGAACTTGTGGATTAAAACAAAATCAGGAGCACAATAATATTCTTATAAGATACTGTCTTTAGAAAAACAACAACAACAGCATATCTGGTTTTTTTAAAAAATCATTGCTTTTTATATCCAGTTTAACAGCAAAGGGTTGTCTAAGAAAGACTTTCTCATTGCTTCTTCTGACATTCCCTTTTTTCTTTAATTGTACAATATGCTACCTAGGCATTTTTGCCACTAAAGAAATGTTTGACCAAGATGTCAAGTTAAGTGAATTACTGGAAGAAATGAAAGGCTAATCAAATAACATCCCAAAAGAGCTGCCACAAAAATCTCTTAAAGGTTCAAACTATTCCTATTTTGACATTAGAATCTTGGAATATATATGTTATTTCAAAATATGAAGCTGGCAATTTGAAATCAACGTTTGGCAGCAGATAATGCCTATAGTAATTACTTTAGGGAATGAAGTAAACATAAAAAGGCATCTCATTTTGGGTTATATCCAAATTAAAGCAAGCCTCAGGAAAAAGATGTGGCTCTAATTTGTTGTGGTTTCTAAAACACGGACAGCAAAATGTCAGACTATTTTAAGGTGGAAGCGCATGAAAACTGCAGTGATATCTTACAATCTACATTTTGCAATAAAAAATAAAAACCCCATTACCATAAAGTGAGCTGTGCTCAGGCACCTAGCAGATCTTGAAAAAAATATGTATTAATAGTACCAGAAAATATTGTTCTGTAAACTAGATTGGGAAGTCTATGCAGCAGGGGTGGGTTCCTCACAGTTCAGATCGGTTTGCCCAAACTGGTAGCGACCCGCTGGTGATGTCACAATGACATCATGGATCCAGTTTCGTTGGTGCCGGTCCATGGGCGCCGTCATTTTTTTTTTTTTGAATTTTTTTTTGAATTTGTATTTTTTATTTTCTTCTGAGCATGCACAGAAGCCACATTTCTGGCATTGTGCATGCAGTCACCATCTTGTTTTTGGCTTTTTTAAAAAAAACTGATTTTTTTTGCCACTGCACATGCACGAGGCGCGGCCACGTGGCGCGGAAGGAAGCAAACCGGCAGTGAGGTAAGTTAGAACCCACCCCTGCAATGCAGGTAGTTCTCGACTTACAACAGTTCATTTACTGACCTTTTGAAGTTGCAACAGCAATAAAAAAAGTGACTTATGACCTTTTTCAAACTTATGACCATTGCAGCATCCCCATAGTCAAGTGATCAGAATGTCAAAACACTTGGCAACTGACTCATGTTTATGATGTTGCAGTGCCCCGGGGTCACATGATCCACTTTTGTGACCTTATGACAAACAAAGTCAATGGGGAAACCAAATTCATTTAACAACTGTGTTACTAATTTAACAACTGCAGTGATTCATTTAACAACTCTGGGAAGAAAGTTTGTAAAATGAAGCAAAATTCACTTAACAGCTGTCTTGCTTAGCAACAGAAATTTTGGCCTCCATTGTGGTTGTAAGTCGAGGACTACCTGTAAGAAGATAGTAATGAGAAACCACTTCCATATTGCTGCTGCCTCAATTTACAAGTTCATTTAGTGACCGTTCAAAGTTACAATGGCACCAAAAAAAGTGACTTATGACAATTTTTCACACTTATGACCATTGCAGCATGGTCATGTGATTTACATTTGGCTGCTAGACAACTGATTTACATTTATGATGGTTGCAGTTTCCCAGAGTCACACAATCCCCTTTTACGACCTTCTGACAAGCAAAGTCAATGGGGAAACCATATTCACTTAACAACCGTGTTACTAACTTGAGAACTGCAGTGATTCGCTTAACAAATGTGGCAAGAAAAGTTGTGAAATGGGGCAAAACTCAACAAATTTCTCACTTAGCAACATAAGTTTTGGGCTTAATTATGGTCGTAAGTCAAGGACTATCTGTACACACACTTTTTTATGTAGCCACTAAAAGTTGAGCTCTACTTTAGTACATTTGAAAACAGCATTTGTATTTATGGTTTACCACATTACCCCTTCATAGGCCTTTTCATATCCATCTGGATTGACTGAAGGAAGAAGATGAATTCTAGTATTCTCAATGAGATGCTTAATGCGCATATTCCCAGCAAGATATTCTTGGCACATAAACTGCATTAACAAAAGCAGTAGTTCGCGCCCCAGCACCTCATTCCCATGAGCCCCTGCCATGTATCGAAATTCAGGTTCACCTATTCAAAACAAAACAAAAGTTGGCAATAAGTCTAGCGTCCTAATTTGGTCCATTTTTGCAACTTACTCTTACTCTGAAAGTGAAGGTTGGATTTCTAATTTGTGACTATTTATAGTCAAAGATTTGATTTTGCTTCTAACTCTCAAAATATTTTAAGACATTCCATGGTACTCAGGGTGACAGAAGGCTGTTTCAACATTTCTTTCCAGTGGAATGTTCCAGAATGTCTTGGAATGGCATCTGCAGATTCTGTGGAGTAACATTTTTGCCTCTCTCAATCAGCAACCTGAGTACCTTTGGAGCAATATGATCTCACATGTTGAGATATTACTCTCAAAAACACATTGAAGGACATGTAACTAGAAGGCAGCTGCAATATGAGTCCTATGCTGCCGTCAGTCCTGCAGAACTTTTTAAAAGTTTATAACAAGCAGTAAGAGAGATAAAGAAAACCACTTTATAAGATTTTCATCTTCATTCTATATATTTTGAAATGAAATAGTCCAAAAGACTTTGTTGATACTTTTCACGTAGCCTTCGTTTTCAAACAAGAGATTTCAATGGAATTCTCTTTTCATTGCCAATGTTCTTCTGAGAAAAACTATATAGAGTTACTTGCTGGTATTCAGACAACAGAATAATAGCTCTTTTTAATAAGACAATGTGGCTACTGTTCAACCCTTGTTTGACTGACAGTTGTGATTAGGTGTCTTTTTCCCATATCTTCTACATCAGGGGTGAACAATCATGTCTTCTGGCCTGAACTCACCCTTGCATCTCTTTTAGATAAGACTTTTGTTTATATTTAGGGATTTGAAGGAGTTAAAAGAAACAGTTTTTATGTTCAAGAATTGAAGCATTTTTTTCTCAGTTTAAGAGATCCCTTTTGTCTTTTAATCTCCAACCAATATCCATATACTCTGTGGAACTGGAGGTGGGGGAGACCCACCCTAAATTAAAGTATAATCTATGGATGCAAGAAAATTATCCTGATGATTTTTTTCAGGATAACTCCTAGCAGAAAACAAAAATAATTTTCTTGTCAGGCTATAAAACACAGTAAAGAAAAAAGGCAGAATGAATCCTGGCATTGTCTACAGAGGTGGGATCCTGCCTCTGATTGCCGGTGCGGTTAATCGCTGAGTTCGGCGCAGAGCCGTAGACGCTGCTCCCGTTCGTGGAATGGGAGCTTTCCCCAGGCGCTTTCCCCGCCCGCATGGATGCCGCCAATTGCGTTCTTTTGCCCTCTGCGCATGCCCAAAGCGTTCCGCATGCGCAGAGGGCAAAAGAATGCAATTGGCGGCATCCATGCGGGCGGGAAAAGCGCCCGGGGAAAGCTCCCGTTCCGCGAACGGGAGCAGCGTCTTCGGCCCTGCGCCGAACTCAGCGATTAACCGCACCGGCAATCAGAGGCAGGAACCCACCTCTGATTGTCTATGATTAGTTTTAATAAAATCAATATTAACATTTAATAATATGAGAAAACAACCTGATATTTCTGCTTGTTTTTCAATATAATTTTGCAATAAATGTGTGTGAGAGAGAAAGAGAGAGAGAGAGATAGAGACAGACAGACAGACAGACAGACAGACAGACAGACAGACAGACAGACAGACAGACAGACAGAGTCTGTGTGTATATGTGTCTATCTGTGTATATGTATTCATATTTAAGGTAAAGGTCTTTATGAGCAGTTTCATAAAGCATCTCAGTAATAAATGTAGCCAAGTAACCCCAAAGCACCGCATCTGGAACATGGCTTATGAACTATTTCCTGCATTTAGAAGATACATTTGTTAGTCATTCAATTCAATTAAGTCAGCTCAATTCCATTCCTCTTCACTCTCCGTCTTTCCTCTCCTTCTTGAAGAAACAAAATCAAAACATTATTTGGGGACTTGGGGAAAGAGGAGCAAATTGCTCAGAATGATTTAATTCCAGTCATTTTACCAGGATTCTCTTATTTCACCTCTTGGAAGTACAGAATCTGTCCAGAGAGGTCTGGATTAACTCAGGAGATTTTATTCAGCTCAATCTGAAGAATAAATAAAATGAGTATATTTTTAGACATCAGTCATATGATTCAGCTGATGTACGGTTTTCTTTAAGCTGCAGGAATCATTTAGATACATCTAATAAAGCAATATTTATATTACAATAGTTGCTTTTAGTAGAGGCCTGAAGAGGTTTTTGTTTTCTTTTTAAAAAGCATTATATACCCTATTAATGGTTTAATCACTGTGGCTTGAGATTAATTTTCTGATTTTCTGATTTTCTAATTTTCTAATTTACTTATTTACATACTTGTTTGTTTGTTTGTTTGTTTATTTATTTATTTATTTATTTATTTATTTATTTATTTATTTATTTATTTATTTATTTATTTATTTATTTATTTATTTATTTATTTATTTATTTATTTATTTATTTATTTATTTATTTATTTATTTATTTATATTCTAGGAACTGTAAGAATTACAAAATCTAAAGGACACCAGGTTGGATTTGGGTACTCTAAATGAACAGATATCAACCAAAAGAACTATAAGTACATATTTCTTTGAGTATTAAAGATTTCATTGTAAAGACAAATATATGATTAATATTGGGAAATCTGAACCTCATCTTTGGATGCTTTCTATTTATATTGATTTTCTAAAATTAGGAAAATATAATTAAAATTCCTCCCTTGAATTTTGAAGTACTGTTGTCCTATAGGTACAAGTCTTAATGCTAGTTAGATGCTATAAATATAGGGAATATTAAAATTTTAAACATTCCAAAACCATCACCCCCAAAGCCTCAAGATTGTTATTTTTGTAAGAATGTAATCCTAACCAACTTCGTGTTCTCCAGGATTGTCTGATATTTCAACAGCATACAGCTTTAGCCCTTGATGACTTTTTCCAATATTGTAAATTCTTGTGATATTTGGACACATCTCATTTACCACCTTCATCAGCTGTAAAAAAAAACAAGCAAAAATAAGATATTTATATAATAATTGGCCAGGAAATGAATTCAAAGTTTTACCTCACCCTTGCTTTTTTTTTTTGTTCTCTGTTAAAAGTGCACATCAATTCTGATCCAAATCAAACTGTCAGTTCAATTTGGATTGTTGACCTGATTTGATTTAATGATTGAATTCAAGTTGGGAAAACAAGCTAATTCCATTTTCCAAATTGATTGGAGGCATCCCATTGCATTTAGTGATTCAGTCAAAATTGCTGACCTGGTTTGAAAAGCTGATTTAATTTGGAGAATTAATTTATTCACTCTTGAATAAAATTTTCAAGCCAAAGCTTCACATAGTCATAATTATATCAGGGGTGTCAAACTTGTATTGTCACTGCAGTGTCACGTGATGTATTGGCACTTCCCCCCCCTTCGCTAACTGAGATGGGGGCGGGGCCAGCATGTGACTCATCTGGCCCGCGGGCCACAAGTTTGACACCCCTGATCTATATAATACTATCTGTTGACCTGTTTGAGATTTAGGCCTAAGAGATGTAAAAAAAATTAAGAGAGGTAAATAAACAATGAATTCTTCACTTATAAATCCTTATGGGTTGACATTTTTGTTCTTTTTCTATTTCTGAAAGGTGCAATACAAGCTGAACATAGGTACATGAAACACTCTATTTTGTTTGTGTATACTATGTCTTACTATGTAGTGATATCTATTAACAACTGGAACAATTATAAGGTCAATTTCTCAGTCAATTCAATTATAGGCAAACATAAATTTATAATATTATTATTAATAATAATAATTGAATTCATAATAATAGTTATTTATTTTATTAACATTCTGGAAGAAAACTCCTGCACAAGTTCCTTAAAAGAACTATTAATTAGACCGAATCTTAATTCAGTTGTACTTCACCATTGTACTAAAACCAACAGAAAGAAGTTGGCAAATTTAAACCAGCTACAATTTTTGAGGAGAATCTAGTGCTACAAGCCAACTTATAAATGAATTATCTTTCAGTGATTGACTTAGGTCTTCATCCAAAGTGTATTCCCTGTTATCCCAATAGTATTTGCTGTTGTATTTGCTACTGACAAATTTGAGATGAATATAGTGCTACCTCGGTACTCATTGTTAATTGGTTCTGAGAGGCATAATGAGTACCAAAAACGATGAGTATCAAACAAATTTTTCCCATAAGGAATAATATAAATAAATGTAATGCATTCTCAAACCAAAGACAATGCACATTTTAAAGGCAATATCTAAGAGGATAGCATTGTATATAATTACTTTACATGAGAAATAAACCTAAAAATTAATAAATACTTAGATTAAATAAAATAAACTTCATTTTATTTGTACTGATGAGAAAAAAAGTGCAAAAATACACAAAATGACCACAGAAACTAAGATAAGACTGCAAAGAGATGTGCACAGGGCAAGAATTTCTGTGTGACTAATGCATCACTCTTTGTTCCAACTGGAAAAGGTAGCAAGTCACATGGCAACCAACAGTGACAAGTTCTAGCTTGCGCATTGAATACCAAACAAATAAGTACCAGGACAAAATGTTCTCATCAAAACGCATTGAGTACCCAATTCGATGAATTTCAAAGCAGTTGAGAACCAAGGTACCAGTGTATTTTGGAAATGATCCTTTAGGAATGCAAACCATAACTCAAACATCCTTCAACATCTTACTTCCATTTTTTGATATGATGATTTATTTTAAACATGTAGTAGGAACATGACTCATAAACTATGCTACTTCCTGGAGAATTGACACTGACACTGATAGAACTTATAATTCAATGTTTTTAAAAAGTGCATGAGCAACAAACATGTAAATCTCAATAAGAAATTGTAACATTTAATGTTATACTAAATGAAGGCAGATTAATAAAGAATGATCAGTGAAATCAAGTAACATCAGATTTTGATAACCCTGCCCAATTGCAAATCATTGGCTACCCTAAAATGAATTATTAATCAAAAATCAGGTTTTAGTCTTTTTACTTTGGGTGAGTGATAACTGGCTTTTCTTTAAAAAATTATTTTATTGGTTTTATTGTAAAATCTTTATTTGATTCACCTGAGCTAGCCAGAGTCATTGAGAGTTAGGAGGCAGACAAGTTTCATAAATTATTATTGACAAGTGAATTGGCAATGAAGAGATGACCTGTCCCCTTATGAATAGGAAGCATCTCAGACTTGAATTAACACTCCCTGAGCCAGGGCTTTGGATCCCATACTCAGGAAGACTATTCCCACCAAATTTCTCTTTTCCTAGTTGGAAAAAAAAAGAAATATTTTTACCAGACACTAGAGATAGATAATAAAATAGAATAACAAAATAAAATAAAATAAAACAGGAAGAGGATACATGTCTGGATACAAATTCCAAATGCTTCATAAAATATACTTGTCAAGGGCTCAGTAATGTCTCTGAGAGACTCTGAGCCTAACGCCATCAAGACTGGAGCTGACTCTGAGAGACTGACGCCTGACTCTGAGAGACTAACACCATCAAGAGTGGAGCTGACTCTGAGAGACTAACGCCATCAAGAGTGGAGCTGACTCTGAGAGACTAACGCCATCAAGACTGGAGCTGACTCTGAGAGACTAACACCATCAAGAGTGGAGCTGACTCTGAGAGACTAACGCCATCAAAAGTGGAGCTAACTCTGAGAGACTAACGCCATCAAGAGTGGAGCCACATAGATTTCTAGTGCTATTCCAGAGGCAGATGCTGTAACAGAGAACATAATCTTTATTGTTCAGTGTGTGTTACTATTTAGGTTTTATTATCTCTATATCCAAGTTCACTGTACAGCTCAGCAATTACGTATTTTATGTAATGGGAATCTCTTTTTTTAGCGGAGTTATTTCTAATAATAGGAGACTCGTGGTCTGATCAGAGACTTATATAGGTTTTTCTATTGACTATTGTACCTTGTCCAGAGTCACTTCTCATGAGATAGATGGCTACATAAATTTGATAAATAAATATAGTTCATAAATAAATAGTTGCAATCTATGATTTGAAAAATTCTGTATGATATTATCATGCCCAAAATACAGGTATTTTTACCTGTAAATATTTAAAGCTGCAAATGGATTTTTTTTACATTTTTTACATTTAAAAAAAATAAGATTTTTTCTTCTTCTAAATTTTGGTATATATGCTGCCATAGCATATCTGCTGTGAACTCCACATGGCATCAGGAAGGGCATATGGCCAGTAAATGCTCAGCTCCATCCAATAGCTCTGACTCTACCTCGAATTAAGAGATTACAGACTCGTAAAGAAAGGAGGTTTTTTAAAAGGGACAGGGAAGAAGGGCTCAATCTCTTAGCAAAATACTAGAGAGTCAAAAGGTGTTGCTATGGAATGTATTAAATTTTGCCAAGAAAAGAGCAGCACAGATTGTGGGAACCCCATGAAGCGACCAAGGAAGAAAAGTGGATATTTTAAACTTTAACAGATGAAGAACAGATGAACCTTTCAGTTGAATCTAAAAAGATTACCCCTTCAGTTTTCACAATTAAAGTCAAGCCTCTTTGGAGCAATGCATAAACAAGGAAGCAAGATCCAAATGGAGTTTCACAGATCAGCCTTAATGTCCAGAAAAGAAAGAGACCAAACCTTCCAGAATGAAGAGGAAGATGCAAGCTTAAATCTCATGTTCTCCAAAATTACCATGCATTTAATAATACCTCTAGAACTTTGTAAGGTAGTAACACCTAGATGGCTAAGGGTTCTCCAAATATATTTTATCACTAACTGAAATGCTTATCAAGTGCTGCCAAACCCTGTTTTTCTAAGTAGAGAAGATGGAGTGGTGATAGGAAAAAATGCAAATTTGTTTGTTCAAGGAAGAAAGAATTTGATGCAAAATAAGAGAGAGAGAGATTCATTCTGAGTGTGCAGTGGCAGAAGCAACAGGCAGAAAAGATCAAATGTATCACTGGAAGGAAATGAAAAGCAGATAAATGTTTATCTCATTTCAGAATTTCAACCGCAAATCTATCAGCCACCTATTAGTGGATGTCAGCAAAAATTACATAGTTGCCAAACAAGATTACACACTCAACAGAGATTACATACTGACATTCACTTTTAACAGTTGTAGCTAGTATATGTGTCTTCTGGCAATTGATATGATCAGTTAAAATGCTAGATAAATCAATCATCTTTTATTCTACCATGCAACCATAAAGAGCATTTTGGAATCTTGGATGCACCTGTTTCTTGACCTTGTCTATTTTGAAGGATTGACATTACACTTGAAAGTCCATTAGAATTTCTCTCTTCATTTAAAATAATGCAAGTGGTTTTTTCTTTCTCACACTTTCCTGTCTCGCAAGATTGAGAAATCATTACTGACAGTCCTTCCTAAAGGGGTTATCGCTTCTCCATTCCCAAGACTAGGCCTACATTCTTTCACAGATTAGCTGGACTAAAATTTTGCAAAGCAACCTTGAGTCCAAGTCTGGCTGCTAAAGGGCCAGATAATAGTGCAAGTGAAATTTTTTTAAATGTTTGAGTGTTGGTTTTTCATAGTTTTACCAAATGCAATGGACATTACAGAACTATGGTATGTAATTCAAAATGGACAAAAATTGTCACCAGCAATGAAATCCTTCCACTTCATCAGAGAGGGACAACATATCCCAGCAATGTTAAAGCTCTATCTGGTTAAGATGAGCATGAAACATTTGCTTGATGCTCGGTTGGGAACATATCATTCAGTAGTTTGTCCCTCTGAGAAGTGTGCGATCTAATTTTGCAATGAATGGTTGCAGTAAATGGGTATGGCCAGTCTAGAAAAAAGGAGAATTAGGAGTCACATGATAGTAGTATTTCAGTATTTGAGGGGCTGCGACAAAGCAGAGGAGGTCAACTTATTTTCGAAAGCAGCAGAAGGCAAGGCAAGAAACAATGGATGGAAACTAATTAAGGACAGAAGCAACCTGGAATTAAGGAGAAACTTTCTAACAGTAAGGACAATTAACCAGTGGAACAAGTTGCCTTCAGAAGTTATAGATGCTTTATCGCTGGACACCTGTCAAAAATGATGTAGGGTCTCCTGCTTGAGCAGGGGGTTGGACTAGAAGACCTCCAAAGTCCCTTTCAGCTCTATTCTGATTGATTGATAGTTTCTTAATCTCTCTATATTTCAGGTGCTCCTGTAACTATGTATATAACTATCTAATGTAGTACTTAGGAAACGGAGAGCTAGTTTTGCTGTAGTGGTTAAGGTGCCAGGCTACAGATTAGACCAGGAATTCTAGTCTCATCTTAGACACAAGGTCATCTGGGTGATTTTGGACCACTGCTTCTCTCTCAGTCCTAAGAAGAAAGCCATGGCAAAACATTTCTGAAATTTTGCCAAGAAAACTGCGGAGACATGTCTAGGCAATTGACAGGAGTCATTGCTAACTCAGAGGCACACTTAGGAAAGAGGTAGGTCTGGTAAAAGTAGAAATGAGACCACTGGTTATAGTCGCCCCCCCCCCCGAAGCTGAAGCCATTGAGCATTTACTATATTCAAGGAACATGCTAGAGTGTTGGAAACCCAATTTGATCTGTCTGCCCTACCCAAAAATGTGTCCCTGAGAAGTCAAACCCCTATTTTTTTTTATACCAGCCAGATACATAAACCAAATAACAATCCCAAGAACTTTTCAATAGCTGTTCTTGAAGGCAAATATATTAAAAAAAAACATTTATGAGCTAAGATTGTGCCTGGTGGAAAAATACCCACTGAATCCATAGCTCATGTCCTGTTAAATTGTGTTTTCTATAAGGACATAAAGGCTTTGTAATTCCTTGTTTGGCAAAGTAGCCAGTCAAATCAGATTTGTTTTATATTGTTACTTTCATCAAATCAGTACTATTTTATTTACTTAGCAATGGCTAAATTTTGTTATCCTATTGTAAAACTAGGCAAGCCCTAATGCCTTCAGTGATCTAGTTATACTATTATCTTTTTACTTCCTTTGAAAAATACATTGTTTATTTCACTTATTTTGTTAACTATCACAGTTCTGGTCAGTGATCATAATAAAGACTACTTTGTTGTTAGTCGCGAAGTCATGTCCAACCCATTGCAACCCCATGGACAACGTTCCTCTAGGCCTTCCTGTCCTCTACCATCCCCTGGAGTCCATTTAAGCTCACACTGACTGCTTCAGTGACTCCATCCAGTCACCTCATTCTCTGTCGTCCCTTTCTTCTTTTGCCCTCAACCGTTCCCAGCATTAGGCTCTTCTCCAGTGAGTCCTTCCTTCTCATTAGGTGGCCAAAGTATTTGAGTTTCATCTTCAGGATCTGGCCTTCTAAAGAGCAGTCAGGGTAAAGACTACTACTATTATTTGAATTTCTGAGCTGGTGCCATGTTCTGGAGAGAGAGAGCCAATAGGTCATATGGTTATTAGTTATAGCTATACCTAGATCCTTTCTTCTGAACTTATCATAATATTTGGACAGCATGGACCAGTCAACAAGGCATAAGATAGTATGAATAGGGCCAAAAAGCACAGTCCTGTGTCTCTAGACTAAAACATTCAATTACAGATAGATAGATAGATAGATAGATAGATAGATAGATAGATAGATAGATAGATAGATAGATAGATAGATAGATGATAGATAGATAGATAGATAGATAGATAGATAGATAGATAGATAGATAGATAGATAGATAGATAGATAGATAGATAGATAGGGATGGATGGATGCAGTAGTGGATTCTAAAACCCTTTACTACCGGTTCGCTTGTGCCCTCAGGTGCGCAACGCTTCTACGCATGCGCAGAAGCATTCTGGGTGGGTGGGTGGAGCCTCCCACCACCGGCGCTACCGGTTCTTAGAACCGGGCTGAACCAGGAGCAACCCACAGATGGATGGATGGAGAGAGAGAGAGAAAGAGACAGAGACAGAGATAGAGGATGATAGAGATGATAGAGATAGAGATAGTATAGATAGAAGTAGAGATAGAGATAGAAGTAGAGATAGAGATGATACAGATAGCAATGATAGAGATAGAGGGTGTGTATGTGTGTGTGTGTATGTGTGTGTGAGAGAGAGGGGGGGGGAGATAACACAGAAGTACACTAATTATTCCTAGACTTTGGGAGCTCCATGTTGGGCTTGCAAGAAAATTCAGCTATACATTTGTCTTGCCAATAGAAGCATGCTAGATTTAATAATCTGCAAGAGTGTATACATATTTGTGTGCTATCAGGGTTTTAGGGACTGGAAGTCTTTTCCCACAGAGAGTGGAAGCAATTAGTGATTTGATTGACTAGTGGTCATCCATGCAGCTGATTGATTTTTAAAAAAAATTCAATTGACTTTCATTACTGTCAGTGGCATTCCTGGTTACTTTTGAAATGTCTGCTGAGACATGACATAGAAATGCCTATTAAAATGATATTAAAAATAAAATGTTTCATAGCAAGTAGCCTCTTTATGTTCCCTCTAATAATGGTGGGAATCATCTTTGTGATGCATTAACTCTATTAGGACACTAGATCTTCCCACCTGCTTCTTGCTGGCCTCTCTCCACCCTATCTTTCTTTGTTTCTGTACAGAAAGTAGAGTGCTGGGCTAAATTATGTCTTTTGTACAGTAGCTTCCTTATAACCATGTGTCTTGAAGAAAGAAAAGCATTTAAATTAAACTTTGGCATCTTGTACAGGCAAGCAAAGAATAGAGTATTGAAATGATGGGAATGGTACTGGCAAAAGAAACCATATCAGCAGAATGCAGGAACTACAATTTTAAGAAGGCTGAACATTAGACATAAAAGACATAATTTAGTACCTTTGAATTACCTTTTTCTTTTTCTTCTTTTTTTTTTTTGCCTGAAAAGCAAACATTTGGGCCATTTCAAATATACACAATTCTTTGATCATTAAACCACTACTTGCTTGGAGTGTTTAAAGGAAATACTTGGATTGTGTAGAAAACCATCACTATCAATGAAAATGAATGTCCATGGAGATTCTCAGTCATCCGGGTCATGGCTGTCCCAAAACTTTCTGGTTTTTATTTAAAGACATTTCACTTCTCATCTTGGATACAAGGTGAGAAGCGAAACATCTTCAAAGAAAAACCAGAAAGTCCAGTTGCCTCTTGAAAAAGCACCTTTGGGACAATGAAAATGAACTGTTATATTACAAGAACACTCTGAAAACTCTTAAAGAAGCAGAGAATCCAAATACAGATATTTGGTCTCCACTGGCCAGTTGCAAGCACTGTTTAATCACAACTTTTTTATTTGTTATATAAGAGCTGATAAAATCATTTCTCCCCTGCTTTAATGTTTCATTTTCCCACAAATATATATTTTTCTCTACCTGACCAACCTTAGGCACTAAAATGCTTTTAAAGTTATTGTTCTTGACACTAATTATGCCAATTGAGTTCCTACTCGTCTAATCTGTCTGCTGGAAATATAGGCCATGAAATCTCTTCTGAACAGTGTGTGACTCAGTACACAATTGTTCAGTAAAAAGGAAGAAGGATGACTCATCCAGGATAAATACGGTGAAGATACTTCATTGCTAAACATATTTGAAGAACAAGATAGGAAAAAATCTTTAGCACATTCTACACCTACACTGCTGGTGATATTAATTAAGAGTGATATTACTCAGTGCATTAAAGCGAAGAATATAATTATATTTGGTGCATCTAAACATAAATTGGAAAGGATTTACATCTATGTGAACCTTTTATGAAATTGCATTCTGTGGCCTCTAATGCTATGTGTACACTCTGCATGAAGTCTACTATTCATTTATCTAGTAAAATCAAATGTATAGGACCATAAAGAAAGTGCCTTTCTAAAATCCTCTTCTTTAGTGTTTTTTTGTAACTTGCTCTGGCTGTAGAAATTGTTATTTCTTATTTCCTAGAACCTCCGATGAGTCATCACAAGTACAAATGCCCTCCTTAGCTGACAAATCCAACATTTTTCACTGTACCTTAGAAAAATTGCTATAGTTGCCCAGGGCTTCCTCCCTCCCCCCCTCGATTTTAGCCCCTCACAGAATCCCATCAAATATTTTTATTTCCTGCAGAATAGACCCTACTCTGCTGCACATTTCTGCTCAAACATATTATAAATCACTCATTAATTTAGACAACAATATTATATTGTTATAGATATTATAAATATCAAGGACAAAATCCTAGGTATTTAGAATAGCTGTCCTTCAGGCTTGGAGAAAGAAATCCAATTTAGATCTTCTCCCCAGGTTGGAGATCAGGAAGTAATAGTCTTCCAAAATTGCCAAAATGTTAAAATTAGAGAAGCCACACTTCCAGCCACTGTTTTATCTTAGATTTAGCAATTTGATTGATTTTTGGTTGCGCTGGTTGGACAGGGAATTTAGTTCTTTGTTTTTCTGTTTTTAATTCCATACACTGTAAAAGAATGAAGGTAATTAAAACCTCTCTCTTTACTAGCCACAACTGGGGAGAATCCAGAATCATCAGAACCACATCAACGTATCTAACTTATAGATAAAACCACTCTGATAAATGCTCAGATACTGGATGTTGATTACAAAAGAGAAGTCTGAAGAATCTATTTTGTTTTTACCTGTCCTCTACATGTCTTTCCCAAACTATATCCACATTACATTGCTAACATTTTTCCCCTTCCTAAAATTTTCCTGCAAGTGCAGGGTCTGCTTCTTTCTTTATTTCTAAAAAAATGATGAAAAAGATTTCCATTTTCAAGAAGATATCTTTTCCAAAGTTCCCAAAATTTAAAATAATGCCACCAGTTCCTCATCATTGTATAGGGCCAATCAATCACCACTTAGAGTCTGAATCAATAGGAACCCTCCAGGTCTCTATATTCTCCCTCCCTCCCTCCCTCCCTCCCTCCCTCCCTCCCTCCCTCCCTCCCTCCCTCCCTCCCTCCCTTCCTTCCTTCCTTCCTTCCTTCCTTCCTTCCTTCCTTCCTTTCTTCTTTGAATAAACCAAGTGTTGATCCATTTGTTGAGACAAGAATTGGTCAAACAGCATGTCGCCTAATCCTGACATTGTGCACTAAGAAAGTGTAGCTGGTCCAAAGTCGCCCACCTGGTGTTCATGCCTAAAGTGGAACTAGAACTCAATCTCTTGGTTTCCAGCTGGTGTCTTAACCGCTAGACCAAACTGCTCTCAGTTTTCTAAAATATATCGGCACATATAGAGACACACAGAGGCACACAGAGAGAGACACATACAAATCTATAGAGATATCTGATATTTTACTATATATTTTAACTAGTTCCAAAACTTATTTTACCTCAAAATGCACATTTATAAACCTATTTTGATACTTTTTGAGTTACAGAAAAGTGTGAAGGCTGGTGAATGACTACATTTAATTCACAATTTCATCCAAGCTACCTACATCTGATTAGGATTTTACTCTAATTCTTATTATTCAGATTTCTCCAGCATTCTGGGTATAGAGCACCTATAAGAAAGACACAGAAGCCATTTTGAATAGATACATATGACTTTAAGATCAGACCATATACCCTGCCACAGGTAACATGTACCACAACACAGAAGTACACAGGACACTTCATGGTGATTTTGATTCTGGCTGGGCCTCTAAGACCTTTCATTTGACTACACGCGGTCCTCGACTTATAGCTATTCATTCAGCAACTGTTGAAGTTACAATGGCACTCAATAGTGGTTGTGACCAGTCTTTGAAATTCCCTTCTGACTGGCACTCCTTGCACATTCTCACTTAACAATGGAAATTCCAGTCCCAATTGTTGTTGTAACTTGAGTACTACCTGTAATCAGTGTTGCACAATCACAAGACTTTCTCAGAATTATTCCAGGGAAAGAAACCTACGAAGTGTGCATACCACTTTATAATGCCCTGGTAAGACCACACTTGGAATACTGCATCCAGGTTTGGTTTGGTCACCACATTAAAAAAAAGATGTTGAGACTTTAGAAAGAGTGCAGAGAAGAGCAACCAAGATGATTAGGGGATTGGAGGCTAAAACATATAAAGAATGGTTGTGGGAATTGGGTATGTGTAGTTTAATGAGAAGAAGGACTAGGGGAGACATGATAGCACTGTTCCAGTATTTCAGGGGTTGCCACAAAGAAGAGGGAGTCAAGCTATTCTCCAAAGCACCTGAGGGTAGGACAAGAAGCAATGGATGGAAACCAGTCAAGGAGAGAAGCAACCCAAAACTAAGGAAAAATTTAGACAGTTAGAACAATTAATCAGTGGAATGATTTGCCTCCAGAAGTTGTGAATGCTCCAACACTAGAAGTTTTTAAGAAGAGAGTGGCCAATGATTTATCTAAAATGGTATAGGGTTTCCTACCAGAGCAGAGGTTGGACTAGATAGAAGAATTCTAAAGTCTCTTCCATCTCTGTTATTTCATTATATGAACAATTGCTGCATGAAGGAGGCTTTTCTTAATTTTTAGTCGGTATAAGCATAAGGAAAACCTGATGTCATAGTAACCCTGAACCACCTTAAGGGCAACACAGTATGTGTCATTCTCCCATATGAATGTTTTTTTTTTAAGTTCCTTATTGAGAAAGAGCTAGAAAAAACAATGTCCGTTTCAAAATTGAAAAATTTGCAATAAAGTAGGTGGGAGAATTATTTTGAGAAATACTTGACTAAATTATTTTCCCAGTGGATTACAGGCAACTAAATTTTTGACGGTTTTCTGAAGCAGGCTTTAAATCAACCTATCAGTAGGCGCATCCAATTATTTTAAAATGGAGCTTAATGGTTATAACCTAAGGCTATATAACCGAGTAGCCCATTAGTATGATTTCAACTCTCTGCATTGTCTTTTTTCCCCCTCACATTTCTTCAGGATAGCTATTCACAATAACGCCACTTTATTTCCTGCTTAAGAAACTTTATACACCTTTTTTTTCTCCTTTGCATCCTACCTGCCTCATTTCTTTGTAATTATGATGCTTGAAATCTAAGTTGTCTGTGGTAGTCATTTCATTTCTTCTGTGATAATAATTGTTTGGGTCTGTAATTAAAAAAAAGATAAATATTTTTCAGAAAGAAAGAATAATATTTTTGACCATGATCATTTACACAACAGTTATTGAATGATAATAACATAGATCTTGCTGTAATAGTGAGCTGATTAGAATAGTCAAAATGGTGATTAAAAATCCCTACTCAGACTGCAGGTGACAATTCAACATCCTATCCTATATTTCATTTTATTTTATTTTTTCTTTAGAACGAATAACACTGCTCTTCAGATGTAAGATTCATATCTATATTGAAATCACGAGAATCTTTGTTATAATCCACATCATGTTGTTTATATGTGCTTATCTATGTATTTGATTCGCATTAACATTTAGCTTAGGAAAATATATCAGAAGCTAGTATTAGATAAATTTATCCAGTACAAGGATGTTTATATGTCATGTATTCAGAAATGAACAAAATTTTCAGTGATCTGTGAAATACAAAAATAGACTTAGCTTCTTCTAAGGATATGTCATTATTTAATCATCAGTTAGATCATTTACATAATTGGCAATGGCATAGGGATGCAACTTTATATAACTGGTCCACTTTACACTCTCTGATTTTTATTCTCACTCAATATTTTTATATCTTTGTAATGCCAATATAAACTAGAGATAACAGAGAATAGTAGCTGTTAGCAATAGCACTTAGATTTATATACTGCTTTACAGTGCTTTACAGCCCTCTGTAAGCGGTTTACAGAGCTAGCATATTGCCCCCAACAATCTGGTTCCTCGTTTTACCAACCTCGGAAGGATGGAAGGCTGAGTCAACCTTGAACCGGTGAGATTCGAACTGCCAAACTGCTGGCAGTTGGCAGTCAGCACAATTAACCTGCAATATTGCATTCTAACCACTGCGCCACCACGGCTCTGATACAGATATATCAACTGCTGTACATGTTCCTAAATCCATAGAGGATCGTTTCAAAATGAGAAATCTAATTGGACAGTTTACTTAATGCTTACATATAATGTTATTTCAGAAAGTGAATGGCATTAAATTACAATAGCAATTTTCACTATAGATGAAGGACTGGGGCTAAAAATTGAACTCTACAAATCTACAGAACTAATCACTTACTTCTTAGGTTATTTCCAACTTCAAGAAAAATAAGTTGAGAAAATATTGAAAACCAATGAAATGCAGATCCAGGTAGTCCTCGACTTACGACCACAACTGAGCCCAAAATTTATGTTGCTAAGTGAGAAATTTGTTAAGTGAGTTTTGCCCCATTTTTGCGACTTTTCTTGCCACAGTTGTTTAGCAAATCACTGCAGTTATTAAATTAGTTACATGGTTGTTAAGTGAATCTGGCTTCCCCATTGACTTGTCAGAAAGTTGCAAAAAAGTGATCACATGACCCAGGGACACTGCAACCGTCATATATATGAACCAGTTACCAAGCATCCAAATATAAATTGCATGACCATGGGGATGCTGTGAATGGTCATAAGTGTGAAAAATGGTCATAAGTCACTTTTTTCAGTGCCTTTGTAACTTCAAAGAGTCACTAAGCAAACTGTTGTAAGTCAAGGACTATCTGTATAGATCCTTACAATCTTTGTGGACAAAAATCTTCGTGGACATTTTTGTGGAATAAATAGAGAAAAAATTATCCAGAGTTGCTTCAACAGAGACATGGGTGGCATATATATTTCAATCAATCAATCAATATTATTTTCAGGCTACTGCAAATCCCTGTCTTATTCTGTATCTATTTGTAGAATTAAAAAACCAAGAAAGAATCTGAACAGTTAGTATGTGTAGTTTCTTTACTTTCTTCATATATTATTAACTCTAATAACAAGCTATCATGGAAAAAAATCCCCCTTATAACTTATGAAAATAATTCTACCTTCTATTTTTTTTAATGACTCAGACCGTAGATCAGATTTTTCATAAATTCAGGATACTGGGCAGCTGCTAACCAGTGCTTTGTTTGGATGTGTGTCCAATTCCAAAAAGACAAATGGCACAATAAAAGATGAATATCTTGGCTAGTTGGACAAAATGGAAAAGAGAAAAATCCCTACTTCGCCCTCTTATACTGTATGTATCATTTGTGAGATCATATCTAAGAAGTTCTCAACATTCTTAATAGGTCCTCTGGTTCAAAAAGATTCAGCAATTTCACTCCCTGGAATAATAGCAATAGCACTTAGACTTATATACTGCTTCATAGTGCTTTGCAGCCCACTCTAAGTGGTTTACAGAACATATTGCCCGCAACAAGCTGGGTCCTCATTTTACTGACCTCGGAAGGATGGAAGGCTGAGTCAATTTTGAGCCGGTCAGAATTGAACTGCTGGCAGTCAGCATAATTAGCTTGGCAATACTGCATTCTAATCAGTGCACCACCATGGCTCTTAATAAACCCAGAACTTTCCTTTGATATTTTTTTAATACTTTATGTCAAGTTTGGTCTTAAGCATGGCTTTACCTGGAAGAGGGCAGCCTAGGATCTCAAGTCTCATGCATATGTTTCCTTCCTCATACCAGGAATGAGGGTTTATCCGAATGTAACGTGCAACAAAGGGTATTGGCAATTCATTAAGGACCGGAATTTCCTTTTCACTGTTGCCTTCAAAAAGCTATTTCAAAACACAAAGAATGGGCATAGTTAATAATAAAAACTGAAACCAGTGAAAAGTTGGAAGAAGAATTAGGTGTTACATTGACCATCCAAGAAAACATTATTCCTAATCCCATTTTCTTTAGTTTAAATGGGACCTCTTTTTGAGGCTAAATTAAAATGGATTACTGTGTTTGAGAGAAACTTCCCTTCCTCGTCTTCCTGTCTTCATATTAATTTGCAAGGTACAACTGCTTTGCAAATTAAAAAAAAAGTTCATCCAATCAAATATGTGTCTTTTGGTGAAGAATCTCTTTGGGTAGAGTGAGAGCTCCATATAGCCTTCAAAAGGGATACTTAGGGCTACAGCTCTGTGAGACAAAAGGAGTGCCACCAGCCCAATAAATATGGAATATGCGTATATAGCAGTAAAACAAATGGAAAACTTTTTTAAAAAAACATTGTCAAGCAAATTCAGTTTGAAAGTAGTCTATATTTTGGCCTTTCACTGATGACACAGTATCAATGAAATGAGAACCAGGAGAGACCACAAGCAGAGGGATGGTGATGGCATAAGCCCTTGTCGGAGCCTTAGATAACAGACCTTCAGATGGTACCCAAAAGCATCCAAGAAAACAATGCACATAAATTTTAGATATTTCAGAGGATGCTTTTATTGATATAAATCTACTTCATGTTATATAAACATTGATTAAATGTCTTGTGCTTTGCACAAGACTATTTTTCCAGTTTAGGAAAAAATATGATATTATGCTTGCAATTATATATAAAATATGAGTATTAAATAAATATTAAATTGCAAAGGATATAGAAGGGAACGGATACTGAACCCACTTGAGCTATCTGGCAAGGAAAGGCTCACAAAAGCTTATGAGTTTTAATAAAATGTGTTAGTTGGAAAAGGTACAGATTCCTGATCTGAAAAAGTAGGTCAAGCTAGGACAGATAGAGTCAGAGCTAGAGCAAAAAACAAATTATATCTAAAGTTGTAAATTTAAAATACTCCACAGCCTTCTTAATTCTGTGACATTAGGCAGCTTTGGAGGAGGCTGTATGAAGTTTGGAACTATAGATTTCAAAACGTGCTTTAGATCTCTTCCAAGACTGCTATTTGCATTTCATCTATGGGGAAATTAACATAAAAATAAATCAGCAGAAAAAGAAGAAAAAACATATCCAGATCAATTTCAGGTAATTAACTCTATATACTACTGGTTTTTCTACTTAATTGAAATAATTGCATTTTCTCTTAGATGTTATATTAGTTCTATTAGTGTGCTTATTATTATAATAGGCATACATTTATACTCTACCCTTTGATAACTTCATGGCACAAATATTTGTTCTGTTACAGTGAACAATGTATGAGTTGCCTCTCTTTGAAAAAAATGTAATTGAATATATAGAATGGCCATGATTATTATTATTTCAAATAGTGCAGTGAACTCATCATGAACAATACCATATGAATAATGGAAGCCAAACATCTATCATGTTACTCCATTTTCTAGAATGTTCCTTTGCTTTTCTGTCTTGACTATATGGCTAATAGAGAAGGTCCTAATCTAGAAGTATCTAAAAAAATGCACCATGGTCAGAACATAAATTCACCATTTACAAATAGTGCAAACTGTAACATTGTCACAGGCTTTGAAAAGTCTGGAAGTATTGCATTAGCTATAATAAAACTTACAAGGCAACTGGGAAAATACACATCTTGTTCATAAAATGTTATTACTTGAACTGGGCTTCTGTTGACAAACAAAAGTGTCAGGCATGAGACTTAATGGGCAAGCCAGAAATCTTTGAGTAGCCTAACCTTCACTTGATTTTTTTTTCTAACAAATGTAGTTGTATTTTTGAAATTGATATTTTTGAGATTCGAAATATTTTGTGAGCTGCTTTAACTACTTGACTTGATCTATGTGGAAGGTGTATGCAATAATCTTCAATAGTGAACTTCAAAATTCAGCATCCGCTATCAGACAACTTCTCAATTTCAGCAAGATCTGGTTAATTGTATGCTTTCTGATCATTTCATCTGGTTAGCTTTTGATGGGTCTCTAAAATTTGGTGAGGTGAATGATGAAATTAAGTCATTTTATTGATAGGGATATGACAGCTGAATGGGAATAAGCAGTTAAGATATTTTTTGGGACACTAACCATGTCTCCAGAACCATTTTTGACAGTGATCCATTCATGACTGTCATTGCTCACCATAACTCTGTAAGATGTTACCCAGTCACTCCTAGAAAAAAACAGAGGATGCTTTTCTTAAATTATTATTAATGCATTTTATCTGCTTTCTAAAGAATATCAAAGCCCACCTTATTTTGCAGTGTGTTATTTTCAGTTTGAAGGGACAATTATAGTTATTTAATTGCTTGCTTCCTTAAGGATGCTTCTATTTATATATCTGTTGGCAGCATTTATATATCAGCTGCTAGTTCTTTGAAAAGAAAAAAAATAGAACTACAAAATTAACAACATACAACATGACTGGAATACATAACACCCAGATTCTAATAAGTACAGTGGTACCTAGGTACTTATTGCTAATTGGTTACAGGAGACACAATGAGTGCCAAAAATGATGAGTACCAATTTTTTCCCATAAGGAATAATGTAGTGTGACACAAGGCAGCCAACACCAATGTTATAGTTTGTGCATGAAGTACCAAACAATGAGTACCGGGTCAAATTTTTTGGATCAAAATGTATTGAGTACCAAATGTGATGAGTTTCAAAGCAATTGGGTACCAAGGTACCCTTGTATTTAAAACATGTTTGAAAAGGGATAATAAAAAAGTATTCTGATTTTTTTTTTGCATTAAAGGTACCAGGTAACCTTCTCTGTAGAAGAAATTTCACAAACTTCTTTGAGAATCATGCACCATTTCCTTGATTTAAATTGTCTTATGAATCTGTCATTAGCCATTGAGGAAATAGAAATAAGTACAATCTGTAGATTTATTTCACGTTTGTTTCATGCTTTCATACACTGTCTTCACTCCAGCGATAAAGGTCAGGTTCCAGGAAATCAATTTAAGTCCTATTTGTACAAACAGGATATTTATTTTTCATTCATATAGAAATTATTTTTTATCTAACATTGAGAATGCATCTTTTAACTGGGGAGAGGTTACTAACAACAATATACTGTATATCAAATGTATAAATTTCAAATGTAGATATGCCATGCCTTATATTATACTTTGCATATAATAAATAAAATGCATCAAACAGAAAAAATCATATTGTATTATTTGTTATCGTGGTATCTTCACTGTCAGAGAAGTAAATTAAGGCTAATTTTAAAACAAATTATTAAAATTTGACCACAGAATATTGATCATTCTTCCCACTTCATTAATAAAGTGCTACTTTATAAGCAGAAAATAAGTACATATTGATAATCCAAGACTGTACATTCAGTTATTTATTTCCCAGCATGAATCATCTTTAATAATCCTCACTCAAGCACAATACAGTTATAAAGGCCAATCTTATTTTTTCCCTTGTAATTCAGAAGCTCAGTCACCTCCTTAAAATCATAGCGATTTTTATAAAACCATGTTCATTTCAATATCAAGCAAAAATGGAATATTAACTGGGCAGGCCTGTATTCTGTGGTTAACTGTTCCAATATATATTTCCAATCCATTGGAACTGGAGTTGGCTTTTTTGGAACTACTCACATTATGTCATTGTAAGCAATGTTTTTATGATTTTAAGAACATTTGCTACTGATTCAAAAGTACATAATATTCCATCTCCTCATTCCAAATTCTCATTCTAGAAAATGGCTAAGATTCACCTGATAGTAACTATTGATTATTTTTATAAGGTTATTTCCCCTCTACTATTATAATAATTTGGTATTTCCCTCTTCCTATTAACATTTAATAAAATAATTGAACAATAGGCCAAATTATTATTCTATTATTATTAATAGATGCTATGCTTTAGAAGGAAAAAAACAGATTTGTGAATTTGTATTTAAAACTGGAATGCTTTTCAGATATACATTTAATCGTTGTCATGCAATATTTTAATGTCAATAGCCAATAGCCTTAAACCTTTTATTCATCTCCCATTTGTGCAAAATTTCCAAAGAAAAGACTGCACGAAATTATTAGTTCAAGGGGAAAAAAAGATTAACATATCATATCTTTCAATATAAATTAATAAAGCCACTAGCAATTCCAAAATTACAAAGAAAGTCAGTGAAGAGTCATTCCTTCCTTTTCACAATACTGAGAATTATTGTTGTTATGTATTGAATATATATAGTTGTGTTAAGCCCTGCTAAAGTGCTGGTCTATGCTGGTCTGCTTCTTGCTTACTGAAGCCCACTATACAATAGTGGCGACGAGATTGGGATGCTGCAGAGGAGAGAGCTGCTGCTAACTAAGAGACTCAAATCATTGGGTGATAGGATAGGATGGGTAACGAGCCCCGGCAGGACTAGTCCTCACCCCTGACTACCAGTAAGCCACACTGGAGGCACGTTGAAATCACTGGGTGTCAGACCAGGTAAAGAGCCCTGGTGGGACCACGTTCCCCGCCCTGCCTGCCAGTAAGACACACTAGAGGCACAGACGTACCTGAAGGAATCGTCCCCAGGACTCCTAAGTGCAGCTCAGTTCCAACCGCAGCAGTACAGGCATTAACCAGCACCACAGGGGCCTTCTCAAAATGGCTAAACTGAGAAGGCTCAACGAGTTCGATATTACTCACCCGGAACAGTGGAGCTCATACGTCTCCCGAGTAGATAACTATCTCTGGGCTAATCAGGTCACGGACGACGGTCTGAAGGCAGCAACCCTACTATGTGTCTGCAGATTCTGACAGATGCATCTGAAGCAATGCTAAAGGCAATTCAGCAAGCCCCCCCCCCTCCAAAATCTAAGGGGGAGCTTCAAGCATTCCTGGGCTTGCTCAATTTTTACCACTCCTTCTTACCGCATAAGGCTGCCCTGGCACAACCGCTACACCGCCTACTGGACAAAAAAGCACCCTGGATCTGGTCGAGCACTCAAGACAAAGTGTTCAAGGCAGTAAAATCATTGCTATCCTTGGACTCCGTCCTAGCTCATTTCAATGAAACCCTACCAGTAACACTAGCCTGTGATGCTTCACCATATGGCATTGGAGCAGTACTAAGCCACAGGATGCCAGATGGTAGAGAGGCCCCCATCGCATACTATTCTAGAATGTTATCATGAGCTGAAAGAAACTAGATAGTTTCTAGATAGCCCAGATAGACAAGGAAGCCCTTGCCATAGTGGCTGGCATTAAGAAGTTCCACGACTTCTTATATGGACGAATCTTCACCATCTTTACAGACCAAAAACCTCTGCTTGGTCTCTTCACAGCTGACAGACACCGCAGATTCTGTGGCTGCGAATGCTACGATGGTCCATTTTCATGGCTGCATACTTGTACTGGCTAGTCCACAAGCCAGGCAAGGAAATGGGCTACAATGACACTCTCAGCCAACTGCCTCTACCACAGACTGAGCCAGCTCCGGCTCCAGCTTGTCCTATTCTGGCGATCCAGGACCTGCCTGAACACCCCTATATGCAGGGGACATGGTAGCTGAAACCACTATGGACAGAACGCTTAGCCGCATTCTCAACTGGGTGTTAAGGGGATGGCCAGAGGCCCAGCCAGGCCCTGAGTTCCAGCACTATGCTTCTCAGAAAAATGAACTGTTGGCCCACAAGGGGCAGCAGGGTCATCATTCCACCCAGTCTTCGCTCCAAGGTACTGGATTCCCTACACGAGGGGCACCCAGAAATTGTTCGGATGAAGGCTCTAGCCAGGAGCTACTTGTGGTGGCCAGGCTTGGACAAAGACATTGAGAATCAAGTAAGGAGTTGCCAGGCCTGCCAAGAAACCCGACCAGAGATGCCACAAGCACCAGTGCACCACTGGGAGACCATGCATGCCCCATGGTCTCACATGCACATTGACTTTGCGGGCCCTTTCCAGGGCAGGTGTTCCTGATAGTAGTGGACAGTTATTCCAAGTGGTTGGAAGTGGCACCAGTCTCATCGATGACAATGACCAGATCATCTGAAAGTTGCGCTGACTGTTTGCCACACATGGTCTGCCAGATGTGATCGTGTCCAACAATGGGACACAATTCACGGCAGAAGGATTTCAATCTTTCCTCAATGCCAACATGATTCAGCATGTAACATCTGCTCCATTCCATCCTGTGACAAATAGTCAGGTCGAATTAATGGTCAGGACCACAAAGGAGGCGCTCAAGCATATGATGACTGGGGACTGAATCACCTTCTGGCGAACTTCCTCCTGTGTCAACACACAACTCCCAATACAGCAACAGGTCACAGCCCAGCAGAGCTGAAGTGGGGCGCCGGCTCACCACGAAGCTTGACCGACTGTACCCAGAGTGAGTAGTCATGGAGACGGCTCAGCCAACCCCCCCCCCCAGAACTTACAGCCAGGTGAATTAATCTGGGCCAGAAACTATAGGAGTGGGGCACCTTGGGTGGCAGCAAAGGTAACTAAGGTAACAGGCCCTTGTCATACAAGGTTATTCTGGGGAATGATCATACAGTCAGATGCCACATTGATCAGTTACAGCATTGGCAGGCCAGGCCAGTCCTGGGGGAGGATCCTGAGGTGTTATCAGACCCACTAGGGAACTGTTTTCCTCCGAGTTTGCCTACACCACTTGCGGCCGCCTCCGGAGAAATGGAGGTACCAAGGGCAGTAGAGCAGCCGCCACTCATGGCGGCCATCAAGATTCTGTCCAATTGGAGATGGACAATACCCCACTTAAACAGGACTCTCCAGTAACATTGTGGCAGTCCACCAGGATCTATGGGCCCCCAGCCTATCTCAAAGACTATGAATATTGAACGGACTGAGGATAAGAACTATCCTAGGGGGGAGGGATGTTATGTATTGAATATATATAGTTGTGTTAAGCCCTGCTAAAGTGAAACTAACCTTTAGATGACCCTAATTGTTAACTCCAACTGTTTTGGAGGGAAACTTAGAACATTCATATTTGGGCAGGCTTTTTCAAGGATTGTGATTGGTTAAGGCCCTGTGGGCCCAGAGTATAAATTACAGGCATTTGCCTGCTGTTCCTCAGTTCCAGTTTTGAGTCAATAAATGCTGTTGTAGCTATGCTTGTCTGCTTCTTGCCTACTGAAGCCAACAATACAATAATTGTCCTACCCAATCTTACAAAGATAAGACTTTTTTGGTAATAATTTTGTTAAAAGTTTTAATTAAAAGTAAAAGATAACTCAAACTAAAGAAAAAGAAAAAATAAAAAGTTAAAAAATAAAAAGTAAAGTAACTGTCCACACGAAGAAAGCAACTTCCCACCCTCATTATAACTCGTAAACAATTTATTCACCTTTTTTAAATTCACAAATTTTAAACTTTTCATTGCATAACACATCTCTTAACTACAGGCAAATCAATACATAACATTTTCTCCAATCAATTGTCAGCTAAAAGTTGCAACGCAGCTCTAAAAAAAGAACGTGAATTAACATATACAGTATAAAACTCAATGTTCCACATCTCAGCTTTTAGCTGTAAAGGAAAACCCCATTTAAAAGGCAAAAAGTGATCTGAATATCTTACTATAAACACCCCCCCACCCAAAGATTAACATTGCAAAGCAGGACCACTACAAAGATATGACTTTAAAGGCAGTGTTACAGATTTCACCAATTTGGTACCACTAGACATCTGAAATCCCTTCCTTCATCTACAGCCATCCCTGCTGACAGTAGTGGGACTCTAGTACATTTATCAAAAATAGGAAAGGGTACAATATTGCAGCCAGTAATATTAGAGGAGAGGAAATTAGCAGGCAAACCCAATCCAAAATACAAGGAAAGCAAAATCTAACTGTAAACTATGAAACAGAGAAAAAAAAATACTAAAAGAACAAGAGAGAGTTGAAACCAAATCTGCCATCTCAAATAGTTTAAATATCAAACATTAGATAAAATATTTATTTATATTTCCTATTTCTAGACTTCCCATCTCCCTAATTCGCTTAATTAGATTGTTTAATTAATTAAAAGCAGAACATGGAAATTAATTAACCTCCTAAAGTCTATGAAAATTGAGGCAGTAAATAAATCCCATAAATAAAAAAAATATTTGGACTTTTATTTGGATGAATATAAGTCAGCTGTAAGGCATGGTTAGAAAAGTCATTTGCCATGACCATGTAAGGAAGCTCCACCCACTGGGCACCATGCTTTTTCTACCTGTGTGTATATATAAATAATATGACTACAGGTAGTCCTCAACTTATGACCACAATTGAGCCCAAAATTATTATTATTAAGTGAGACATTTATTAAGTGAATTTTGCCCCATTTTATGACCTTTTTAGCCGCAGTAGTTAAGAGAATCATTGCAGTTGTTAAATTAGTAACACGGTGAATCTGGTTTCTCCATTGACTTTGTTTGTCAGAAGGTTGCACAACTTTGGATGCTTGGCAAAAGTTTCATATTTATGATGGTTGCAGTATCCTGGGGTTCACATGACCTCTAAGACACTGCAACTGTCATAAATATGAACCTGTTGCCAAGCATTTGAATTTTGATCATGTGGCCATGAGGATGCTGCAATGGTCACAAGTGTGAAAAATGATTATAAGTCACTTTTTTCAGTGCTGTTGTAACTTTGAACAGTCACTAAATGAACTATTGTAAGTCAAGGACTACCTGCATACCCTTCCTTTTGTATGTTTTAAAATGTGGAATAACACTAAAAAGGATGCATCTCTCCTATCCTCTAGAGTTGTGATCAGGTTTTTTTGTGAATTTGTGAATTCAGTGTGTTATATTTAAGCATATTTAAAAAGAACATTCACTAAGTTCAAAAAGGTCATGAAAAACCCTGGTATTTAAATAATAAACAATATACCTGGAAATAATCCCACATTTCTTCAAAACTAGTCTGTCAGATGCAGTACTAGATATATTTCTCCCATTTATGAATATGCAAAAATGCAGAAGAAAAAAATCATTATATGCATAAAAGTAAAGAATTCATTATCGAGGTTATTTTTAAGTGCTGAACATGCAGTCCAAATTTGCAAAAAAGCAGTACTGTCATAACTATCATTTTCTTCATCCCAGTTTAAATAATTTCTTAGAAAAGCTGGATCTAAAAGGAAAACATGTTTAAATTATGTATAACTAATTTGTGAGGTAATTTCAAATACAGTTTGATAAAGTATCATGATTTAAATAATGATTACTTTTGAAAGTGTTACTGTTTTTTCTTTGTTAGGTAGTTTCACTGTACAGGAGTAAGAATTATGGGATTATTGAGTTGTGTATAAGTTTATGTGGACCAAGGCAGTTATAGAAGGGATCCCACTTGATAAAAAGCATTCACGGAAGAGACCTAAAACAAGATGGATTGATGACATCAGCAAGTTTTGTGGGCCCAATTGGCAAAAGAAAGCTCAGGACCGTATTGGTTGGAAGAGGATAGACAATGGCTAAAATGATGAATGATGACAGTATATTTATGTTTTGGGGTATGTAGTATCTTTTTGTAGGAAACATAATGTACACCTATCAAAATGTTTCCTTCTCCTCCTGTCACTTAAACTGTATTTGTACAATGATATATTATTATACAGAGGTCTAAAAATGGTCCAGTCAAATCCTGATCTCCAAAGGTAATCAATTCTGGCATAAGGCCTGATCTGGAATATGTTTTGGGCAAAAACAAGGGAGTTTCCTTTCATGCAGTCTGTTTAGATTTGAATTACTGAATTATTGTTTTATCACTTGAGTTGTGAATCTCCTTGAGACATATAATTATAGTGGTATATATAAGTATACAAGTACTGGTGGGCAATAAAAATACTCTAGCATCAATAAAATATTTAAAAATAGTGCTGCACTATCTTGGCTAAAAAAAATCTTGCTAAATAGTGTAAAAATCCTCTATATTCAATGGTGAAAAAAGTAAGGTTCTATATTTAGGCAAGAAAAACCAAATGAACAGGTACAGTATAGTGGTACCTCACTCAATAGTAGTAAGGCCACACTTGGAATATTGCATCCAGTTTTGGTTGTCACAATGTAAAAAAGATGTTGAGACTCTAGAAAGAGTGCATAGAAGAGCAACAAAGATGATTAGGGGACTGGAGGCTAAAACATATGAAGTTGCAATAACTGGGTATGTCTAGTTTGATGCAAAAAAGGACTAGGGGAGACATGATAACAGTGTTCCAATATCTCAGGGGCTGCCACAAAGAAGAGGGAGTCAGGCTGTTCTCCAAAGCACCTGAGGGTAGGACAAGAAGCAATGGGTGGAAACTAATCAAGGAGAGAAGCAACTTAGAACTAAGGAGAAATTTCCTGACAGTTAGAACAATTAACCAGTGGAACAAATTGCCTCCAGAAGTTGTAAATGCTCCAACACTGGAAGTTTTTAAGAAGAGATTGGACAACCATTTGTCTGAAATGGTATAGGGCAGTGATGGCGAAACTTTTTTCCCTCGGGTGCCAAAAGCACATGCGCACACGCTATCACGCAACTGCAAGTGCCCACACCCATAATTCAATGCCTGGGGAGGACGAAAACAGCCTCCCCCGCCCCCACAGAAGCCCTCTGGAGGCTGGAAACGGCCCATTTCCTGACTTCTGGTGGGCCTGGTAGGCCCATTTTTCACCCTCCCCAGGCTCCAGAGGCTTCCCTGGAGCATGGGGAGGGCAAAAACGCCCCCCGCCCCCCTGGAGGCCCTCCGGAAACCTAAAATGCCCTCCCAGAGCCTCCGCATGAGCCAAAAATCAGCTGGCTGGTGTGCACATGCGTGCTGGAGCTGAGCTAGGGCAATGGCTCGCGTGCCGGCAGATATGGCTCCGCGTGCCACCTGTGGCATGCGTGCCATAGGTTCGCCATCACTGGTATAGGGTTTCCTGCCTGAGGAATGGGTTGGACTAGAAGACCTCCAAGCTCCTTTCAATTCTGTTATTCTATTTTATTCTATATCAGACCTAGGCATTTTACAGCCCCTGGGCCATTATATAGCCCTTTAGCTGTCCCTGTCAAATGTAAATATGTGTGCTGCAGAAGGCAGGAAAAGATGGTGAGTCATGTCCAGCTCTTCACAGTCACTGTGAGCATCTTCAGTCAGCTGGTGGCCATGGGAGGGCGAAGAGACAAAGCAATTTTCTGCATCTGCACAGCACTTGGATTGGCCTGAAGAGATGAGGTGAGAGAGTTTGAGGGCATCAAATAATGTTACATTGGTTCAGCCCTCCAGAACAGTCCCAGTTTCTCATGTGGCCCCTTGGGAAAATTAATTGCTCATCCCTGATCTATATCAATGTGTGCTGAACTAATGGTCATTTGGATTTTTGCAGTTCAGGTATGGTAATTCTAATAAAAAAGCTGTCCCAGAATCAGGCCATAGCTCCTCAGAATCCTGTGCATGTTTTTAAGTTAGCCACATTGAACAGCACAGATTATTGCAATGCAAAGAAAGGCCACAGAAATGGAAACTAGCCTTCATATTGCTATTATCCTTGTCATTTTTCCTATTCTCCTATTGTTATCTTATGATTTATCACTTTATTGTTTGTATATACACTGAGACTGGAGACATATTCTTCGTGTGTCAATCACACTTGGCATATATACATTCTATATATTCTATTCTATAAATAACATGGCTGAAGAAGATTAGGTTTCAAATGAAGAAATGAACCCCACTTGTCTCCATGTGTCTACATTACATGTCGCCCTGTCCTACAAAAATGTGCAGTGATAAACATCATAGATGTTTAGAGCAATGATACATTTGAATGTGACCATAAATAGGATTGGCAGCCAAATTAACCGATCATGCTTTCATTCAATGAAATAAGCACCTTGTACTCTCCCATACGCAATTCTGTATTTTCGTGACCGAATTGTATACTGCTTCAAAGACTAGGTTAATGATTCTATTTGTCCTTTCTCCCTCTTTTCCTTCTCGCCGAAATCTCGCTGAAATCTCGCTGAAATCTTGCCAAAATCTCTCTCGCGCTCACATCCCCTTGCAAGATTTCAGCGCGATTTTGCTTCCGCGCATGCGCAGAAGCAAAATTGCCCAAAAATTCTCAGGAAAAGATGGCGACGCGCGTGATGGACCGGCGCAGAGGGCTCCAGTGCGGTCGTGAGCAAATTGCGCAATCGGCCGCTCCCTACCAGAGCTACGCACCAGACAAGACTGAGTGGCTTTGGATATTGCCTCCTAAGGATTATGACAACTATCCCTCCTTGGTTCTCGAGGGAGAGAAACTGACTCCCTCGGATCTGGTCCGCAACTTGGGGGTCCTCCTAGACCCACAGCTAAAATTGGAACACCATCTCACCGCTGTGGCTAGGGGGGCCTTTGCACAGGTTCGCCTGGTGCACCAGTTGCGGCCATACATGGAGAAGGAGGCTCTACTCACGGTCACTCATGCCCTTGTCACCTCCCGTTTGGACTACTGCAATGCGCTCTACATGGGGCTAACCTTGAAAAGTATCCGGAGACTCCAGTTGGTGCAAAATGCGGCTGCGCGTGCTGTGGTGGGTGTGCCAAGGTACACCCACGTGACACCTATACTCCGCCAGCTGCATTGGTTGCCCATTAGTCTCCGGGTCCAATTCAAGGTGTTGATCATCATCTTTAAAGCCCTTCATGGCTTAGGACCAGGTTATCTCCGGGACCGCATTCTGCCTCATACTTCCCTCCGACCGGTTAGGGCCCACAGAGTCGGCCTCCTCCAGCTCCCGTCAGCCAAGCAATGCCGGCTGGCGGGTCCTAGGGGGAGAGCCTTCTCTGTGGCCGGCCCCACGCTCTGGAACCAACTCCCCCCAGAGACCCGAACTATCCCCACCCTGCTGGCCTTCCGAAAAGCCGTTAAGACATGGCTCTTCCTGCAGGCAGGGGGAAGAGCTTAATTCCATCTACACTCTCCCCCGGGTATGTCTGGTGAGTGAATGGTGCTTTTATATTGTAATTTTTTAACTTTTAACTTTTATATTTTGATTTTAATTGAATTTATTGGTTTTCTTGTATTTGTTCTATGTTGTAAGCCGCCCTGAGTCCCTCGGGAGTGGGGCGGCATATAAGAAACCATAAAATAAATAAATAAATAAATAAATAAAATAAAAAAAACTCCGGCAGGAACCCACCTCTGAATGGCACTGAAAAAAGTGATTTATGATCATTTTTCACCCTTATGACCGTGGCAGCATCCTCATGGTCATGTGATCAAAATTCAGTTACTTGGTAACTGATTCTTATTTATGACAATTGCAGGGTCTAAGGGTTCTGTGATCACCTTTTCAGAACTTTGACAAGCAAAGTCAATGAGGAAGCCAGATTCACTTACCAACCGTGTTACCATCATAGCAGCTGCAGTGATTCGCTGAACAACTGTGGCAAGAAAGGTCATAAAATGAGACAAAATTCACTTAACAACTGTCTTGCTTAGCAACAGAAATCTGGGTTTCAATTATGGTCATAAGTCAAGGACTACCTGTGCCTGAAAATACATTATAATCCCATTTCACCTCTCCACCTGCGTTCAAACTAGCTTTTGAACATTTTGAACATCTGTGTTTGAAAAATCTGAGGCTGGTACTGGAATTTCCAGCGATGAAAATAGCTCTTCAGCCTAGGTGAGTTCGCAAGTCTAACTCTAGTCCCTAAAATAGCTAAGAATGTGTCTCCATTTCTAGAATATGTCACAAAAATGCAGGTCAATTTGTCTGACAGGTTTTATGCCTTTAAAACTTTAATTGTAGAATGGGGTATTATTATTCATTGTAAAAGATATGAAAAATGTGGCCCTTGCATATGGCATTATTTTTAATTGCTGTAACAATCCAATTTTGCAACCAGATAACCCATAACAGACATGGCCAGAAAAAAAAAACCAAGTTTTCCCCTTAGTGACAAGTTTTCTAAAGCTTTTGGCAAAGAAACCGTTGGTTCTAATCATCTAATCATTTTAGACTTTTCTAACAGTTTAATTTTGTAGTTGTCTACTGTGCATAAGCAGATGACAAGGAAAAAGAATGCCAGCATTTAAATAAACGTGTGCCTGTGAAATTTGTCATCGTAGCAATTGCGTTTTTTTTAAAATGGTGTTCAAACACTTGACCTTTTTATGAGAAAATCACCATATGTAGCCCAGCATGGAAGTTTATTTCAGGGTTCTATTGCAAGTCTCGAACATTTGCAGCCTGTTAAAGAAGGACTAAAAAGTCTAAAAGCAACACAAAAACCTTATTGTCTCCTTTAAAAGCAGAACTGACTCAAAAAAAACCCCTCTTCACTTCTCTCAGATATGCCTAAGTCCAGTGCCATCTAGTGAAGAAAGAGTGATAGTGTTCACATGATCAACTGAATGAGGTTCTTCCACCATTATAATACTTGGACCCAAAGTCACCCAGTGACCTCCCATTTCTGAAAATGGATTTGAATCTCAGTCTCCCTCATCCTAGACCCGTGGTGGCGAACCTATGACACGCGTGCCAGAGCTGGCACGCGGAGCCATAGAAGCCGGCACGCGAGGGTTCCCACCGGCAAACCGGAAGTGCGAAAAAACGCACTTCCTGTTTGCCGGTGTGCTGTTTTTTGCACTCCGGAGGGTTCAGGGAAGCTCCCTGAAGCTCCGGAATGCAAAAAACTACAAAACGGACAAACCGGAAGTGCACTTTTTTGCACTTCCGGTTTGTCCGTTTTGTAGTTTTTTGCATTCCGGAGCTTCAGGGAGCTTCCCTGAACCCTCCGGAGTGCAAAAAACAGCATACCGGCAAACCGGAAGTGCGAAAAAACGCACTTCCGGTTTGCCGGTTTTATCGTTCCAGGCTCCGTTTCGTCGTTCCAGGCTCCGGTAAGTGGGCCTGTGCGGGGGTGGGGGTGTGTGCGCATGCGCAGGGGGCAGCGGGGGGGGTGTTGTGCGCATGCGTGGGGGGGAGGGAATGGGTGTTGGCACGCGAGCACGCGCGAGCGCGCCCCCCCCTTTTTCGGCACGCGAGCCGAAAAAGGTTCGCCACCACTGTCCTAGACCAACATCTAAAGCACAGCCCTTCTTGACTGAAGTACAAGTAGTCCTTGTCTTACAACAGTTCATTCCAATACTTGAGGGGCTGCCACAGAGAAGAGGGGATCAGGCTGTTTTTCAAAGCACCAGAAGGCCAGACAAGGAATAATGGATGGAAACTGACCAAGGAGAGATTCAACCTGGAAGTAAGGAGAAACTTTCTGATGGTGAGAGCGATCAACCAGTGGAACAGCTTGCTAGCGGAGGTTGTGAGAGCCCCAACACTTGAGAGTTTCAAAGGGACACTGCCATCTGAAATGGTGTAGGGACTCCTGCTTGAGTGGGGGGTTGGCCTAGATCAGGGGTAGGCAAAGTTGGCTCTTCTATGACTCGTGGACTTCAACTCCCAGAATTTCTAAGCTAGCATGATTGGCTCAGAAATTCTGGGACTTGAAGTCCACGAGTCATAGAAGAGCCAACTTTGCCTACCCCTGGCCTAGATGACCTACAAGGTCCCTTCCAACTCTAATAATAATCTAATCTAAAATCTAATCTAGTGAAGGTTCAAAGTTACAATGGCACTGAAAAAAGTGACTTTTATAACCATTTTTCATACTTCTGACTGTTGCAGCATCCCCATGGTCACATGGTTTACATTTGGATGCTTGACAGCTTATTCACACTGTTGACGGTTTCAGGGTTCCGGGGTCACGTGATCACTTTTTGTGACCTTCTGACAAGCCATGTCAATGGGAAAGCCAAATTCACTTAACAACAGCGTTACTAATTTAACAACTGCAGCAATTCCCTTAACAACGGTGGCAGGAAAGGTCGTAAAATGGGGGGAAACTCACTTAACAGATTTCTCAATCAACGACATAAGTGTTGGGCTCAATTGCTGTTGCAAGTCGAGGACTACTTGTAATATGTTTTGTTTCACGTGTCCATCACAGTTCTACATGGTTTTATAGAGAGCTCTTCATTTCATTGCCTTTTAGTGGGTTATTTCATAGAATTACTATTTAAAAGCAGTCTTGATTTCAACTAATATAGTATCTAATCACCTTCAGGGCTGAGTAAGAATATGGCACCAGGAAATAGAAAGAGAGACTCACTTCTATCATTATTGTGTTTACTAGAGGTATATTGGATTTATGTCAATACCAACATTTTTGCTTCTGACCCCTAGAGAATAAAATTCCAGCTATAAAAGAGTTTTGGCTAATGACTGCTATTGATTTCTCTTAGCAGTTTTCTGGAACCCCTCTCTCCCTTTTGTATTTCAATGTATGCCAGTTAAAAAGGCTGTAACAAAAGCCTACAGGTGAATAGAATCCTATAGAATCACACCATTATTGTGACCCAGATACACACCCCAAGACATTCCTTTCTGACTGTCTGGGGGAGAGGGGAGGCTATTCCATATTTTCAGATTGCTTCAAAAAGAAAAAGTGACTGCTACCCCTATGATGATATTAATTTAGTTCCATATTTATGTTGTCTCCATATTCGCAAGATAGTGTTAAAAATGCTGCTTTATATCTATGGCCATTTATGGGACTGAAAAAGCAGCGAAGAATAAAGCACCTTTGCATTATTCTCAGTGCTTTTTTTCTTGCTACACCAGGGGTCGGCAACCTGCGGTTCCGGAGCCGCATGTGGCTCTTTGGGCCCCCTGCTGTAGCTCCCTGTCCCATCACTGGCTGGCCTCGCCCTCCCCTCCCTCACCTGGTCTGAGAAGGTAAGGGCGAAGGTGTGAATGGAGAAGCAGCCGAGGCTGATTCTCTGGTGCTGGTTGAGGAACATAGCCACCCCAGCCCTTCAGGCGACCCTCCTCCCCCTCTCGCAACTGCCTGGCTGGCTGTGGCAGGGCCAGGAGTGTGCGCATGCACGGGGAGACCCTCAAGCGAGCACCAAAGGGCAGCAAAGGCATACTCGGAGGGTGGGTGGCTGCTCACTTAAGGAGAGTCTTTGGATGCAGCTTCTCTCCTGCCCTAAGGATCTGGCCTTTGCCTTGCCATGTCCCATCCCATCCTCCCCTCGCAGGTCTTCGGCCGAACAGGGTGGGCGTGAGCTCCAGCCCGAAGCAGCAGGAAGCGAAGGCTGCCTTCACTCCGGCGACCCTCCTCCCCTCCTTCTCCTCTCATGTGGGCATGAGGGGGAAAGGCATGGCAAGGCGATGGCCATATCCTTAGAACAGGAGAGAAGCGCTCCTGTAGTTGCCTTCATGCCACATTTGCGCGTAAGGCAGCCTTCGCTTCCTGCCGCTTCAGGCTGGAGCTCACGCCCTCCCCACTTGGCTGAAGAGGTGCAGGGAGGGGTGATGGGACAGGACACAGCAAGGCAATGGCTGGATCCTTAGGGCAGGAGAGAAGCCGCATCCAAAAACCCTCCTTAAGTGAGCAGCTGCCCGCCGCATGCCCTCCACATGCACTTTTGCTGCGCTTGCCGCTCGCTTGAGGAGGGTCTCCCCGCGCATGCCACAGTCAGCCAGAGAGTTCCGAGAAGGGGAGGAGGATCGCCCGAAGAGAAGCCAGGGTGGCGATCGTTCCTCAGCACACACAGAGACAAGGGGAGAGAGAGAGAGAAAGAGAGAGATGGGAGAAAGGGAGAGATGAGGGAAGGAGAGGGAGAGAGAGATGGGTGGGAAGGAAGGAAGAGATAGAGAGAGATGGGGAGAGGGAAAAAGAGAAAGAAAGATGAGAGGGAGGGAGATAGATATGAGAGGGAGAAAGAGAGATAGGAGAGGGAGAAAAAGAGAGGGAAAAGAGAGACATACCTTTTTCTCATAGAAAAGAAAATAGCCACAAAACCTGGGTAGGCGTAGCTGGGGGGGGGGTCATGTGACTAGGTGGGAGAGACATCGAGTTGGCCATACCCACCCAGGTTTTGTGGCTCTGGGTGTTTTGTTTTCTCTGGGAAATGGGTCCAAATGGCTCTTTGAGTTTTTAAAGTTGCCGACCCCTGCGCTAGACAATCGATAGACAAGGACCATGTCTACCATGCTGCTAAATCTGAAGCTACATACAATTCTACCCATTGCTACTTTTATCACACTGTTCTGTTTTTTGTTCTTCTGAATGGGACTGCTTTATTGTACCTCAAACATTTCTGGTAAAATCTAGTGTTTATTTGGCTGTCAACCTTTCCTGCCAAGAGTTATGTACTTTTAATAAACGTGCAACAGCCTAACATTTAATGCGGGAAGCTTTCTATCGCTGCTTTTCTTTGTGCTGAAAAGTCTATCTTGAATTTTCAGTGATCAAACTTGATAATGCAATGTGAGGCATCATTTTATCCGACATAAAAGCGTTGAATTGGAGCTTCACTATTATTAAAAGGAGACTATGACAACTGACAATTAAACAAAGTTTAAATGTTGGATTTTAACTGACATTGTATACCTGCCATTAAGATATATGTGCTGCTGTTGAGACGTAGGCACGCTGAATAAATCATATTGAAATTTACTAGGATCAGTGCACAACATATGAAACGTTTGCTTGGAAAGATTTAATACCTAACACAAAGGTTGATGCATTGGAATCTACCTTACTTTTCCTAGTGAAATACAGTAACATAGAATAAAATAGTTGGAAGGGACCTTGGAGATCTTCTAGTCCAACCTCCTGCTCAAGCAGGAGACCCTATGGCATTTCAGACAAATGGTTGTCCAGTCTTTATTTGAAAGCGTCCAGTGATGGAGCACCCACAACTTCTGAAGGCAAGCTGTTCCAGTGGTTGATTGCTCCAACCATTGGGAATTTTCTTCTTAATTGTAGGTTGTTTCTCTCCTTCATTAGTTTCCATCCATTGTTTCTTGTCTTGCCTTTTGGTGCTTGGGAAATTAGCTTGACCAAAGCACCAAAAGGCAAGACAAGAAACAATGGTTTTTTGCATCAGAATGCTCAACGTTATAGAAAGGGATAAATTACCAATATAATTATATTCATGATGCTCAAGTAGGCTGCCTTAATTATAATATATCTAATCTCAGTAAATAAGCATTTGTGAAACTCTGCCGCTAATATTGAATTTGAAATTAAGCAGCACCAGCATCAAACTGGAGAAACAAAACAAAACCCCAAAAACTTTAACCTTAGACTGTCTACAGTTGACCTCACCCAGGGGCGGGTTCCTAATTTTTTTACTACCACTCTGTGGGCGTGGCTTGCCAGCCATGTAACCGGGTAGGCGTGGCTTGCTGGTCATATATTAGTTATTTCAGAGAGATGTTACTACTATTTTTGCTATTTTATACCTTACAAGAAAAGCTTTGCATACAAAGTGCCTGTTACACCATGGCAACACAGCAACCTTTATATGCAGAAAATGCTATAGTTAAAAGACAAGCAGGTCTCATACAGCATTTTTTGGTTTCAGTCATGGATTCCTTAGACGAAAATATTGACGACTGTTAAAAGAACAGTATCTTTTAATAGTCCTCAATGTTTTCGTCTAAAGAATAACAGTATAAAACTGTATAAAATTAACAGTATAAAAGGTTATGCTTTCGGAAAATGCCCACTTTGGGAAGCTTTAGGCAAAAGCGAAGGAAAAGTGTCAAATGCGAGCTTCTTATTATTTTCAAGCGAAAGGATGGGGAAAGACTTAATTGTCAGGTTTCTGGGCATGCGCAGAAGAAAATCTTTTTAAAAATTTAAAACAAATTTTTTTTAATGGCAGCGCCCAGGCACCGGCAACCGACTGCACCGGTACTGTGACGTCACCAGCGGGCCGCTACCGGTGCTATAGAGTGGACCGCACCGGTAGGAACCCACCACTGAATCCTCACCCCATTCCTAAAAGATCTGTAAGGGGCATGCATAAGCGCACCATCGTGCCTACCGTCCCTGTCCTACTGTCCTATTGCCCAAATTTACCTATACCTACTGTGTTTTTGTTTATGTTTATACCATACCTGTTATCTTGTATACGTTTTGACAAATAAAATAAATAAAATATTCTCAAGACATAAAGCCCTATTTTACCCTAACAACAAATAAATAGCCACCTTATCCTTAAGGGCACACTACCCAAACACAGGCTATGAAAAGAATGGGTACAAAATCGTTTCCAAACTGGAAACGAGATAGAAAACTTGCCTAGTGAAGTCACAGTTCAATAACAAGACCAAGATATGTTGATTGGAGCTTCCACATTTATTTCAGAAATACTTGAAATAAAGATACATTAGATGTGGTTTACAACAGAGTTAGGCTATTCCCCTTCCCCTCTGCTGATAGCTACCTTTTACATTCCCTTGTACTCAAATTAACGTTATCAGTGTGTAGGGATACGGTTTGTTTTGAAATACAGAAGTCTCTGCAGAAAATTATCAAGAACATATCCTTTTCCTCTGAATGTTCTCAAGGTCACCCAAATGGCTAACCATGATTGTGGAGAAAATTGATAAAAAAGGACCAAGATTTAATTTAGCAAAATAAAGCCCCATTGAACTGGAGAGAAGAATTAGTCCTGATGAAACCACCTTTTAACAGTACCTACTAGATGGGCCAATGTGGTTAATTCCATACTTGACTATGTTTTAAAAATATTGTAATTTTTTTTACAGTTTTTATGGTTTTGCTAAAACATCTGGATTTTGCGTAGGAAATGCATGACTGCATACAATATGTTTACATACTATATTTACTTACAGCCAAAGAGAATTTCTTCCCTGTGTAATAACTCCTGTGAACTTTGTTAGCCTACGAGCATCTACTTCAATCCATTGGTAGGGATCATTCCGTCCTGCACACCACGCACCGTCATAAAAATCATTCTCATTAATACCTGCCTGAAGAGAAGGCAAAACTCTCTTTAGAAATCCGATTAGACACTTTTTGAAAAGAAATAAGTTCAGAGATAAAAGTAAAAGTAAGCTCAAGTAAAGTTATAGCACATTTTTTATAGCCTCCATTTTTTTCCTTACAGCTGGTGGTCACAGATGCCTGTTTATTGACTCTTAGAAGCCCTAAACCTGGATCTGTATCAAAGTACTGGTCAAGGCTGAAGTCTATAACAGGAACAAATGGTTAAACAGAAGGCAGGATTGAACAGCAAAGCAAAAACTCAGAAACAAAAAGCAAAAAGATCAGTCAGAAAAGAATTGCATGAGGTTAAGTTTCCTCTCTGAAGGGGAAAGGGAGATCCTTTAAATCTCTTCTGTTACCTTACATATAATTATTTCTTTACCTGATGGAAGTTTCTGGCCTTTTTTTTAATTAGAAGATTTTGCTGTAGATCTTTCTGGGCTTTTTTTAATTAGAAGATTTTGCTGCAGATCACTCATCATGCACCATAGAGCATGTATTTCATGGTAATCAAAACAAGATGTTATATTTATAGTTCTCTTAGAGTGCAATAGTAGCTTTGAGTTTCATCCTTTCCATCATTTTCAGAGCTTTCTTATAATCTCTTCCGATAAATAACTTACCATACAGGATGAAAACTAATCTATTTCTTAGCATGGCTCTGAGGATGGCTTTTAAATCCTGGAACATCTGCAGATGCAGATGCAGATGCAAGAAACTGCTCTACTTAGCATCGATCCAATCTCCAGTAGTACACAAATATAATTATTTCAGAAAGTTCTAAGCGGTTCATTAAAGGACTTGACATTGGGTTTTCCAGGTGCTCCAAACTTCTAATCAAACCAGATGTTTTGCTCCAGAAACTCTCTGCATAATTGGACTCTTCTTGTTATGAGCATCTATACAATCAGCACCAAAGAATTATGAGAGTGCATTTTAATGCCAACCTTTCTGATCAGCATCAAACTAAAAAGAGTGATTTCTCTACACTTTAAAAAAAATTGTGGGGAGGAAATTCATTCCATGCATCTGACAAAGAAGCAACTTAGGAGTTGATGGTTGCTTGTAACATAACATTTGTAGAAGGGTTTTCAACACGCAGCAACTTTCCTAAGCTTAGATCAGTGCTGTTCCCCCATATCTACACGACAATGAGGTATTTTGTGATAGTAATCCAATTAACAATTGTATCTGTTTCTGCTCCAGAACAAATTATTCCAAGAAGGAGTTGCATTATTTTCTCCAGAGCTGCAGGACAAGTATGATCCCACTGCCAAAAATCATGCTTTGGAGTAAACTAATTAATTGCCTGGCATTTGGCTTATCAAATGCATTTCTATACTGTCAGCTCCCTAAGAACTTGAAGTGGTTTTCAAGACAGCTGAATATACAACATTTGCACAAATAAGGGGGTAAGGGAGAATTTGTGGGGGCAAAGGGTTAAGGTTTCTTTACTGCTGTATTCACTATTAAGCAACATGTGCATTATTTCCTTTTGTTTAAAATGGTATTACTTGTTAGGGTGGTTAAAAAATCAAAGGCATTTACCAGTGGCTTTTCAAAAGATTCATATCCTCTCTCTCTCTATATATATATATTTAAAAGAAAGATAATCTTACCTGTATGTTTAACCGTGCTCTGTGTGCTCCCAGGCCATATCGCTTCACTGTAGAAGCATGAAGCTGAAAATCAGTAATTTTTAAAGTTTCAAGACCCAAGGGAGGACAGCCTGAAAAGCAAATATTTAACTGTTAAGTGAGAAAGCAGTCAACAAAGCATATGCACCTTCGCCAATGCTGTGCTTAAATATGCTTCTGTTGTTAGTATGCAAAAGGGGGGAATTCTCATTGGTGAAAAAAATATTTGTCTTTAATTTTGCAACTGTATTGTGTAAATTTTGAGACCTGAGTGTCTTGGCAGTAGCATTAGTAATTTATATGCAATGATTGTTTCCTGAGATTGCAGTTACTACATAGCACCGCACTTGTGTGTCCAGGTTCAAAGGATTAGCCGGTGACATCACCATTGCCTGGAGGATGCCCAATTGGGGGTTCCTTTCATCTCCCTGGCAGGATAGGATGGGAGCTCATCCTGCCCCACGGCAGCATTCAGATCTCCAACATGGGCTTGCTAGCCTGCTATCCAGGATCCTAACCACGTGAGTGTAACCACATTATTAAATCCTTCCAGAAAATAAATCTAGTTGTTACTTGATTCCAATTAACTAGGTCTCAACATGAGTCATCTGAACACTGGGGAACCATGTCAACAAAAATATTCATATAATTATAGTTTAAGAAATATATAAATATAAAAAAATATTAACTAAGACTTTAGATCAGGGGTGTCAAACTCGATTTCATTGAGGGCCACATCAGGGTTGTGTTTGACCTTGGGAGCCAGGGGGACCATGACCGGGTAGGTGTGGCCAGCTTGATGTCACTAGTGTCGGAGGCACCTGTGGTGGCCAAGTGCTAAGGTAGGACTTCCCTAACACCCTCCCTCCCTCTCATTATAATCTCCTTCCTTCCTTCCCTCCTTCCTTCCTTCCTTCCTTCCTTTCCTCCCTCCTTCCTTCCTTCTCCCTCCCTCCCTTCCTTTTCTTCTTTTTCCTTCCCTCTTCATTCTACTTTCTTCTTCCTTCCCATCTTTCCTTCTTCTTTTTTTCTTTCCTATTTCCCTTTTTTCCTTTCCTGTCCTTGCATGCTCAAATGCAAAAGAGGAAACATTTCTCCTTTTGTTTTGTTTTGCTAGCTCTCTGCCAGTGGAAATGGAGCCGGGGGGGGTGAATGCGGTTCTCCCGAGCTCCAGGGTGACCCCATGGGCCAGATCTAAGAACCCTCGTGGGCTGGATCTCGCCCATGGGCCTTGAGTTTGACACCCCTGCTTTAGATGATATTGGTTACTGGCCAGTAGGAGGCACTATACGACTGGTTAAATCCTTATTGGCACTCTTCAGGAGTAGGTATCTTCTATAATAGGTATTCTGTATTTAGCCCTTTAGGCCTTGCACTTGATGTTTAATCAGTTGCTTGTAGGAAGGAAGGTGTCATAAAAGTATTCAGGTATACCACCAATACCATCTTCTCCTCCTCCTCCTCCTCTTCTGCAAGACCTTTCTTTCTCCATTTAAAACATGTCATACTTTTAACCAGACTTGGTCTGTAAAGCAGGCAATAATCACTTTTTTTCCTGCCAGAAAACTTTTTTTTAAAGCTGAAAATATGGTCTGATTGCTTGGTGTTGTTAAACATTTCCACAGACAGCCTTTCTGGAGGTTGGATGAGATAGAACAGCATATTTGATGTAATGGAAGTAGTTTGTTTTATTTCTAATTGCATAGAATTGTAGAGGAAATGAGGAGGAATTACATCTACAATCAGTCACCTTGATGGCACATCCACTCATATACGGAAGATGTATCCAGTCATGATTGATATAATAAGCCAATTATTGCATATTGATTTTGAGTACTGATTGTCTTCAATTCCCCTTATTTTATAAAGATGAATGCAGTAAAGTTAAATTTTCTTGTAAGCAATGTTGACTTGAGCATTTAAGAGATGGTTGCTAAAATGACGTAACATTTCTATATTAGTGGCAATAAAGGTTATTTAGGGAAAACTGTATCTTTAACTAAAATTTCAGTCCTACAAACAAGAGAATGATAGTTACGTTCTGTGTTGAAATAGATGGAGCATATATTTCACAGAACATCCCAATAAAGTTCCCAATTCTCTTGTGGGTTGAACTAAAATCTTTTTTAAAGTACATCACTTATTTTTGTAGACAATACACTTGAAAATTTCCCAGCATAACAGTGAATTGAGCTTCCAATCAGTCAGGCAGAGCCCACTATTGTTGATGTCGCAAGTTGGAAAATTCACCATCGGTTTACATAATGACAGCTTGAGTTGTTAAATTCAGTGCTAGAACTCACATTATGTTTTCATAATTAACTCAAATCATATCTACCCAAAACAACCACAGACTTTTCTGTCGTCTAGTAGAGATGGATAGAGTTTACAACCTAAGAAGCTGATGCATTGTTTGGTACATATTTGACAGCCATCTTGTTTTTTTCAAGACAAAAAAGCAGACAAAGAGAATTGCAAAGACAGCTCAGTTAAATAAAATCTACAAATAGGCTCACATTCATATTTTCAGCTGTATAACTGTAATTACCAACACACATTCGGTACTTATGAAGGAAACTGTGGAATAAGCTGATGACAAGAATCTTAATAGAAATGCTCTCTTTCTATGTTAGATGATGTAATTCTTTGGAAAAAACCAATTCCAATTAATTAAAATGAATTCAAGCAAGCCTTATACACACTCACAGAATCAAACGGTTATACACAGACCATTGAAAATAGTTATAAGCCTCTTATATAGTAAGATGCTCAGGAAATGTCTAATGTATCACAAATAATAATCAGCCAAGCTTTCTTTTTAAAGTATATTTATAGGTCTGTCCTATATGTACAGACTTTTCCCAGCTGCCATCTGGATATTAATTTCAAATGCCAGGATTGGAAAGTTCTTTCTCTGAAATTCCATGTCATCTTCAGCTACTTATTTATGAGGGACTCTAGGAAGGCTGGAAAAAGAAGGAAGAAAGAAACAGATATAATCCCAAGGTGGAAGGGAAGTTTCTGACAGTCTCTGCTTTAATGAAATCTCTACTGCAGGGGTGCCAAACTCAATTTCATTGAGGGCCGCATCAGGGTTGTGTTTGACCTCAGGTGGGATGGGGGAGCCAGGGGTGCCAGCCAGGGGGCCAGGATGGGCATAGCCAACTCGACATCACTCATATCGGGGGCGCCCGTGGTCTGCCAGCTAAAATGGGCTCCCGAGCTTTGTTTTTGGCTGCAATGGCCTCCTGCAACCCTCTGCCAGTGAAAACAGAGCTCAGGAGGGCCGCATGCAGCCCTCCTGAGCTACATTTTTGCTGGCATAGGCACTTTGCTATTTCCAGGGCAGCCCCATGGGCCAGATTTAAGCACCCCATGAGCTGGATTCAGCCCGCGGGCCTTGAGTTTGACACCCCTGCTCTACTGTATAAATAAGGATGGGAGAGTATTCGTAGAATTTCCAGGCAAACATTAGAGATGCCAAATCTCTGTAGTTCATGCCTACTTGACCTTGACCAGCTATGAGTAGCTGATATTATTAACAAAAGCACAGCTTTTATACAGGTGGTCCTAATTGATGGACCATTTATTCATCAATAATTCAAACTTACAACTGAACTGAAAAATTAACTTTACAGCTCACTTATGACTATTTATGACCTTCACAGCATTTCTCAGTCATGTGTCATCATTACGGTACACAATGACCTGTGACCGACCTAAGAGTGCAAGAAAGTAAGCCCTTTTGCTCTTCTACACATCAAAAGCAATGTGATCATGCCTGTAGCCTGGGGCTGAGACCTGCGGGGACCCTGTGCAAACAGCTTACAGTATGTTATTGAAATCCCTTCTCTAATTGCTCCATTCTGCGAAGGTGGGGCGGGGAAGCAAGCAAGAGATTTCTATAGGCATTTTCTCCTTTGCCTGACTCCCACTGCAGGTGCAGTTGCATTGCTCTCGATGTGTAGAGCGCAAACAGCTTACTCTCTTGAAATCCCTCTGCGATCCCTCTGCTGCAGGGAGGGTCAGGCAAAGGAGACAGAAATTGCTTGCTTTTTTTTTTTTCTTCCATCCCCATCACAGAGTGGAAAGATTTCAAGAGATTTCAAAAGAATAAGCTGTTTGCATAGTCTGGCTCTCACCCTCAGGCTGTGCTGTGATCACATTACTTGCAATATGACAAGACAATAAACAGGCACTTGAGCATTATAAAGGGAGGGGGAGAGGGTAGCAGGAAAACAAAATCCGAAGATATGAAACTAAGGAGTCTTGTGTCTTTCAAGAGTGGCTGGTCCCGGTTAGGATTGTTAAGCAAGGACGACTTATATTTTTATGTACTTCGAGTACAGTTGAATTGTTCAGCATCCCATAGCATAAGAAATGAATACTTTGATGTATTGGAAGTATTTGTGGAGTACTTTTTCAGAATATGAGAAAATGGTCATTCATTCTTTCTGCTTGTGTCAACCATTTATGCAATAATAAACAACCACAATAACAACATCAGTGAGATAATTAGTAATGTTTACTATATTTAGAAAAAAATGATCCATTAATTGGTCATCAAATGAGTTCATGTCACTTTGCTTTCTGGATTCCAACTGGATGTGGAAGCCAATCCTTTTATTTATTTATCTCTTAATTGATGCTGGGCATCTGTTATTCTGAGATACTTGAAAGCAAGAATTTCCAGTAAATCTTTTCTCATGAGATTTATTTTCCAAACTAAGGGTCAAGAGATTTAGTTAAGCTTCAGATATTATATAACAAGATAATCTAGGAACTGGGTACTTTTGAAATTGTTGTGTTTTTCATTATTTTTATACTAAGAAAATAATAAATAATAATCAGAGAATGTAAAGATCTGGAAGTCTCGTTGGAGATCATCTAGTTCAATAACTTAGTACAGGAATGTCAACTAGATGATCAAGCAATCTCTTTTTAAGCATCAGCAAAGAAAGATTATTAACTTTATAAAAATCAGTTCTATTATTGAATACTTCTTAATACATTTTTTTCTGATATCTGTTCAATATCTGCTTTTATATAATTTAAATCTGTTGTTTCTTGCCTGTCTTCTGGAACCCAGCCATCTTTTTACATGATAGTTTGTGAGAGATAAAGACAGATTTCATGTCTCTCTGCAGTGCACTCATTCTAGACTAAAAATTTCCAGTGCAGCCAACCATTCCTTGTAGGTTTTTCCTTTGTGTCTTTGAACACCTTGACTTTTCTCCTCTGGACTGTTTGTAATGAGATGCCTAGATCTGGATGCAGAACAGAATATAACAATGATCTAGATTGATTTTTTGAAGCTGCATCGTTTTACATCTTATGTGCAGTTGTCTTCCACTATACAGTACACCTTAGTTCCATTTTGAATGTCCTGCTAGCCAGTATCAAACCTATATTCATATTTTTGAGTTTTCCTAACCAATTGTAGGACTTTTCAATTGTCCTTGTTGAAATTCATCTTCCCGGTATCTACATATTGTTGTAGCTTGTATGAATCTCCTAAACTTTGATACCGTTTTATGAAATATTTGCTGTATTCCTATCTTTGTGCTGTCTTCAGCCAGCTCTTTTCTATGCATTGGTTAGTATCAGATCAACAGTAGACAGTCACCTACAACCTTCGGGAAAATAAAATAGTCAGCAAGAAGACTGTGGATTTTTGGGAACTTCGTGTTCTTTTCTCTATAGGTCAGGACTTGGTAATTTAAGGCTAATTTAAGGCTACTAGTAACCTAATTTTATTTGGTGATACAGAGTAAGGGAGTTACAGAAAAATTAAGAAAGCTTTGTGGCTCCATATACTCCAAATAAATTTTGCTAGACTTCCCCTGCTTTTAGCTCTTATTCCATTCATAATCTGTTCTGTCCAATTAACTTTTCAACATACTAAGAAAACCTTTCCACACAGTGCTAGATATTCATTTCATGCGTGACAGAGAGTTCATTAAGAGAAGATCTTCATGAAAAGGAAGAAACTGTCACAAATTTTTAACACAATCCATATTGAGGGGGAAGGGAGAGAAAAAGATACAGCATGGATCGGAACATAATAGTAGTCTACATCTAAATCAACTGAAGAAAAAGAAAAAGGATTATTCACCTCTTTCAAAAAAAAATTCTTTGCTTTTTGCCAGAAATCCTTACTTCTTCATATTGCCTTAATATAGCTTTGCACAATGAATAAAATTTTATTCTTATTCCCGTTGAACACTAACAAATGATAAAGTATACAAGTTCATTAAAGGGAATTTATAAAATTATGCATTAGCAATATACGTGGCAATTCAAGGAAGCAATTCAGCCATTTTTTCTCTGTACCACATAACCAGAATATAAGGTTCTGTTTTTAATAAATAAATAAATAAATAAATAAATAAATAAATAAAGAAAGAAAGAAAGAAAGAAAGAAAGAAAGAAAGAAAGAAATAAATAAATAAATAAATAAATAAATAAATGTAGAATAAGATAAGATAGAATAAGAATAAGATATAAAATATAATATACTGTTAAAACAATAACAGTAATATAATATATATATATATGTGTGTGTTATTGTTTTAACAGTATATTATATTTTATATCTTATTCTTTTCTATTATATTTTTTCATTTATTTTTAAGCACGTCTTACATATTATTTTGATAACGTATGTATTCTTGAGTTTTATTCTTTTTGCTTCTTTTCTTGCTCTGTTATTATTTTAAAAGTAATTAAAAATTTATTTAAAATCCCTACCATAAAGAAATGTCTGCAAGGCATGCATATGCTACTGCAACTTAAATACTGTTTAAACTAGATGAATAAAAAGAAATGCAAATGTAACACATATTGCAAGTTTCTCTTTAAGGCAATGAAGAATTTTAGCCAAAGGTTACCATCTGGTGAAAGACTTCCTTTATTGGAGTAGCTTCATCTGTGATCCAGTTTTAAAGAGTTGCATAGTATAGTAAACCATCATCAAACTGAGAAGAGCTTCAAGAAAGAAGAGAAGAGCCTCTAATACACGGGTGTCAAACTCACCAGGTCTCATTGCCATCACGTGACATTTCACATCGTTTTTCCCATTTGCGGAGCTGGGATCGGTGTGGCATGCATGTGATGCATCTGGCCTGAGGGCCAGCAGTTTGACATCCCTGCCTAATACAAGAATTAAAACACAACTGAAAATGCCTAGAGCTTTAGAGTAAATCAGAAAGGCTAACATTATCCTTGATTATATGTCAGAGGGTGTCAAACCCTCAATTTCATTGAAGGCCTTGGGGGGGCATGGCTACCTTGATGTCACTCATGTCGGGGGCGCCTGTGGTGGCCCGAGTGCTCTGCCAGTGAAAATGGGTTCCCGAACTCCATTTTTGGCTGTGATGACCTCCTTTTGGCTGTGATGGCCTTCTCTGCCAACAAAAATGGAGCTTGGGGGAATGGCTGTCATGGTTGAAAATGGAGCCTGGGAGAATTGTACGCGGCCCTCCCGAGTTCCATTTTCACTGGCAGAGGCACTGCAGGCCACTCCTTCACTGTTTCCAGGGCAGCCCCATGGGCCAGATCTAAGCACCCTGCGGCCGGATCCGGCCAGAGGGCCTTGAGTTTGACACCCCTGGTGTATGCATTTAGGGATATGTTATTGGAACATATCTGTTATCAAAATCTGGCATACTGGGTCAAATATGTAGGAAACGTGTTCAGTTCATCTGATTTCTGCCCCAGATTCAACATTATGTTTTCATTAAGCAACCATGTTCCTCTTTCTCTTATAGTGTCTTTCACAATCTCATTATTCCCAATTTCACATTTCTCTATATAGATCTAAGCTCTACAGTTGAAGGAGGTGCTGCAACTCCATTCAGCACTGCATGCTACAAATAATAAATATACAAACTATTATATATAATAAATTATATATATAATTTCTTTATCCTGTGGCAGCTTGTTAGCAACTTGAAACAAATAACTAATCTCACAAAAGAGGGAGTAAATGCTTGGGCAATTGGCAAGTCAAATTTTAATTGCCATTCTGGGAAGGATTACCGTAAGTCAGGCATTACTAGAACAGCCACAGCTACTAGCATAGCTATGCCTGATAACAAGCCAGCATGTGGATAAGTAAGTCTTCAAAACAATTTTCCTAAAGCAGCAAGTGAAAAAATGAATATTCAAACATGCAGTTCAGACAGACCTCAATTTTATTAACACACTGGATGAAAAGAGAAATCTTTTTTTGTTCAGCTTCTAAAATGTCAAGCTTGAAATATCTCAAGTTATTTTGGTTCTTTTCAGTTTTTCTAACAATATTAATTTAAAAACCTTAATTATATAAGAAAAATAGGATTATGAAATAAGCTTTAGCTGCAGTGGATTTGTGTATATTTTAAAATATGGTGATGATTATGGTGAAAAATCTTTTTCACGCCCACTTGTAGTTGAGACAAAGGATCTAGTGAGATTTGTGGGACACATACATAAGATTGCATTTTCAATTTTCTTGGTGCTAGACTATTCCACGGCTTATAACCAAGGTTGCAAGATGCAATAAAAAAGCTTTTAATAAATTATGTCTAAATTCATGTTTTATTATCTTAGTAACTAATGAACACTGCTATTATTTCAAAGAGAAACAGGCAGCTAATCATAGGATTATGTGAACTTTTAATCACCACTTATAGAGAAAATAAATTTTCTTCAGCAAAATAGTGGAGAAAACCAGTGGATAGTTTAGCATAAGGAAGCTACTCTTTTACTCATAAACAATGCTTCCTGTTGGTTCTAACATTGTCAAATCTGATTGTGTAGTTTTTCATTTTTACAATACTTAGTTTGTTGTTTCTGACTTCTACATCAGTTTTCAATGTAACCAAACATTCCATTCACTTTAGTACATACTTATGTGCCCTCCCTCTCTCCCTCCCGCCTCTCATATACTGTATGTATATGTATATGTATATGTATATGTATATGTATATGTATATGTATATGTATATGTATATGTATATGTATACACACACACACATGCACACACACTTTATGTTTACTTCCTGTATTACAAATAAATGCAATCCCAAAATTGCATTTTTATTTAGATAACTGAATTGCAGAATTCTGATTACTTTAAATACTAAACTTTCAGTTTCACATTCCATAATAATCCAGGAAGAACACATTTAATAAGTTAATATGAAAATCTGAATTCACCAAACTTCTCACATCATTAAATCAGCCTCTAACTTGGTTGCCTGTACAGTAGTGGATCACAGTTCTGAAAATCAGCCCAAAAGATAATTTACTTTTCATTTCTATCAGTAAAAGAATAGCTAACGTGGGGGGGGAGGTTCCTCCTGTGAGCAGTAAACCCTTGCAGCAATCAACTAAACTGAAGACCTATTCATTTAAGGTTATAGACCGTAATCTACTATGTTGGTTTAGTGTTGGGTAGTAGATACTGTAAATGTTTTTAGACTTCCAGGTCTAGAGATGAGAGAGAATTCAGCCAGCTTCCATACCTAAGGGAGACTTGAACTTGAATCTCCCCCATCCTAGCCCTACACTGATAGATGATCGATAGCTATGGATGATAGATGATAGATAGATAGATAGATAGATAGATAGATAGATAGATAGATAGATAGATAGATAGATAGATAGATAGATAGATATAGATCAATGATATAATAGTAATAAGTGTATTTTTATTTCTTGCTGGTTTTCCAAAATATAGCATTATGATCTAAATGTACTGATACAAGGTCATAAAAGATAGACTAAGCTATCTTCAATTAAAGCATGCATGTAAATACTGTGTTATATCAAAAACAAACACAGCATTATTTCATATTGCAAGAAGACAAACATGAACTAGTGACAAGGTATAATAATTTTCGAGACCATTATCACAATAGCAGTATCTATAAGACTTAGACTTATATACCTCCTCACCCTTACAACCTTACAGCCCTTTCTAAGTGGTTTCCAGAGTTAGCCTATTTTCCCCAACAATCTGGGTCCTCATTTTATCGATCTTGGAAGGATGGAAGGCTGAGTCAATCTTGAGCCGGTGAGAATCGAACACCTGGCAGTGAGCAGAGTCAGTCGGCAATACTTCATTGTAACCACTGTGACACCATGGCTCACAATACAACCAATTGGTTGCAGTGTCTTCACTGCTGTTCTGATTTCTTTAAAAACCAGAGAAGGGAGGAGATTCCTCCCGCTCCTTTCTATTTTCTCTCCTTTCTCAAAGGTGAGAGGAGGATCAATGTGTGGCATAGCCTTATGTTGCTTTGGCTTTTTAGACAAGGGTCAAAGTTAGCTCAAAATGTACTGGTATCTATGAAGTCTAATCTCCCAGGAGATTAAAGGAGGAACAATTGGCTGTCCAGTCACCCCAGCTGCTTGTTTCCTTCTGCTGCAGGTTTTGATATTAGATTTCTTAAATATTATATACAAATCAACCATAAAATAATCCCAACCCTTTGCAAAAACTATGCAGCATCTGCATAGTTTACTGCGCACATATCCAGAAAATAATGAAACTTTAAAATATTTTTAAAAGATGACAAGAACTGGGCAGAACTGTCATCCTTCATAAAGCTACCACTGTACACAGTGAAAGGACATTTTTTTAAAATTCTGTGATTGTTGTTTTTGGAAGGCAGATATTTTCTCTCTTCTAGTGCAGTAGCTGTTACGTTTGAGAACTCCCTTAATATTGACAATGTTTATGTATATGCAATTGTCTGGAAGCATCCTGTCTACTAATTTATTGAAAAGACCAATTCACAGTAAAGGTCAACTTATGCTACAGGTTTTTTTTAAAAAAGCAGAGAAATAGCTCCCTGCTCTGATACTGAGTTATCTGGATTTAAACAAAAACTCATCTGTGTTTTAACTTTAATCTCTTTCGATGTTCCCCTTTTTCATTGTACTTGATAGTAGCTAATGCACTTCAATATTCTGAGTGCCAGTACGGATTGTACTGTAATAGTATAGTAATTAAGTTGACTCTAAATGCCAGACTATTGGAGGTACAGTGTTGGAAGAAGGATCATTTATTATTGAGGAATTGACGTTGATGGTTGTGCATCTGGCCGAGATGGCGAAGAAAATTTCCCTTTTCTCTTTTTATTATTATATTTCAAAGATTATCTAAATGAAAGATATATAATAAGAATTTGATATATTGGAATGTTAGTTTATTAATGATATATACCTAATTTTTAGATTATGTTTTAAAACTTTTGAGTAATTAGGAGTTAAAGAACTAGAGAAATTTTGAAATTAATAATCTGTTAGTATATTTTAATATTATATTTATTGAATATTATACCCTGTGCTTTTTCTGGGAAGTCGAAGGGGTGAGTGGGTGAAAGGGGGGGAGGGTAAGGGGGGTGGGGAGGGGTTTGGGTGGAAGGAGGAGAGAAAAGAGAAAAATGTTTGTACTTTGTACTAATAAAACTTTTTGAATTAAAAAAATATTCTGATTCCCGCCATAGATGACAGAAGCCTAAATTTTCACATGTGTTTCTTTTTGTGGATAGCCATATAAGTCCCTTGACTGTGCCAAATATGGAAACGCTTGGCAGCAATTGGCGGCATAGAAATTTAATTTAACAATAATAAATAAATAAAAATTGAGTGCATCTTCACCATGTTTTACCTGGATTTCTGTTCATTTATAATGGATCCATAGTTTTTGTTCCCTTGCTTTCCTTGCCCCAATTTTCTCCACTTCCCCAGAGGGGGAATTAAATTGATTATTATGCCTTGTCCCATCTTCCGCCTCCTGCAAGAATGGGGAAGGATGTTTTCTGCAAAGTGGACCCTTCAATATAGAAACAGGAAGTGTTGCTGCCATGGCATCAGCACTGTGCTGACTTTTCTTGCATAGGGCTTTTAATTAGGGGACTGGAGCCTACTCCTTACTCCTATCTTTGCCCAATCCCTATATGGTACCATAAGACAAGCTGAGGAAGTCTATACAAAATGGTGTGTTGGTTTGCCATCATTATCAGTACATGGAGGAAAATGGGCTTTTTAAACCCAACATAAAACTGAGAAATAGAAGAAGCACTTCTTCCTAGCCTCAAGACACACATATTGATTGCCTGAAACATCTTTGTGCTCATCTGTCGCCAAGGAACAGCAACCTGTAATTGAGAGCTGTATCCCTAGCAGCACGACAGATTCATGACTTAACGCTTGTTCCTGTACTGTCCTGATAACTCGGAGTAGCCTGCTCGAGGGCCGGGATTAACTTAAACTGTGCAATCAGAAACTTCGGCAAGGAAAGGTTGATTCCTGGAAATGCATCCAGTTAATAATATCTTGTTTAATTGGGGGTTAAGGGACATAATGCATGTTGGAACAGGCAGAGAGGAAAAGCTAAAAATAAGTGTGCCAAATATGATGGGTTGACATAGTCACATCCCTATTTTCTGATTGTGAAATACTGATACAGTGGATATATAATATATTACTTCAACAGTCAACATTCTTCAATGCAGATCACTATAATTGGGGAATCCTCTAAAAGCAGATACTGTAATTAAAAGCTAGAGCTGTCAGTTGCAAAATTACACCCCCTTCCTCCTCCACCTGCTTATCATCCCTGCTTTTTGTGTTCTGTAGAAGCTTGAAAAGCAACCTTGCCACTTTAAAGACGCATTGTCTGTATCTACATTTTTTTAATAAAAAAATTGCCAAATCATTTGTGAAGCTTTGGATTTTGACTCCTTTTGATCTGGATGCCTTTCAGATCTGTCTTATTCTGATTTATTCCTCTGAAATTTAATCAGTATATAAATCTAGAGCAGTGGTTCCCAACCTTTCTAATGCCGTGACCCCTTAATATAGTTCCTCATGTTGTGGTGACCCCCAACCAGAAAATTATTTTCGTTGCTACTTCATAACTGTAATTTTGCTACTGTTATGAATCGTAATGTAAATATCTAATATGCAGGATGTATTTTCATTGTTACAAATTGAACATAATTAAAGCATAGCGATTAATCACAAAAACTATGTAATTATGCCAGATGAGAAATTCTCGGGCCAGTCTTTGCAAGAGCACAAGGAATATCATCTTCCACAACAAATGCCGATCACCGAATGACACCTCTCCCGACCAATCAGAGGGCTCGGGCGAGTTAAGCCGATATGGCCAGGCTTGTGGCAGTGGGGGAGGGAGCTGAGGATGCCGGGGCGACCCCTGGGAAATGCTCGTTCGACCCCCAAAGGGGTCCCGACCCCCAGGTTGGGAACCACTGATCTAGAGCTAAACACTCAAAGTCCTTTGCTTGTTAGCTTCACTTTCTCCCACATTTATCCATTTTAACCTTAAAGTGCTTTTCTTGCACTTCACGAAGAAGTTTGATAAGTTCTTATTTATAAAGGAACCACTGTAATGAATCGCCTTCATATTCCATAAGATCAAATATTTATTTTTAGGATTGCTTCTCACGTCATTAAGATGTGTCCCAAGAAAGAGTTCACCCCCCAAAAAAAGAGGTGCAAACAAATCTTCATTCTCGCTTACTTTCTCTGCTGTCTTCACCAGTGTTTCGCCTTTCATAGTCGCCATCTGGTGTTCTTTCATTGCTCTTCTTGTTTTTCTCACCTTTCTTGTTACCATTTTTAGCTGACAGCAGAAAAGAGAAACACATGATATTAATTCTCCCCAAATATAAACTATCAAACAGAAAGACAAGAATAAGGAACACAATGAAAAAAAAAGAACCATAATTTCCAGTGAGACTGTAAAAAGGAAGTAAAGAGTTCACATTTGTCTCCCTGAGTTTTCAAAAACAGATAAACATTGGATACTTTTCAGAAAAGGCAAAATGAATCCTTGGGGATTCTGTGATTTCTCAACAATTTTCAGGATATTTTCTTTTTGTGTTATCCCAGTATATCAGAAATACTCTACAGGGGTCTCCAACCTTGGCAACTTTAAGACTTGTGGACTTCAACTCTCAGAATTCCTCAGCCAGCAAAGCTGGCTGAGGAATTCTGGGATTTGAAGTCCACAAGTCTTAAAGTTGCCAAGGTTGGAGACCCCTGCATAAACTATGTAAGTGCCAGAGATGGAAAACATCATTCCAAGCAAACAAAATGAAACAAGAAAAATTGGAAGAAAACTCCCTCCTTCCCCAAATGAAAGTGGTACCAATTCCATGGTTGGTTGTTGTTTTTGTTGTTGTTTTTGCTCCTCTATAGACTTTCATCCTCCAGGACTGATTAACTTGCTGAAAGGTAAGGACTTCATTGAGCCAAAATATTTTTTTCTAGCAACAATGTAGATATTTGTGTCACTGGCTTCTTTTGGCGAGTCTTTTCAACTTCTCAGGTTCACCTACAGCAGTAGTGGGTTCTAAATCCCGTTGCTACCAGTTTGCGCATGTGCGCGCAGAAGCATCCCAGGTGGGTGGGTGGAGCCTCTCACTGCCGCTGCTACCAGTTCGCCAAACCGGGCTGAACCTGGAGCAACCCACCGTTGACCTACTGTGCTGATTATTGTTGCTGGTTGTTTTCCACTCGTGCTGTCTGAGTTTATGTATATAAGCACAGGTCTGCAGGGGGAAATGGAATCTAAAAATATATAGAAAGATACTAGGATCTCATAATTTTCAAAATATACCAAGAGTGCCATAAACTTTGTCACTTTTGAAATTAATAAAATTAAATCTACAGTATACGAGATAACTAGGGTGGGGGTTAGATCATATGACAGCACTCTTTTAATATCTAAAAAGATGAAAATGTAGGTTCCCAGAAGAATTTAAATGAAATCAGATTTTTCAAATAGAATAGACCATTTGGAGTTAAAGCAATCCCCCCCAAAATGCAGATTTTATTAGGAAGTACCTGGTGACCATGAATGGATTCAGGTCTCCAGAACTAGAATAATTACTTTTGAGACTCATGAAGGAGTTTGTCAATGTCATTTTGGAGCCTATTTCTTTTTATTTTTTAAATCATGAGGGATAGGCATAGTGCTAGATAACTGGAGAGGAACAAATGATGTCCCTATCTTCAAATGAGATTAGCCACAAGACTCAGGTTATTGTAGATTACATCACTTGGCAGGAGCCAGCATGACTTTAACAAGATACAGTACATCCTAACAGACCAATGATTTTTTTAATAAAAGTAACCCTGAGAATGTGGTAAGCATAGTGAACTTTTTCTTCAACAAAGCACTCAAGAACTCTATCTTGAGATTCTAGTGGGGAACATAAAAATGTACTGGGCTATGTTTCTATTAGAGGGATACAGAGTAGGTAAAGAATTGAGTTCTGTGAATGGTTCTGTTTCAAGACTGAAATGTTGGGCAACATAACATGGGGATTTTTTTTAGAGTCTGTGCTATTCAACGTATTTATAAATGATTTTGAAAAGGGCTTAGAATAGGTATTATCAAATCTGCAGACAGCACAAAGGTTAGAGAGAAAGCACTTTAAAAGACAGTCTTTTCTAGATTTAGCGTGGCAAAATTTAGAAAGGTCTGATAGAATGGAGCATTGTTCAAAAACCAGCAAAATAAATCTTAGCAGAGAAAAATACAACATTCTACATTTGAACAGGAAAAATAAACAGCATGAGTGTAGGATGGAAAGGACCTTATTAGTCAACAGTTCATGGAAAAAGGATTCAGGTGTTCAGAAAGTGAATGTCCAGAGAAAAGCAACCAATATTTTGTGGGACCTGGAGGACTTATAAGGAATCATGAGAGATGATTGATATGTTTGCCTGAAGAAAAGAAGACTGCAGGGAGACATGATAACTATCTTCAATTATCTGAAGGACAGTGATATAGAACAGGAGTCTCAAAACTTGGCAACTGTTAAGACTTATGGACTTCATCTCTCAGAATTCCTCAGGCAACCATTCTGGGTGTTAAAGTCCACAAGTTTGCCAAGTTTGGAGATCCCTAATATAGAAAATGTAGCAAAATTGTTCAGAGTTGTTAAAGAAAGGACAAGAAGAAAAGGTGGGTTTAAGTTACAAGGATGTAGATTTGACTGGACATCAGGAAAACATTCCTAATGGGAAGAACAGTTTAAGAACAGTTTAAGCCCTCATCACCTCACGGCTGGATTACTGCAATGCGCTCTACATGGGGCTACCCTTGAAGAATGTCCGGCGACTGCAATTGGTGCAAAATGCAGCTGCGCGAGCTGTGGTGGGTGCACCCAGATGCACCCACGTAACACCGATCCTCCGCCAGCTGCATTGGTTGCCCATTAGTCTCCGGATCCAATTTAAGGTGTTGGTCGTTACCTTTAAAGCCCTACATGGCTCAGGGCCAGGTTACCTTCGGGACCGCATCCTGCCACATACCTCCCTACGACCGGTCAGGGCCCACAGAGTCGGCCTCCTCCAGGTCCCATCGACCAAACAACGTCGGTTGGCGGGGCCGAGGGGGAGGGCCTTCTCTGTGGGAGCTCCCTCCCTGTGGAAACAGCTTCCCCCGGAGATCAGGACTATCCCCACCCTGCTGGCCTTCCGGAAAGCAATAAAAACCTGGCTCTTCTGGCAGGCGGGGTGAAAGCGAGACAATACTCTTTTAACTTTTGTATGTTTTAATTATTGTATTTTATTGTATTTTATATTGCTGTAATGGATCTGAATACGTTGTGAGCTGTCCAGAGTCCCTAGGGAGTTGGGCGGCATACAAATCCATTAAATTAAATTAAATTAAATTAAGAAGAGAACAAAGGCCTCAATAAGTGGTGGGCTCTCCATTAATGGAAGTTGATGCTGATGTCATAGGTCTTGCACTTTTCCACACTGTACAGGGGGCTGAACTAAAAACATATTGCTAAAGTAGAACTTCCTTTTAGCAATTACATTTTATGACTGAATGTTAGAAAAATGTCCCCTTTCCATTCCATGATTCTATCTCAATTTTTGGTAATTAATTTACTAAGGAAGATGCTATACAATTAACACTCTACGCTGAAATAAAAAATATACAAGAAAGAAAGAAAAAAGAAAAAATGAAAAGAAAGAAATGCAGAGAAAGAAAAAATGGGAAAAGAAAAAAGAAAACTCTCTCTTCCTCCCCAGCAAGTATAGTCAACATTAACAGTTTATCACCATATCTTAAAAATCACTACTTCATCCTATATCTCATTCCATCCTCTATAATAAAATCTTTAAGGCTTCACTCCATCTTAATCAGTAAAAATCTGTTAAGGATTATCTGTAATAACAATATATTATACAAATTACATTCATTAGCCCACTTTGAATCTTTCCTTTTACACTTGTATAACATTTTCAAGTAAACAACATTTTCAAAGGATCATCATCCAATCCTAATAAAAAGTCCATTAAACCTCACTGGAGATAAAATCACATCTTCATAAATAAAATCCTTAAAATATTGTTATACAGTTCTAATCTGTAAACCATTGGACATTACCGGATATAGCAAACCATTATTAACCTTGAGCAAATAAAGTGATTTCGTATTCTTTTCTATTTCTCCCAACAAACCTGAATCCCTTCAAAATCCAAACATTTGCTTTTTCATACTCTCTTGACTTTTCTTGAGAATTGTTAACATCCTCACCAAGTCTTTTTTTGTAACTCCAGTAAAGAGAAATTATCTATACTGCTGTTCATCTTCTGACAGTCACTTCTCTTTGACAGTTCCAACAAATATTTTTTGTGAATCTATTGTAGAGATGTTATCCACATCACTTTTCTGGATTGATATTTATTTATTTATTAAAGGTATCTTTGTACATCTTTTGTCATTGTCAAATCATCATCTAGTTTCATTTGTATATTTTAAAAAATCCTATAAACCTTGCAATTTTCTTCCTTAAAGGACTAAATGAGAACTAACAAAGTAAATACAACCAAACCTTCTGAAGGTTTTCAATCTTTAACAAGCTGTAATAATATCAAGAAAGTAAACATGGAGCTGAATAAAAAAGTGAGGTTTGTTTGAACCTTAAGTCCATAGCAGGCTACATTAGTGGATCTGAGCTTGATTATCCCGCAACTCCCAGCAGTTTTCAAGAGGCCACAAAAATGTCAGTTCCTGACATCTATTGACAAAAAAAAAAAGAGCGGAGTACTTATGTCAATCTCAAATAGATCTCTCCTTTCTTCAGAGAGAATTTCGGCAGTCTGGATACAGCATCCAGCTACCTTTTGGCAGTAATGTCTCCTACTATTAGTGGGGTATCAATTCACCATTTTTTACTAGAAATTTCTCTGATTCTCTGTTGATACGGAGGGAACCATCATAATCTTCTGCAAGACAGCAGGGTTGGCATTTAACAATTATTGTTTCCTGGCCTTCCCATCCCCTCCATTTAAGGGCTATTTTATCTTATTTTATTATAGAGTGGAGTAATTACGGGATAGTGAAATTATGGCAGACATCTCGGTTAAATTGGGAAATCAAGTGAAACATGAGAAAAAGCTAGAATTACTGTGTCGACACAAGTTTTAAAGAGGAAGCTAAGCAGATAAATGTGTGGGAGGCTTCTGGTTTTTTAAAAAAATATCACCATTGTTATTACTGTCACTATTATGACATTGATCAAGATTTCCAAGCTCAGAAATACAAATCTTGGCCATTCACAATATGTGCTTCAAATAAAAAGTTCTCTTTGTTATTCTGTTTTTCTGGTGTACAGCCAAACCAGTGGCAAAAACAGCACTAAGGGATCTCAATACTCTGTTGAAACAGAAAATCGGGTGGGGATTAGAAGATGGACAGAATGAAACTAGACACTTGCTGGAGACAGCATTGGCAGAGAACGCAAAGCTTACGATGCTCTCAGTGATATCTGGAGCATAGCTGAGTCTGATTTAAATTAAAATCAACCCCAGAAGAAGCCAAGCTGTTTCCCAAACTTTAGAGGAAATGGCTTATTTTACAAGCATTATTAGCCAATAGCCATATTAATATCACAATGCCAAGGTATTCATTCTAAAAACACATCCAGACAGATGGTTTAATGTGCTGTCCTTCTACCCAGGACACGCACAAAAAAGGAGGCTAGCATGCATTTCCTTTGTCTGCAAAGCCAGTCCCTGTTCTATTCTGCCTTGTTAATGAGGCCAGTGAATGGGATTGTCCTAACAGTTGAAAGCAGGGCAGTTTCCCCTGCTGATGGGAAAATATCCACCTATTGTTCTCTCTAACACGGAATTGTGTTAAGGCTGAGAGAACAGTTTTAGCAGGTGGGTAGAAGGAGAGGAAGTTATTAATCTATCAAATCTTAATCTGTGGGTTAAGGTGGCTTTGTACTCTTGCTTGATCAGGAAGAACCTACAGTACTTCCCATTGACCACCTAAAGCCCTATGAATCAAGTACTACAAAATATATCAGGAGAGGTTCTTCTCTCTTGCTGTAAGGAAAAGCTATACTGGGAAGTTCCCATATAATATAACATAATGTAGGAAGCCCCCCTCCAGATTAAAATATTTTTTATTTTTAATATTAAAAAGAGGCAGGATAGAATATCTAAACAGCTAAAATTGGAGCAACATCTTTCAGCTGTGGCTAGGGGGACCTTTGCACAAATCCGTCTTGTGCACCAATTGCGACCTTACTTGGAGAGGGAGGCCTTGCTCACAGTCACTCATGCCCTTGTCACCTCACGGCTAGACTACTGTAACGCGCTCTATATGGGGCTACCCTCAAAGAGCATCCGGAGACTCCAGCTGGTACAGAATGCAGCTGCGCGTGCAGTAGTGGGTGTACCGAGATACACCCACGTAACACCTATCCTTCGCCAGCTGCATTGGCTACCAGTCAGCCTCCGGGTGCAATTTAAGGTGTTGGTCGCTACCTTTAAAGCCCTACATGGCTCAGGGCCAGGCTACCTGCGGGACCGCATCCTACCACATACCTCCCTAAGACCGGTTAGGTCCCACAGAGAGGGCCTCCTCCGGGTCCCGTCGGCCAAACAATGTCGGTTGGCGGGACCACGGGGGAGGGCCTTCTCTGTGGGAGCCCCGTCCCTCTGGAACCAACTGCCACCAGAGATCCGGACCATCCCCACCCTACTGGCCTTCCGTAAAGCCTTAAAAACATGGCTCTTCCGGCAGATGGGGTGAATAGGACAATCAGATTCCCCCTGAATGTTGTGTTTATAATGTCTTCTTTTTAATTATATTTTTAATTTAAATTAATGACGACTGTTTTTAAATGTACGCCTCTTATTCATGTTGTATGCCGCCCTGAGTCCCACGGGATTGGGCGGCCTATAAGAGCGTTTAAATAAAATAAATAAAATAAATAAAATAAATATTTCCCCCAAAGGAGAAATGAAGAAAAAGCTTAACAAAGGCAGAGAACAGCCTCAGTCTTCCTGCTTTAGGAAAACACCCTCAAGCAGAAGCATGAAGAGGCCAGTTTTTAGCAGATTTTGTATCCATTCAGAAAGATTGGATCACACTATTCATAAGCAAACAGCAAACAGCAACTCCAGATAAGCAATACAATTAGGCAAGCCAAAGTTGGCAAGATTAGCTGAAGCATCTAAGATCTGCATTTCCCCTTTTACCTGTAGAGCCAGCCATGACCCCTACATGACTCCATTAGGAATCTAGAAACAGCCATTAGAATATTAAAGGACATGTTCTTGCAGAGAATTATACAATAGTTAATAATTATACAATTGCACAATAGATACAAACTTAAGGTAAACCACACCAAACTCGATTGCAGGAAATACGACTTCAGCAACAGAATGGTCAGTGCCCGGAATACACTACCTGTGGTTTCTTCCCCAAACCCCCAAAACTTTAACCTTAGACTATTTACTGTTGACCTCACCCCATTCTTAAGAGGTCTGTAAGGGGCATGCCTACCGTCCCTGTCCTAATGTCCCCTTTTATTTGTATCCATTTCCTGTATTAATAACCATGTTTATACCTATTTCTGTTATCTAATACATGCTTGACAAAACTAAATAAATAAATAAAATAAAATAAAATAAAAGAGTAATAGGCATTTCAATCATGAAGCCCCAAAGAATGTATAAAAGCTCACTTACCTCAACCTCATTTTGTTAACCACCCCAGAAATATGCTGCTGTCAGTGAAGTTTCTGGCATCTAAATAAACAGAGGCCTTCATTCCTGAAGCAGCCTCCATTTTATTTCCAGCGTCTTTCTCCTGGCTTGGAACTGGGCTGGATTTTTCTTCCAACAATAACTTGCCTACAAACTTGTTCATACATGACTAGCTTATAGGCACACATTTTGTTACGTCCTCCTTGCACGCTAGCAACAGCAGCAGTCACCGCCAATTGGAGCGGGGCGCTGAGCGGGAGCGGTCAGCCCCCTGATTGGCTGCCGCGTTTGACAGCTCCTTAAATAGCGCTGTCAGACGCAGCTGAGGAGATTCTTTTCGGCGCCTTCGGCTTCTTAGCGTTCTTCTGTTGTTCTGCTTACTCTGTGGTTGCCTTAATAAAGGCTTGAGTTTCAACACTCCTGACTCCTGTCCATTCTTCATCCCTCGGACATAACAAGTGGCGACAAAGGTGGGATATTAGCGGTCACGCTGCTGACCCCAAGCAGGAGAAATAGTGCTTCTCCCCCTCCTTCTAGCCCTAGTGTCTCTGCGCGGCTGCCGCCAGCACCTCTGTCAGCCATGGCTCGAATTGGCAAAGATCCGACCACCTTTGAGATTTTCTGCCCTGAGTCCGAGACCTGTGACGCGTACATGGAGCGCTTCGAGTGCTACCTGCAGGCGAACAACCTCACGGAGCTTCCAAGCAACCGGCAACGTGCCTGCTTCCTGAATGCCTGTGGCCACCAGATGTTCGCTACGGCCAGAGCCCTGGTGGCCCCGCAAATTGTTTACAACGTGCCGTGGGAGGAACTCCTGAGTAAGCTTAAAAATCATTATTCCCCCACTCCATCTCGCATCGCCCGCAGGTTCGCGTTCCAGCAGCGTTTGCAACGGGAGGGGGAGGCTATCAATCATTACATGACTGCCCTCCGAGACGCTGCTTTAGACTGCGAGTTTCCCAATCTTGATGATGCCCTGCTGCAACAACTTGTTTGTGGGGTGAGGGACATTAGGCTGCAGCGTCGCCTCCTCGCCCGCACTGAGTTAACATTGCCAGTCGCTCTGGATGAGGCAAGGGCAGCAGAAATGTCCACCCTTTCTGCTGCCGAAATCCACCGTTTCCAGCCAGCCGCACCCCCGACTCAGCAGCACCTCACCGTCCACCATGAGGACATCGCTCCTTTTGACCAACCAGCCTCTGCCTCAGCCACTTCGGTTCACAGCCTTGGAGCCCCTGCCCAGCGCAGATGGCAGCCGCAACAACGACAACCGTGCCAAGCCAACTTCAACCTGTGTGCCAGCTGTGGAGAGCCTCACCCCCGCAGCTCCTGCCGATTCCGAGCCGCGACCTGCCGCCGCTGTGGAAAGTTCGGACACCTCGCGAAAGTCTGCCGCTCGATGGGAGCTGCCGCTGTCCCTTCAGCACCGCCGCCTTTCCCTGCTCGCCCCCAAAAGCCTCCTGCTGACTATTTTCCTGTCAGGCAAACCGCTGAGGTTCTGCCTGAGGAGGTTTGTCTAACTGCTGGGGGGGCGGAAGAAAATTTGGCTGGAGCTAAAGATTGAGGGGTCCCCTTGCTTAATGGAAGTAGACACTGGCTCAACCAAAAGCATAATTTCCTGGGACACCTTGCAAAGACTGGTGCCTTCACTGACAAAGACATGCCTGACCCCTTCTTCCATCAGGTTGAGGGACTACCAGGGGAACCCCATTCCCATTTTAGGGGAGACCAAGGTCCTAGTCAAGAAGGGCTCCTTCACAGGCAACCTGCCCCTTGTGGTAGTGTCAGGTTCACTGCCCTCACTCCTGGGCCTAGAATGGTTTGACTCCCTTGGCCTCTCCCTCACAGGTGTTCATGCCCTCGCAGTGCACGACAATTGCCCTCTATTCCTCGAATTTGCTGATGTATTTGACAACAAACTAGGCACCTACTTGGGCAACCCCATCTCCCTCAACCTGGATCCACAGGTTGCCCCCATCTGCCTTAAGCCAAGACGCGTTCCTTTTGCCCTGAGGCCTAAGGTGGATGCGGAAATTGACAAGTTGCTAGCCCAGGGCGTCCTTGAGCCAACTGACCATGCGAAATGGGAGACACCTGTGGTCATCCCCTTAAGACCAGATGGGTCTATCCGGCTGTGTGGGGATTATAAAAGCACGCTCAACAACGCCCTACAACCTCACCCATACCCAATTCCTGTGGTGCAGCACTTGCTCCATTCCCTAGGCCGGGGCACGACTTTCGCCAAGCTGGACATGGCTCAGGCTTATCAGCAGCTCCCGGTGGATGACTCCACCGCGGAAGCACAAACAATTGTCACCCACCGGGGTGCTTTTAAATGCTGCCGCCTCCAGTTTGGCGTGAGTGTTGCCCCCGGCCTCTTCCAGAACCTAATGGAACGCCTCCTTTTTGGCCTGCCAGGGGTCATCCCTTACTTCGATGAAATTATCATCTCTGCCAATAGCCAACCGGAGCTCTACTCCAGAGTAAGAGCAGTTCTCACCAAATTTCGCCTGGCAGGCCTTAAACTGAAGCGCAGCAAGTGTCAAATCGGGGTGCCTAGTGTGGAGTTTCTGGGATACCTAATTGATGGAGCAGGCATACACCCCACCCCCTCTAAAGTGGCAGCCATTAAGCAGGCCCCGACCCCAACTAGTAGGTCGGAACTACAATCCTTTTTAGGCCTCTTAAACTTCTATAACATTTTCCTTCCTCATAAGGCCACCTTCGCTGAACCCCTTCACAGATTGTTAGATGCCAACAGACCTTGGCATTGGGGGCCTGAGGCTCAGGCCGCTTTTGAGGAGGTCAAGGCCCTCCTCGTGTCAGACGCAGTCTTGGTTCAATACCACCAAGACCTACCACTATCCCTAGCAGCAGATGCCTCCCCCTTTGGCATAGGAGCAGTACTTGCTCACATTCTTCCCAATGGCTGTGAGGCTCCAATAGCTTATTTTTCTAGGACCTTGTCCTCCACAGAACGCAAGTACAGCCAGACCGACAGGGAGGCGCTTGCCCTGGTAGCTTCCATCAAGCGTTTTCATGACTACCTGTATGGGCGTTCCTTCCAGTTATTCACTGACCACAAGCCACTACTTGGGCTCCTGTCTGGTGACCGCCAAACCCCCCAGTACCTTTCGCCCAGAATGTCTCGCTGGATGGAGTTCTTGGCAACCTACTCTTACTCCCTGCATTACAGACCAGGGAAAGCCATGGCCAATGCCGATGCCCTTAGCCGCTGCCCCCTTCCTGCAGCCATCATTGATCCAGCCCCTGCCTCTGAGGTCCTCCTAATTGAGGACCTAGGACCCCCAATTCAGGCATCAGACATAGCCACCCATACGAGCCGTGACCCCATCCTGAGCCAAGTACTCGACTGGGTGTTGAGAGGGTGGCCTGGGGGGCAGCTAGAACAGCCCTTCTTACCATACTATAACCGCCGCCTAGAACTCTCCACCCAACAGGGCTGCCTCCTCTGGGGGCATAGGGTTGTGGCTCCCCCTGCCTTGCATCACCAAATTCTTCAACGCTTACATGCCAGCCACCCTGGGGTGGTGCGAATGAAAGCACTGGGAAGGAGTTACGTGTGGTGGCCTGGCATGGACCAGGAAATAGAAAAGTGGGTCTCCTTATGCCAACCTTGCCAGCTGTCTAGGCCTGCCACGCCCACTGCAGCCCCAAGGTCTTGGGAGGCTCCAAAAGGGCCTTGGTCCAGAATCCACCTGGATTTTGCAGGCCCCTACCATGGCCACCAGTTCTTGGTGGTTGTGGATGCATATTCAGGATGGGTGGAGTTGGAACTAATGACAAGCACCACCTCTGAGTCCCTCAGCCGCACATTAATGAGGCTGTTCGCAACCCAGGGTTACCCAGACGTCGTGGTGTCTGACAACAGCCCCCAGTTCACATCCAGTGTGTTTCAGCAATTTTTGGCCTCCCATGGAATTCGCCAGGCCTTGACTGCCCCGTGGCACCCGGCGAGTAATGGCCGGGCAGAAAGGGCAGTGAGGTCAGCTAAAGAGGCACTAAGCAGGTTAAGTGCCACAAACTGGCAGGACAGGGTGGCAACGTACCTTCTAGCTCAGCACTCAATTCCCTGTCCTGCGACAAACCGCAGCCCAGCTGAGTTACTTATGGGCCGCCGCCTTCGCACTGACCTTGATAGAATGCACCCCGGGTTTGCTGCTAGGGAAATCCCAGTCCTACACGCCAGGGGCCGGTGTTTTGTAGTGGGAGATACCATATTTGCCCAAAATTATGGGGGAGAACCGCGCTGGCTACCTGGCCTGGTCACTGAGGTAACTGGACCCTGTTCTTACAGGGTCAGATTGTCGGATGGCCGCATTTGGAGGAGGCATGTTGACCAGCTAAGGGGGCAACGGCCGGCAGAAACCAGCCCGGAAACCATCACTCCAGCTCCGGTCGCAATAGCCTCGCCTTTGGCCAGCCCAGCCGCTGGGTTCGCCGACCTCGCGGAGCCGCAAGAGCACTCACCGGCCGCTGCAGCGCCCTCTGTTGTTGGTCCAGCGTTGTCCCCGAGCTCACCGTCACCGCCTGAAGTTCCTCCGGCTTCATCAGAAGTTCCGCCGGGGGTTCCCGGCGGCCCAGCAGAGCTGCGCCGTTCTTCAAGGTTGCGCAGGCGCCCAGCGTATCTGGGCGACTACGTTTGTTCTTTCCGGGTGGGGAGGGGTGTTACGTCCTCCTTGCACGCTAGCAACAGCAGCAGTCACCGCCGATTGGAGCGGGGCGCTGAGCGGGAGCGCTCAGCCCCCTGATTGGCTGCCGCATTTGACAGCTCCTTAAATAGCGCTGTCAGACGCGGCTGAGGAGATTCTTTTCGGCGCCTTCGGCTTCTTAGCGTTCTTCTGTTGTTCTGCTTACTCTGTGGTTGCCTTAATAAAGGCTTGAGTTTCAACACTCCTGACTCCTGTCCATTCTTCGTCCCTCGGGCATAACACATTTGACTTCAGATCAACCTACTGATAAGTACCATACATAATAATGGTGGTGGACTATTTGAAGCAGGAGAATTCAATGTAGTGGACCAACACTACTGCTGAGGTTGCCAGTCATGTTGGGAGGGAGGGAAATGCTAGCTAACATAGCAAGACTTTCTTGCTTCAGCTAACACTGGCATTCTCAGAGGCCATCCTGCCTGATTTATTTACATGTTTAACAATGCTAAAGAAACAACAACCTTGTATATAGCCTTTAGGCCAGAGAATATGACAATAAAACTAACAACACACATATAATGACAATTTAAAAAGTAGACATAAAAAACACCACATAAAATATATTAATAAAGAAACAATAATACGGATCGCAGTCACCAAAATTGGTAGTGATCTTCAGTCATAGATAAGACAGATGACACAAAATCTGACAACCTGGAAAGATATGTCAAGATCCTGTCAGATTGAAGCACTGTGCTATCAACAGTGTAGTTCTTTAAAATGGGATAGATATATATTTTCCAAGATTCCCTTTGTGGAGAGCAAAGAGCAGGTGGCTTAGGGATTCAACAGAGGCATCTCCATTTGGGCATAAGCACTACTGAAAACAAATGTTTTATATCACTCCCACAGGACTGCAAAGGTTGGTATATCCAATCTAGACTAGGTGAAGTTCAGACAAAATTTCAGTAAGAGAATGGAGGCAAGGTAGCAATAGCAATAGCACTTAGACTTATACACCGCTTTACAGCCTTCTCTAAGCAGTTTACAGAGTCAGCATATTGCTCCCAACAATCTGGGTCCTTATTTTACTGACCTCGGAAGGATGGAAGGTTGAGTCAACCTTGAGCCTGGTGAGAATTGAATTACTGGCAGTTGGCAGAATTAGCCTTATTACTGAATTCTAACCACTGTGCCACCACGGCTCTCAAGATAAGACAATGGGACATGTCCATTTGAGAAAAGCCAATGAACTGTAGAGTTATTTTTTAAATGAAAGTTTTTGCATAATTATAAGATAAATATGAACGATTATATAAAGAAAAGGAGAAAAATATAATGGAAAAGATACTGGAAATAGTATTCATAAAGAAAAAGACAACAGAAAAAAAGGGAAGAAAAAGATACTTTGTAGCAGAAACAAACGTTATCATTTCTTCCCCTGTAGAATTACATCATAAACTTTTTTTATTCCCATATTCAATCTTTTTAATCCACAAATCCACAAGTCACCAGTTCATTTTTGTCCATTTTCAATGAAAAAGTCTGTAAATGGTTTACAATCTTTTGTAAAGGTATTTATTGTTTTGTCCCTACGTTAACTATTTCCCAAATAAAGCTGTGTTGTTATGCCCATTTTTGAAAGTTCTAAATGTCTTTAAAATAAATCAAAGTAACAATAAACCTGTGGATCTAGGAGGACTCCCAAATTGCGAACCTGTTCCGAGGGAGTTAATTTTTCTCCCTCAAGAACCAAGGAGGGACAGTTGACATGGTCCTTAGGAGGCAATATCCAGAGCCACTCAGTCTTGTCGGGATTGAGTTTAGCACATTATTGCATTTTGATGTTTGGTTTGGTTAATTACTTTCCCTGATGGTTTGGATAGTCAATTTTTAGCTTTGTACAATTGATGTACACTTACTGTGATGTACAGCAAGGGTGAATGCAGCCTGGATGTGTTGGGAAGAACTCACTGGTGTGTTATGTGACAGATGAATGCCAACCCATATTAAATCAAGGATTTACAAGACAACCATCTACCCTGTTGCACGGTATGGCATTGAATGCTGGGCAGCAACAACAGGGACCGAAAGCTATCTCCATGCCATGGAAATGCGAATGCTCCATTGGATATCGGGCATCTCCCTTCTTGACCACATCACAAATGACCCCATTCGCCAACATTTTGGTATGGCACCAATTATAGAGAAGATGAGAGAAGGCCGGCTCCGCTGGTATGGACATATCCTGAGAGCAGCACCTTCCACTGTTGCCTACACTGCCTATCGATTTGAAGTCAATGGCCGGTGACCTCACGGGTGCCCAAAACAGAGATGGCAAGACACCATCAACAAAGATATGCAAGCCGCAGGCCTGAATCCTGAAGACACAGCTGACTGTGCAAAGTGGCATTCAATGATCCAATGCAGTGGACCCTGCATTTGCGGGAATATGCTAAGAAGAAAAAGAAGAAGAAGAAGAAGAAGAAGAAGAAGAAGAAGAAGAAGAAGAAGAAGAAGAAGAAGAAGAAGAAGAAGAAGAAGAAGAAGAAGAAGAAGAAGAAGAAGAAGAAGAAGAAGAAGAAGAAGAAGAAGAAGAATTATTTAATGTAATAAATTTAATTTAATAAACGTTCTTATAAGCCGCCCAATCCCATAGGACTCATGGCGGCGTACAGCATAGATAAGAACAATAACATAAAAACATCATAATTTAAAAAAACAATACATTATTTTTTAAAAGACCACTCATTCATGGGGGAATCTGATCTTCTTTTTCACCCCGCCTGCTGGAAGAGCCATGTTTTTACGGCTTTACGGAAGGCCAGTAGAGTGGGGATAGTCCGGATCTCTGGTGGGAGTTGGTTCCAGAAGGATGGGGCTCCCACAGAGAAGGCTCTCCCCCTTGGCCCCACCAACCGACATTGTTTGGCCGATGGGACCTGGAGGAGGCCCACTCTGTGGGACCTAACTGGTCGTAGGGAGGTGTGTGGTAGGAGGCGGTCCCTAAGGTAGCCTGGTCCAGAGGAGGAGGAGGAGGAGGAGGAGGAGGAGGAGGAGGAGGAGGAGGAGGAGGAGGAGGAGGAGGAGGAGGAAGAAGAAGAAGAAGAAGAAGAAGAAGAAGAAGAAGAAGAAGAAGAAGAAGAAGAAGAAGAAGAAGAAGAAGAAGAAGAAGAAGAAGAAGAAGAAGAGATGTATACTTGGTTATATTTTGCAAATGACACACTGTCATAAATTTATAAGAAATAGAAGTCTTGAATTCAAACATGCTACCTACCACTTCCACTGTTTTGAATCTAACAATTGTTCTTGCCTTAAAATAATTTTAAAATAAGTACTCTACCTCAGAGCTCCCCAACCTTTCCAGCTTTGTTTCCTTTGATTTAGAATAATTCGTGTAAAGCAATTTATTGGGCATAGGTTTTGGTTTCAGGGTATATCAACAACTTAGTATTTTAATGGTGTTCCAACATTTACAGCATTTGGGGTTAACCATGGTTGAATCTTCTGATGCTAAAGGTATATTATCATTTTTTAATCAATAGTTATTTGAGTTTGAGAAGCAATTTACTCTCTTTTTCTCACAAGGTTCAGTAGCCATTAAGGTTAGGTTACTATTTTTGTGAACGCTGGTTGAAATTCTTTTGATTTCTGGTTTAGCTTCTTATCATATCTTTCTTTCTCTCCTTTTGTTATGCTAGATGCATTTATAATATTAAACAGTCTGTTAAATTTTAGCTTCCCAGCCAGTTTGCTTGATTTATTGTCCTTTAAATTTTTCCTCCCCCCCTTCTGCTGTCCTTGTTTCAATCTAAACATTTTAAACAATATTTTTGTGTCAGAATTATTTGGATTTGAATTTTCTTTGTTCCGAGTGCTTTAAAGGCAGAGACATATTTAATAGGGCACCATGATCAACATGCTACATTGTTAAAATGCTATATTAAAACATGTCAATTTAATAATTATCAATACTTATTTTCCACCAGATAAAACAAGGCCCTGGCAGCCACAGAGACAGAACTTGATTCAGACCATAAGGCAGCATCCTAGATTCATCTTGGAAATATAAGTATAACTCTTATAAATTTGCACTGGACAGCTTCCAGAATATTAAACTTCGTAAAAATTGAAATCTGAGCACCATAAAGAAGCTGAGAAGCAATCTTAGCAAGAAAAAAGCTTGCAAACTGCAGGATTAAAATGTGCTCCTTTTGAATGGAAGAATCTCAAAATAGCTATGGAGCTATGCTAAACAACACTTGCCTGATAAGAGAAATGTGTGGTCTAAGATAAGAAAGCCTAGAACTGCACCCCAAGATAAAATTATAAGTACATACCTGCTCTATTAAGGGTCCTTTAATTTGGGATTTATGCATCCTACTGTTGTGTCATGCAAAGACTAGCTTTTTGAGGTTTTTTTTTAAATATAATTTCCTACAAGTTGTTCTTTTAAGTAAAAGGAAGCCAATGCCCTTCTCCTTCTCACTTTGGAGACCAAATTACTACCTTCTTTACTAACATCGCAGAGTGATGTTTAGAAGATGAAAGTGCCTGAATTATTTAATTAAAGTACAAATAATGATACAGATGTACAGATAATGTTCTAGTAAGGAAGTTAGAATTCATGCTTGATTGTTAACACACTGTACATGGAGCCAGTACAATACACCGAAGCAGTCCACAACCTGACAACTTGCCATTTGAGAGGTCTGGTAGCTAAGAATAAAGTGGCCACTGTCACCTCCATCACATGATTTACCTGTCCGTCTCTAGCCACCACAGGTGAATAGAGGAAGTTGGCATGCCCACACCAGCAAAAAGCATCCAGGTGGGTTTGGTTATATTTTATTGTATTTATTTATTACATTTTTACCTCATCCATTGCCCCTACAAGATGACTCTGGGTAGCTTACAAGTTATAATTCCCTGTTGTGTCATCAGTTTGGTTGCACCAAAACTTCACCCCTCACGTACTCTAGATAACAAGATTTATAAGGTCACATTAGCTTCAGTTCTAAAAGGTTCCCTCAGAGAGAAGAACAGTTAAGTAGGCAACCTTTTGATGAAGTTAAAGGGATGCATAGATGTGGTCCAAGTCTAATTTCAGCAGGAAGTTGGATGGATAATCATATATGTGACTGCTCAGGTAAGTAAACTGAGGTACAAGTTGTAAGTCTATACCAGATTGAGTAAATGTAAAACCTACCTCATCAATTAGACTTATAGGTGGCCCTCACTCAACAACAATAATTGGGACTTGAATTTCCATCATTAAGCAATATAGTAATAAAGTACAATATTACTTGTCTCCATCTGTAACTTTCTCTCTGCTTCTTTATTGACATTGCCAATAGGAAGTCAACAGAAAAGGTTGCTAATGCCAATCACATGACACTGGGGAGGCTTCAACTATCCTCAGTATGAGGACCAGTTGTAAATGCCATTTGTTCAGCACTGTTGTCACCAAATGGTTGCTGAACAAGTGATTGTTAAGTGAAGACCACCTCTAATTTGGTTGCTTGGATTTATTTAACCCATAAATTGCAGAATCTGGCTCCTGACTTGAATCAGACATACAGTAGCATTAGATGTCTAAGCATGCCACACAAGCAATGTTCCCTCTAAGTTGTGCAGCTGCGCGGCCGCGCACGTGATAAGAAAACGCCGCACAGCAGTTTCCAACTGCCGCACGGCATTTTCTAATGTCAGAGGGAACATTAAAGCGTGGCCGCGCATGTGATAAGAAATTACCACACAGCAGTTTCCCTGCCGCACGGCGTTTTCTAATGTCAGAGGGAACATTGCACACAAGCATCATTTTTACAGTATCACATCTGTAGGTATGATCTTATACAGGTAGTCCTCGACTTGTGACCTCAATTAAGCCCAACATTTCTGTTCTTTATCTTCGAAACATTTGTTACGTGAGTTTTGCCCCATTTTATGACCTTTCTTGCCACAGTTGTTAAGCAAATCACTGCATTGTAAGCCGGTTGTTAAGTGAATCTGACTTCCCCATTGACTTTTCTTGCGAGAAGGTTGCAAAATGTGATCCCATGACCTTGGGACACAGCAAAGGTCATAAATATGAACCCGCTGTCAAGCATTTGAATTTTGACCACATGATCATGGCGACACTATAAAAGTCATAACTGTGAAAAACAATCATAAGTCACATTTTTCAGTGCCGTTGCAACTTTGAATGGTCACTAAACAAACTGTGGCAAGTCGAGGACTACTTGTGTAAGATAATATACTTAGTGCTTTGTGGCATAAAAAGTTTATTGGCAAGAGACAACTTATTTGAACACATATTTTTTTTCTTAATGGGTTGATAAGACAAATTATTCCCATAAGGGTATCCCAAAACTTAATCCGAAAGCACTGATTACTTAAGTCTTGAGTAACAGCAATAATAAAGATTGCAAAAGCAAACAAACGGAAAGCTGGAACTGGTCTTTTACAACTGCTAAGTAGAAAAACATGGCAGACCTCCTAATTTCTCTTTGAAACACAGTTATAGATTTAGTTTAAATACATTTTGGGCAGCAAACAAAGAAACTGTGTTTCCTTCACATATGCATAGAGTACTTAAGATGCCAATTTAGATTTTTTGCAAAGTAGATGGGCTTTTAGCACATGTGCTGCTGAAGTCAGCACAAAGTATAGGAGCTTTTGATTTATCTGGCAGTGATCTCGAGAATCAAAACAAGCATGTGATTCATCAGCAGAGCAGAACAGAAATTTGCAGTGGAGGTAACAAACCAAGGAATATATTACTGAGAACCAAAAACCACGGAACTATTCTTTGAAATATGTTAGTAACTGGCTAACATGAGAGCTACAGAGGTGAGATATTTCATGTTAATCCTAAATACTGAACCCTCAATCAGGGTTTTGTTGTTCATTTATGGCCCTTAATCTTCCCTTTTAAGGACTGCCACGAATAACCCTGCCTGGACATTCCCTGTCATATTCTTAAGATATTTTACAAAATGGCTTGGAATGCAGCAAAAGTAATTTTTCCAATAGTCTTTTCTTCCAATGGTCATGGTTGTTCTATGTTTTCCAAGAATGCACTTGGAAATTATGCTGTTTTATTATTACTGCTCAGATATTTATTAGAACCCATGAAAGCTAGACATGCGTTGAAGGAAGAGAAGATACATACTGGTATCTTCCTGGTAGGGAGATATATTGTACAGTGACTTTAGCCTTCAGGACTACAGCAATTGCACATATATTTAAAAATACGTTAGCTCTAGTTATATTCAGGCACAGTAACAAAATGTTCTTCATAGGCCAATAGTTGGTACCTACAGTAGATGCTGAGACACTAAGGCTAAACGAGCCTTAGTTCCATACAATGTGTTTACAGGTATAAGTCCTTAACATATGATTACAATTGAGTCCAAAAATTTCTGTTTCTAAATAAGACAGTGGTTAAGGGAGTTTTGCCCCATTTTATAACATTTCTTGCCACAATTGTTAAGTGAACCACTGCAGTTGTTAAGTGAATCTAGCTTCCCCGTTGACTTTGCTTGTAAGAAGGTTACAAAAGGTGAGATCACATGACCCCAAGACACTGCAACCATTTTGCCAAGCATCTAAATTGTGATCACTTGACCATAGGGATGCTGCAATGGTACAGAAAAATGATCATAAGTCACTTTTTTTTGAAGGGCTGTTGTAATTTTGAACTGTCACTAAATGAATGGTTGTAAGTCAAGGACTACCCATATGCCAAACAATATGCTGCTAAGAACCCTCAGCGATCAGGCCACTGAAATTTGGAGTGGTGCCATATTTCAGCAGGGCCAGACATCAGCAATAGAGTCAAGGATGGAACCCAGAAGTATGAAGGCTTGTCTAAAAGTTCTCTTCTTTCCGTTTAAACAATATTATCATCACACCATCCCCCCTCTTATTGTCCTTGAAAAGTACAGGTAGTCCTCGATTTGCAACAGTTCGTTTAGTGACTGTTGAAAGTCACAACGGCACTGAAAAATGTGACTTATGACCATTTTTCACAATTATGACCTTTTATGATCAGCATCCCCATGATCATGTGATCAAAATTCAGATGCTTGGCAACTGATTCAAATTCATATTTTGCAGTGTCCTGAGGTCATGTGATCACCTTTTGTGACCTTCTGGCAATGGGGAACCCAGATTCACTTAACAATCGTGTAACTAACTTATCAACTGCAGTGATTCACTTAACACCTGTGGCAAGAAAGGTCGTAAAATGGGGCAAAACTCACTTAACAAATATCTCACTTAACAACAGAAATTTTGGGATCAATTATGGTCGTAAGTCAAGGACTACCTGAATAATTCTAAATAAATGCATATCTCTTGCTTCGCCAGTGTTGGATAACCTCACCATATGTACTTTCAACTGTCACATATACAGATGAATGCCTGAACAAAAGATGGAGTTTGGGAAGAGAAGTCTAGGAATCAGAAGGAAAACTTTATCTTGTCCTAGAATTGTGGTAAACCTGTTTAAATATGCAAGATCTTCGGGATAGCCTTCGGCATTCTTTATTTGGGAAGAAAGGTATAAATAAAATTGATGGGGTGTTGCAGGGAATTCATTCTGCTTGCATTTTAAGTGAACTAATCTTTCAATTTCTTAAAGCAGGTGCTGGGGAGAAAATTTTCCAGATTGCACATTCCTATAAATTTTCAAGTGTATAAAAACATGTACCAAAATGCATATTAAGGACAATTATGTGTATCATACCTTCATGAGAAAAAGTTGTTCAGAAAGAATATCAGAGATAATTATTTCAAAAATGAAATTATTAGTACAAAATATTTATACTAGAGAACATTCAAAAATACACATTTATATAAAAAATAGATGAAAATAAGACAGAACAGATTTGAGCCTGAAAATACATGGAAGTGATATAGACAGAAATAAACAGATTTGTCATCTCTGCTAATTACCTTGTAGGAAGATAAATTTATAATTACAGTTCAATCTTCTCAGTAATTTTCTATCATTTATGAACTCAGGATAATATTTTTACTATTTCGCTTAACACTTCCATTTCATCCACCTGGAACAAACTTTTAAAAACAATCAAACAAACAAAACATATTATAACATCTCTCTATATAAAAGCCTATTCAGCATAATTTCATAATAGGTGGCTGTTATCTTGTTTTAACATTTTCCATTGCAACATGTCCCAATTTGCTAAGTTCCTTGTGGCAGGAAGTAGCCCAGATTTTGAACCAGACAGGCTTCAAATTATTGGAACATACTTTCAACTTTATTTTTTTTTCTCATATAAAAAAGGGGGGTTGAAGGAAGGAAGAACATTTGATCAAACAAATGATAGAAGAGAAACAACTAGTGACTAGGTATGTCCAACTCTAGTGTGGTCTTCTGGAATGCCCAAACATTTCAGAATATTGGCCAATAGAATTTTCTTCAGGTCTGTTCATCTGCATTTCATGAAAGACAGGAATATCACACTGAAAGGTGAACATCCTCTTGTGCGTCTTTTGTTTTAAGTGCATCTTTCCTCATAACTGGGAACAAAATGTCTGATTACAAATGTTTACATGAATGTTTCAAGCTTGATTTTAAATCTTAATTATGTGAGTTTGTATATTATACTAACAACTAGTAAAAGAGTTTCAGATGTCTACCTACCAACTCAGGACAGATACAAATGAGCGAAAGGACATCATCCATGAAATAAATGGAGCGCCTTCCCATAATTTTTAATTAAAGATATGGAGAGAATTCCTGAAAGAGGTCTTGAAATGTATCCACCTAGTTATAGAATCCTGTTTCATTCCATACATGCCTTTCTGTAGTTTTAAATTTAAAGGTAAAGGTTTCCCCTGTTCAGCCCAGAGGTGGGTTCCTGCTGGAGCTGCCCAGTATGCAGCTCCGGTAGGGAGCGGCCGATTGCACAATTTGCGCATGACCGCGCCTGAGCCCTTTCTGCCGGTCCACCGTGCACATTGCCATTTTTTCAGTTAATTTTTGGGCGATTTTGCTTCTGCGCATGCGTGAAAGCAAAATTGCGCCGAAATCTCGTGCACGTTGGTGTCCCCTCATGAGATTTTGGTGCACTTTTGCTTCCACGCATGCGCAGAAGCAAAATCGTGCGAGGGGGTGCATGCACATAGTGAGCACGCCCCCCCAAAACTTGGAGATGTGCGCACAGCGCACCGGCACCGGTAAGATGGCAAGCCGCCACTGGTTCAGCCGTGTCTGTCTCATCTCTGTTTCTTAGCCAAGAGAGAAAACATTGTCTGGAGATCCTTCCATGGTCATGTGGCCAGTATGACTGTATGACAAAGGCACATGGAACGCTGTTACCTGTCCCACTGAAGTGGTACCTATTTCTCTACTTGCATTTTCATGCTTTCAAACTGCTGACTGGGCAGGAGCTGGGGCACGTAACAGGGACTCATCCCATTGCACAGTGTTTGGGTCTTAAACCCAGCTTTCCAGGTAACAAGCTCAGTGTGTTTAACCCCTGAGCCATTGCACTCCTTTAATTTGAAATTTACTCATTAGCAATTTCTATCATTCTCCAGACATGTACTGTTCCTTCAGTTTTTTTTTTTTTAATGTATATGTCTATGGAGGACATATTTTTATAGGAGGAACAATTTGTGGCACGAAATTGACAAGTGAAACAGGCAAACCATGAACCAGGTTGTTGCTTTGCAATTTCAAAGAGCAGAAAAGTCTGCATCTAAATTTAGTTCAGGACAGTATGACAGAAATGGTTAGCCTGTAGTCCTAGAATCTGATACATTTGTTAACCTAATTTCACAGAGCCTTTATCTAATTACAAAATCATTGTGTGAGAGTTTATTTTAAGCTGTTTGTAACACTACTTATCTTTTCCTTCTAGGTTGCTGATTAAGACAGTTTTTCTGGATGAGTGACTCTAAGATGGTAGCAATGGACTGTTGCAATGCAGTCTCCGTGGGGCTGTTCTTGAATAGTATTTAGAAGTTTCAGTTGGTTCAGAATGATCCAAATTCATTGCAGGCTTCAAAGTGCCAAGTCAGCTAGTTAGCCAGTCCAAGAGTCAAGGGTCCAAGAGTAAGTAAACACAGGAACCGGAGTCATGAACTAAGATTCCAATTGATGGCAAAGCAGCTACATAAATATGACTGCAGCCAGCTGGCTGCAATTACTCAGGCCACG